>JAOWBW010001370.1:0-326980 GCA_026119855.1 Campanula takesimana | reverse complement strand
GAAAGAGATGAACATCCAATGGAGAACGTAACCAAGAGGACTTTGGTTCTTGTGGGATTCAGCGGAGAAACCAAGGATACTGTGGGAGAGATTATGCTTCCAGTATATGTGGAAGGTGTTAACTCCATGGAGCGGTTTTGTGTGATAGACTGCGCCACTAGCTACAATGTTATAATGGGAAGGCCCTGGATCCATGCTATGAAGGCTGTACCATCAACTTATCATCAGTGTCTGAAGATGCCTACACCTTGGGGAGTTATTACAATCTTTAGTGATCAGCAGATGGCAAGAACTGTTACATGACTTCAATGAAGGCGTCAACATCTCCGAGACAAGCATAGCAATTACAGAAGAAAGCACGTCAGGTATGGAGGCAAGGGAGCATGATGTGAAAGAAGTATTATTAGACTCCTCAAATCCAGACTGAAGGTGTTGATAGGACAAGATGTACCAGCTCAATTTGAAGAAGAACTAATGACTCTTTTGAGAGAAAGAGTCAAGAGTTTTGCCTGGAAGCATGAAGACATAACAGGAATAAGCAAAGACGTTATAACCCACAAGCTCAACATCGACCCATCTTTTAAGCCAGTTCACCAGAAAAGAAGGAAATTTGCTCAAGAAAGGAACCAGATCATCAAAGATGAAGTTGACAAGTTGTTGAAAGCAAAGATGATCAGAGCAGCAGAATATCCAAAATGGTTGGCTAACGTAGTTGTGGTAGAGAAGAGAGGGGAAAATGGAGAGTTTGTGTCGACTTCACGGACCTAAATAAAGCCTGCCCAAAAGATCCTTTCCCTTTGCCACATATTGACACATTGGTTGACGCAACATCGGGACACGAGATCTTGATGTTTATGGATGCATCTTCAGGATTTCAGCAGATTCAGATGGAACCGTCTGACCAAGAACACACCGCCTTTATTACACCCTCAGGTATATATTGTTATATTGCTATGCCTTTTGGACTAAGAAATGCAGGTGCAACATATCAGAAGCTGGTCAACATGATGTTCAAAGATCAAATTGGCGATACCATGGAGGTATACATCGATGACATGGTGGTAAAGTCAAAGAAAGCAGAGAATCACGTCCGAGATCTTACAGAAGCATTCAACATCTTAGATGCTTTCAACATGAAACTGAATCCAACCAAGTGTAATTTTGAATGAGGTCTGAAAGTTTCTAGGCTATATGGTAACACAAAGAGGTATCGAGGCGAGCCCGGAGCAAATCAGAGCTATCATCAACTTGGCATCACCTCGATCTGTTAAAGAAGTGCAAAGATTAACTGGGAAGGTGGCAGCGCTCAACAGATTCATCTCTAAATCTTCTGAAAGATGCAAGCTCTTCTATGACATCTTAAAGAAGAATAGCAAGTTCGAATGGACTCAACAGCATGAGAAAGCCTTCCAAGATCTGAAAGAATACCTATCAAACACCACTATTGGTCAAACCTGAAGAAGGCGAGCCACTATATGCATATCTTGCCGTGTCAGAAACAGCAGTAAGTGCAGTCTTGGTTAGAGAGCAGGGATGGTGCCCAATATCCCATTTATTATGTAAGTAAGACTCTTCTTGATGCGGAAACCAGGTACCTCATCTTGAGAAGTTAGTACTAGCTTTAATTACTGCTTCAATCAAGTTAAGACATTATTTTGAAACTCATGTTATATATATTCGTACTAACTCACCCTAAAGAATGTTATGAGGAAACCAGAAATGTCAGGTAGGATGGCAAAGTGGTCAGTTCAACTAAGCACTTATGATATCAAGTATGAACCAAGGACGGCGATAAAATCACAAGCTCTTGCAGATTTTGTGGCGGATTTCAGTACAAGCATGCAACCAGAAGTAGACATAGAAGTCCAGCAACTCCAAGATGGTGACACCATGGCTGAATGGACATTGTACACTGATGGGGCATCAAATATGAGGGGAACAGGTCTTGGAATTGTTCTAAAATCGCCACAAGGGGACATTATACCACAGGCTATTAGTTGTGATTTCAAAGCTACCAATAATGAGGCAAAATATGAAGCCCTCATAGTAGGATTAACTGTAGCACTAGATCTCAACATCAAGGTCATCCAGTATATTGTGATTCATTGTTATTAGTCAATCATTTTAACGGATCTTATGCAGCTAAGAACACAAAGATGACGTCATACTTGGAAGTAGTGAAGACCTTGGCCAGTAAATTCCAAAGGTTCAAGATAGAACAGATTCCCAGGGAGAGAATTCACAAGCAGATGCTCTAGCCAACCTTGGCTCCGCTTTCAAAAGTCTGACTCAAACCAACATACCAATTATCCATGTCAACATTCCAGCCATAGATAGAATGGAGTTATCTTGCATAGACAAAGACATACAGGAAGCACAAAATGAACCATCTTGGATCTCCCCAATAGTCAAATATCTTCAAGATGGTACCATCCCAACACAGGAGAAGAATGCAAGAGCATTCAGGGTAAGGAATGCAAGATATTTGTTGATTGATAATGTCTTGTTTAGAAAATCTTTTGCAGGGCCTTACTTAAGGTGTTTGGAACCGGAGCAAGCTGTGGCAATCTTAAAAGAGCTTCATGAAGGTCTATGTGGAAATCATTCAGGGGGCAGGAGTTTGTACACCAAGGCTCTTAGGATGGGGTATTATTGGCCGACCATGCGTCAAGATGCAGCAGAATACTCTAAGAAGTGTGATTCTTGCCAGAGACATGGTGACATCTTGCACCAGCCTGCAGAAATGATGCATCCTATTCTATCCCCTTGGCCCTTCATGACTTGGGGAATGGATATTGTTGGGAAATTACCTAAAGCTCCTGGAGGAAAGGTGTTTTTATTAGCAATGACAGATTACTTTTTCAAATGGATTGAAGCTGAGGCCTATGCTCAAGTTCGTGACAAGGAAGTGATATCTTTCATTAAGAAAAATATCTTCAGCAGGTTTGGCATCCCTTAGGAAATAATATGTGACAACGGTTGCCAATTCATAAGCAAGAAGACTCAAGATTTTCTCGTAAGATGGGGAGTTAAGATGGGGACATCTTCTCCAGTGCACCCTCAAGCAAATGGGCAAGCTGAGTCTAGCAACAAGATCATTATTTCCAACCTAAAAAAGAGATTGGATCAAAAGAAGGGGAGATGGGTTGAAGAATTGCCTTTCGTCTTATGGGCTGATAGAACAACACCCAAGAATGCAACGGGCCAGAGTCCATACTCTCTAGTTTTTGGATCAGAATCGGTCATTCCTGCTGAAGTTGTCATCCCTTTAGCGAGATACGGGTTGATAACTCCGGAGCAAAATAGTATCATCTTGGCTCAAGATCTTGATACCGTAGATGATTTGAGAGACTTGGCAAAGATCAGGATGGCGGCATACCAGCAGAGAATTGCAAGATCTAACAGCAAAAATGTCAGAGTAAGAAAGTTCCAAATTGGTGACTTGGGGTTGAGAAAGGTTGTTCAGAATACAAGAGAGCTCAATGCTGGCAAGTTGGCACCAAAATGGGAAGGACCTTACTTAATAGATGCAGACGCAGGAAAGGGGGCATATTGGTTATCAACCGTCGAAGGTGTGAGAATCCCCAGACCGTGGAATGCTATCCATCTTAAAGCATACTTCATGTAAGGCCTGAATTTTCAAATTCAAGAAGAACAGGTACGCCTTTAAATTTTTGTTATTTCAATAAGTTGTTTATCATTTGATTTATATTTATCAAGACCATTACTGACTTAAGCATCGGAGGGGTGTTAGCTAAGCTAACACCCAATCCTAACATGTTTTTGTCTTGCAAGGGCAAATCGATCTGAAGTACAAAATTTTTTAAGATGTTATCACCTTAGCATTTTCAGAATGTGATACAGGTATGATTTTGTCTTGCTTCAATTCTGTTTACCTTATCAAAAATTATTTATGTAGAGGTCATTTTAATTAATGAAAGTGATATCAGTTAAGATGTCATAATGTTCTCGTTTTTGTAAGAAAATAAACACTTATTTTGAGAAGACAACAACTTGAGATTGGCCATCTCATCTTACGTTTAAAGGTACTTAGTCCCTTCAAAGGTTTAAAGAAATAACTTTCTTTCGTTTTGAATCAAGGTTGATACACCTTCGCCTGGAGCGCAAGATTTCAATAGTAGTTAAGGTGAGGAATGGGCACGTATATTTATATATACGCACCCCCCATTTCCACTTAATTAACGTTGAGCATAAGATTTTTTCAAGTGGTAATGTCATATTCATGTCATCCAAGGGCCAAAGTGTTTTTGATATTTTCATATCAAACAAAAGTATTTTAAAGGTTAAAACACCTTACACAAGATCGTTAAAACTTGATATTTCCAATCTAAGCTGACCAAAGATAAAACCTGCCGAATCCATAGACATGCATCATGTCGTACCAACCCAACTTCTGAAAACCTAAAACTACTTGTCCTTGACCCTTATGGGTCATTACAACCAAAATACCATAAAAAGTTCAGAAAAACCAAAAAATTGTCTTACTAACTTTTTCTGGACGCAGCCCATCAAAACCATTGTCCAAAACAAACATTGTTCAAAACCAACTTTGCTCAAACTTACCTTCAAACATCCAAATTTCTTGACCATCTTTCTGATCTTCCTCCATGGGCAATACGACAGTTGATGAGACTTCACCAGCATCAACAGTTTCACCATTCAGCCTCCTCAAGATATTCTTCTCTTTCTCTAGATTCCAATCTTCATGCTTTCCATCTTGAAATTCTTGAATCATTCTTATTTTGATCTCCACCATCCTTCTTGCCGCTGACTTGGTAAGAGCAGTCTTTATCTCCTCTATCTCAAGGATATTAGCATCCTGGATAGACGTAATCCCTTGCTTAAGATCAGCAACTTCCCTAGTCAATTCATCATTTTTCTTTTCAAAAACTTCCTTGTCCATTTCCCACTTGATCTCTGCAAAGAAAAAGAAGAGTATATCAATTTATAGGAGAAACCAACTTAAACTAAGGAACATTCAAAACCTTACCTTTCCTATTCCACTCTTTGACTAGGTTCTCATCACCTTCCAGTGAAGCCCTCTCAACAAAGAAAAATTTTCCTCTCCACCCTCTATCACTTACAGACGATTTGGGGACCATCAGACCCTTTTTTGACCTTTTCTTAAAGACAAACCTTTTTGACCCAAAAGATTGCAGTTCATAGCAAATAGCCATCTCATTCAAGCCTATATTTAAACCATGTTCTCGGTTCACTCTCAAAATAACATCAAAAACTCTCCAAGTCATGGGCATCATTTGAACATAAGCAAGTCGTGTTTTTTCAAAAAACTCAGAAACCAAAGGAGGAAAAGGGAAACTAAACCCTAGAACAAAGGGATACTCGTAGAAGCAAATCCAAGCCTCGGAAATAGAATCGGCTTTCAAAGATACGTCAAAGGGTCGGAAGACAGTTTGATTTGGGAAAAACTTACGACTTTGCAAAGAAGAAATCATGCTATTGTTGAAAACACAGATCTCATCATCAGGTTTTGCGAGTAAACCTTCTGAAACGAAGACATTAGAAAGGATTTTTGAAGTACCAATTTTGCAAGAGGAGAGGTTTTCTTCATTTTTCTGATGAAAAGATTTTTACAGAGAAAGAAAGAAGAAATTGTAGAGATTAGAGAAGGGGAATACCTTAGGAAGCACCGCCTGGAATGATGAAGAGGGTGGAAATCCTAAGGGTTTTTATGATCTTAGGAGTCTAGACTCCTCTTCTCCCAAGGCGTAATCAAGTAATGCATTGGTCAAATTGCCGGTTAATTAAACTGTCCCATCACAACACGTCTTTCCAGAAAACTTATCTTCTCCGTATTATCCTCCTAAGACAAGTTTAGGGGCAATTGTTGTGGGTAAAATTTCAAGATGTGTCTACCTTCGACTCCCTTCAAAGATTGCAACGCCTTGAACGACATGTATATTTTACATTACTAATTATTCACTATTTCGATAATAATTTTTGCAGGTGGTGAACAGCAATTAAGCACATGGGATAAATCATTTTAACAGCCATATGAGGCCTTTTGACCACGTCAACCATGTCAAGAGAATGAGGCCCGGGTTGATACGATAGTTAGTTATTTTTAGTATTAGAGTTTTTTGTTATCTAGAAGTGTATATAAATAAAGACATGGAGGTACACCAAACACACACTCACATACGCCTAGAGCTCTTGTAAACCTCCATTGTTCTCAAAAGTTACTGTGATTAATACAACCGTTTGGGGAAGGAAGGTGCTCTTAATCATCTCCCGAGGTTTTGTGTCGGCGATATTATTGTCTCAAGGGATTTCCTCGTTACATCTTTGAGCCATTCTTTCAATTCTTTAGATTAAACTCCATCCGTCCCTCCTTTATTTTTTGATTTACAATTAAGATCAAACTTCATTGTTTTTTCTACCAAAACAACGGGTGAGGATGGTGGTTTCTGAAGATGACTCTTGGGGAGAGAGATAAGGGCATCGTAATAGCTGATAGGTCAGTTGCGATTGATGGGTTGAAGGTGGTGCTGCAACGGAGCCACGAGTTTGTGGTGCCGAGATTTACAGGGCTGCATAGTTGAAGGCGAATTCTATTTGCAAGGCACCATTGTGTACAAGGCACAGGAATGCCTAAAATACCCTTACCCGGATACACGCATTTCGTGTAAACGTGGACGAAATAATGGGTTTATTTCGTCCACTTTTACACGAAATATGATAAAGGTAGAAGTTGTTAGTTTCGCCTGATTTTACACGAAATAATGCGTTGAGTTTCACCCAAGTTTACACGAAACATAAATATACATTTCACCAACTTTTACACGAAATAACACGATGCATTTCACCTAATTTGACACGAAATAAACAGTTTTTAACAAGGCTGCTGCATAATTCATACATCCAAACATCCAAACAAACAGTGTTCTAAAAATCGCTAGGCGACGGAGCTGAGCCTAGCGCCTAGAGGATTAATCGGGGCCTAGGCGGGGCCGAGAATTTAACGCATTTTTTATATTTTACACAAACCTATTTATATGTGTATATATATATATATATATATATATATATATATATATATATATATATATCTACAATTAATTCCACTTATTTTTGTTGCTTGTCAAAAATAATAAATTTAATTTAATTAAAGAATAAATCATAATTAAGAGTATTGTAAAATTTTAAAATATTTCAAAGATAAAAGCTATAGTATACACTATGCAAGCCCATTCTCATTCATATCATCCTAATTAAATTTTCAACCTCCCAAGTCCAAACCCACATTATAATGAGGCCCAGCCCATTTAATAAGACTTAAAAGTTGAAACCCTAACCCTAAAACCTTAACTCACAGCCACTCTTTCTCAGTTTCTATTTTACACTCATCTCTCTTCTCTCCAGACTCCAGTACGAATAACGGCATAACAATGGATGGCGCCGCCACACGTACCAACCAACGGCCCACCACCCCACGACTCCCCCACCCACCGACTCCACCACCCACGGCTCCACGTTACCGCCTCCGACCACCACAATCGCATCTCTTTCTCCTCCGGTCAACTCAACCCAACTCCGCCAATAGCGAATCAAAGGATCTCCGCGTCGCTGAAGCCGCCTAGACAGCGCCTCTCCCGCCTAAACCGCCGCGCCGCCTAATGCCGCCTAGCTCCGCGTTGCCCGCCTAACGTCGAATTGCAGCGATTTGAAGGAATCGCGGCGGAGGGCCACCGTCTAGCGCCTAGGCGGCCGCCTAGGCCGATTTTTAGAACACTGCAAACAAACAAATTTCATACAAACTGGATAATTAAAAAACCAATACATGATACGCACATACTATGGCCTATTTCTTGCAATTCTTGCTGCGTTCACCGCATTTGAGAACCATTTCGTATGCCTATACACGAAATGTTGTAAATCATCTCGTGTAAAGTTCATACGAGTTACATGGAACCATCTCGTGTAAAGGCATACGAAACCCACAAGAACAACTCGTGTAAAACCACGAAATCAACGCCGACAGTTTCAGATTTTCTAACCACCAATTCGTACACAATTCGAACAATAAACCTCAAATAAAGCAATCAAACACAATTACAACAATGTATGATCAAATTTAAACTACAATTAAGCATTATAGGATCGAATTTTAGCATAAAAGTCAAGTTAGGAATTGAAATTGAAAGTTAGGGTTATAAATTGGGGGTTACCTGTGTAGCGGCGGTAGAGGAGGCGGCGCCGGACTTGCTACCGACGGTGGGGAGCTTCTTTTTCATTGTTTGTGGTGGTGTGTTGTGGTGCGGTGTTGTGGTGGTGGTAGTCAGTCTCAGTCTCCTTTGTTGATGGAGGGAGTGAGAGAGGGATGGTTTTTTTTTAAATGAATGGATTTGGGTATTTTGGAGGTATATATATGAGGGTATTAAGTTATTTCGTGATGCCTTGCACAATCCATGCCTTGTAAATAACCCAACCCATAGTTGAAGATGCTGGATACATTTAAAAATGGGTAAACTGAGGTGTGGGAGAGAGTGAACCGCCAGCTGGACTCTCCTCCTTCCTATACTTTACCCAAACTAAAGCTATTTATTACAAAAGTGCCACCGAAATTTTGAGCGGGAGTACTGTTCATAAGGTTTCCTATTTTTATATATAGATTATCCAATTTGTGTTTGCTACAATTTGGCTATTGAATACTCTCTCCGTCCTAGCACAAGTAGGACTATAGGAGTGGGCATAATAATTAAGAAAAAATGGTGTATGTGTAGTAGAAAATGAAGAGAGAATGGGTGTAGTAAATAGTAGTGTTGGTTGAATAAATTGAGTGGTGGAAAATTAAGAATGAAAATGAGTGGGGTTAAATGGTGGGGTTGGTTGAATATAAATAGATTATAGCATTTTCATTTTTGACAGTCTCAATTGTTTTGGAGTAAACGACCAAAATGACCCGCGTATTATATCAATTCAACCAATTTGACCTGCGTACTATCAAAACTACCAAATCAAACTGCGTACTATGCATAAATTAGCCAAATCAACCCAAATCGTTAGTATACATTAGTGGAGGTTAACGAATGTTAAAAACTTAACGGGTATTGCAATCAAAATTATCAAATTGCCCAAAAATTGAAAAGAAATATCAGATGGGAAAGTTGAGGGATGTATATGTGCAATATTCAAAGTTTCATACTTTAAAATTAGTATTTCCAAAATACAAAGAGGTTAGGTTAACTTTTTTTTTTTTTTTTTTTTTTTAACTTATCTCCCAATTTAAACCCATATTTAAATCTGAAGATTACGATCTATCCACACCTCCCCCACCCGATGCCCACCACACCCACCACCGGCCAAACACCTCGATCATCCTCCCCAGCTCCCCTCCACCTCACACTTCACTTTCCGACATCTTCTCCGTCTTCTCCCTACCTTCTTTGACCGCAACTCTTGCCTCCGCATCCACCTTCGCAGTCCAACACCCATTCCGTCCTCAATCATATCTGGAAATAATCATAGTGACATGTGCAGATTCTATGGAGATGGGTTCAAAGAGTTTGAGTTTTATGGCACTGATTTTCATTTTAATGGGTGACTTTTGAATCTGAATTAAGTATTCTTCTTGAGTAATTTATGGAACAGTTTGTAACTTGAATTTGGATGTGTGTTTGACAGCAACCCATTGGAGAGCTTGAGGGTTTTTAAATGTAAATTTTATTTTTTGGCTTTTGAATGAATGCCAAGTTGAAATTTTGGTTGGTGGTGGCAGTGGTGGGTGGGGATGATAATGGTGAGATGGCTGGAGGTGTTGGTTGTGGGAAGTGGTGGTGATTTGTGGAGAAGAAAGGTAAATAAGACAATTTTAATCTTCACATAAATAAGTTATTGATCTGTTGGGTTAAGGGGCAATTTAATACATTTTGATTGTATATCCATTAAGTTTTTAACATTTGTTAACATTCATTAATGTATACTAACGATTTAGGTTGATTTGGTTGATTTATGCATAGTACGCAGGTTGATTTGGTAGTTTTGATAGTACGCGGGTCAAATTGGTTGAATTGATATAGTACGCAGGTCATTTTGGTCGTTTACTCAATTGTTTTGAGACGGCCTAAAAGGGAAAGAAGTCCTACTTATGTTGGGACGGAGTGAGTATGTTTTTTTGTTGCAATCACATGTAATTTTTGTTAGTTCGTCAAAAACCTAACGAGAAGTGTGTCATGTGCAACTCACATGACATACTTAAAGGGTATTTTTGCCCACAAATTAGAATGAAAATGGATGGTTGCGAGCGCGATTTTTACCACTAATTCCAAGTGCAATTCTGTCATTTTAAAAATAAAATATCTTAAATCAGTTGTCAATTATGGATTTCCATTTCGTAAACACAAATAATCAAAGGAACGAAAAAGGGGAAACATTTGAGGCGAACATTAGGGTTCTACAAATTCGTTACAATGACGACTAAAGAAATAGTTAATTGGTTCAAAAGATTTGATGAGTATCTAGAAGATGGCACGCCGACGTATGGTGACTTACCAATTCTTCTTCTTTTTTTAGCGTCATTGTTAGAAAAGTGTTGAAGATTCTTGCATTTTTTGGTGTATGTACTGGTTTGTCTTTGAAAGATGTTAAAAAGCATACTTTTCTTCTTTGTTTTATAGATATGGATCCGTGTGTGGTTGAAAATATGTTAAATGTATGGTTTTACTGCTTCAAGAAATTGATATGTGTGCCTGTGGTCCTATAGTTGCTATCTTGGACCCCTGCTTTTTGTCTTTTTATTCACATGCTAAATTGACTATTTACTTAATGAATTATAAATGTGTGGTGTACTATGTTAATTTGTACCTTTATTGGTTGTGGTTGTACCTTTGTTCATTTGGTTGTGATTTGTTCCTTTTATTTTCTTGTAGGCACTGTGAGTAATTACTACACTATAATAGTGGTTTATGGTGGTCAATTTGAGAGTGGTTGTGGTCAAAATGTTTACATAGGTAGTGGAGTATGTTGGTTTGATTTTGTTGTTGATGATAAGATTCAACTCATTGATCTTAAAGATACGGTTAACAAATTAGGGTGTGATTACAATGTTGAAGGAATAGTGTTTCATCAAAAAATATATGCGGTGGATGTACACAATGGGTATAGAGTACTAAGTAATGACCATTATGTTTTGGTTATACCTAAGTATATATGTGCAAGGGAGGAGAGAGAAGCTGAGATTTATGTTAAAAAGATTATAGAGGCATCAATGTTAAGGGAGGAGAGAGAGGGTGATATTCATTTGGATAAGGGTAAAAGGAAAGTGTATTGTGAGGATAACATCAATGATGAGTCATCATCTGAAGGTGGATCATTCAATGACAGTCATTACAGTAGTGCAGAAGATGGCTTGTAATATGATGTCAATGTTGACTATGATGTTGAGTATTGTGGGGTGCCACATGATGCTAAGCTCAAGGATAAATTCAAAATGAGTAAAAATACAGATGATCAACGGATAGTTGGAGCTGGAAAAAAGTGTTAATGGATGATATGGATTATGATAGTGATAAAGGGATTGATGGTTATACTAGTGATACTGAAAGTAAAAGACCAAGGGGAAAGGTGTTTGATCCAATAATTGAAATGCCATCACCAAATTTTGAATTGTTGATGAAGTTTAGTGACACAACAAAATTTCAAGAGGCAGTTAAGAGACATGCAATTTTAGAGAGAAGGCCTATTACCTTCTTGTTTTAGACTTCTCAGAAAGTGAAAGCAGTTTGTAACGCCCCTTGTAGCTAGAATATATATGCATCTAAGGAGCATGGTGAGAGCCATCTTTATGTGAAAACTCTGAATCCAGTTCATACTTATGGTCAAATATTCAAAACCAAATTTATCACCTCTTCTTGGCTTGCAAAAGCGTTTCCAGATAAATGGGAAGAAGACCCTAACAAGAGTGCACAAATATCAAGAACAAGCTATTCAAGGATTATTCAATTAGTGTGTCTAAATATCAAATTTACAAAGCAAAGGGGAAGACACTTAAAATGATTAATGGGTCTGCTGATGTACAATATTGTAGGTTGTGGGACTATGCTGAGGAACTTAGAAGAAAAAACCCTGGTATACTATGACTACGAAGTTGGTTGATGGTAGTGTTGAATCGGGTTCTCCAAGGTTTGAGAGGTTTTATGTGTGTCTAGCTGGCTTGAAAATGGGGTTTCAATATTCCAGGAAAATCTTGAGTGTAGATGGCTGCTTCTTGAAAGGGGAGTACAAAGGGCAACTGATAGCAGCTTCAGGGATTGATCCAAACAACAATTGGTACACTGTTGCTTATGCAGTTGTGGAGAGTGGGTGTAGGGATTCATGGAGTTGGTTTATGAGTCAACTGATTCATGATTTGGAGATTAATGATGTTGGGTTCTGCATCATGTCAAACAAACAAAAAAGGTTGATAAAATC
Organism: Campanula takesimana; assembly: GCA_026119855.1. Taxonomy (NCBI): domain Eukaryota; kingdom Viridiplantae; phylum Streptophyta; class Magnoliopsida; order Asterales; family Campanulaceae; genus Campanula; species Campanula takesimana. Next base: position 314,530 of record JAOWBW010001370.1, on the reverse strand, counting down.
ATTAAAAGGGCTTCTCCCAAATGCTGAGCACAAATTTTGTGTCATGGATATGCTTGTAAATATGAGAAGTGCTGGGTTTAAAAGGCTAACTTATAAGAATTTATTGGAATGCAGCAAAGGCTACTACTGTTAGCATGTTTACACATTGGATGGAACAAATGGCAGAAAATGACATCAATGCATTCCATTGATTTGATGATAAACCTCCCTGCAATTGGTCTAGGTCAGCTTTTAGCACCAGTGTGAAGTGTGATCCTCTAGGAATAAAAAGGAATTATGCAACATCAACTATAGTCTCAAGATTAATTATAGGCCCGAGGTTGTATCCAGGACCGAGAATTATATACTCAAGAATAACCTCAAAACTCAAGAATTATTGGCTTGGAATTAACCTCAAGCCCGAGAATCATGTGTTCAGAATTAAACTCAAGCTTGGGAATTATGTGTTCAAGATTAATCTCGAGCATGGGAATTACAATCTCGTATTAATCTCAAGCTCAATGATGCGGTCAGGATTTTGATCCATAATAACTTAGAATTCAACATCAGTTTCAGATAAATAGAAACACGGCCAAGGATAAAAGGTGGACGATCATGATATACACGCATATTGACCCCATTAGTTGTGTTTTCTTTTAACAATCTTGACTAGATTAGTTACATGGGAAAATTGCATTTTAGTTACTTGAGTTTGTCGTCATGTTTCAACTGGTTATCCAATTTGTGTTTGTTACAATTTATCTATTGAGTATGTCTTTTATTGCAATCAGATGTAATTTTTGTTAGTTCGTCCAAAAACTAACGAGAAGTGTGTCATGTGCAACTCACATAACATACTTAAAGGGTATTTCTGTCCACAAATTAGAATCGGAATGGGTGGTTGTGAGCGAGATTTTTACCGCTAATTCCAAAGGCAATTCCATCATTTCAAACATAAAATATCCTAAATCCGTTGTCAATTAGGGATTTCCATTTTGCTCACACATAGAATCAAAGGCATGAAAGAGGGGAAACATTTGGGGCGAAAATTAGAGTTCTACCAATTCTCTACAATGATGACTGAAGAAGGTGTTAATTGGTTCAAAAGATTGGACGAGTATCTAGAAGATGGAACGCTTACGTATCGTGAGTTAACATTTTTTTTCCCAGCGTTATTGTTAGAAAAATGTTAAAGATTCTTTCATTATTGGGTGTATACTGATCATCGTTTTGGAAAAATTTCAGACAGAACCGAACCACTAAAAAGTTCGAACCAAACAAAACCAAACTGCAATGGTTTGATTCAGTTTGGTTTAGATGGCGGTTCAGCAATGTGATTCAGACCGCGGTTAGACCGTGTTCAGCAATGTGATTCAAACCGCGGTTCAGACCGTAGTTCATATCACGATTCAGATCATGGTTTAGACTCTGTTTAAAAGGGGAAAATCGAAGGAAGAAGAATATTTAACGAATAAACCGAAGGAAGTGAACACACTACAAAACTTTGTTAACTATGTGCCTTGACGAATATAACACACGATGAAATGAATACTGTATTGAATAAGATGGAAAACAAGAGTTAAGAATGGTCTAATGTAATGTATTTTTTTTAATAAATCAAAGATGAATGTTACAGAACAAACAAATAGCGGTCCGGTGGTTTAGTCTGGTGGTTTGATCTGATGGTTCAGTCTCGTGATTCAGTTCACAACCAAACCACGTGGTTTACCAATTTTTGAGACCGAACTCAAACCCTCATATTTGAAATCTGAACCAAACCGTATGATTTAATTCGGTTAAGTCCAAACTGTGGTCTGAATCAAGGATCATACCGCTTACTATACATGAATCATGATACAATTTTGGTCTGAATCAAAGATCATACCGCTTACTATTCATGAATCATGATAAAATTTTGATGACCTGGAAGTATAAAAGGTTTATTTTTGTTATTTTCCATACTCATTAAAATAAGAAATGAATTTTATTAGTTAAAAATATATTTCCATTTTTTGTAATTAATTTACTGAGCTAAAGTTTATTATTATGTCTTTGTAATTTAATATACTGAGCTCATTTATCATTGGCCAAGCAACTGAAATAGTTAACCTACTTTTTTATTTTTTATGAAATAACATATTTTTTTAAACATTTCCAAAATATTTATTATTTTTATAAATAATAAAATAAATTTACTGTAAATTTAAGATACATAAATAATGGAACATATAAATAAAAAATGTTTTTGAAATAATATCAAGTTCTGCTTAAAATATAAAACTAGAACGAAAACAGGGATTTCGAACTGCTCCACCTAGCGGTTAGCTCCACCCTGATCCACCCAATAGTGGAGATTAGAGTCACCTCATTTTTTTTTGTTCGACGGATGAGATGTGTCCGAACTCGGTAGGACAAAAAAAATTGAAATCATTTTAGCCACACAGATGATGAGCTCGTCTATGTGGCCTTGATCGAAACCGTTGGGTGAAGGGGTGGAACTAATTTGGGTGACGCGGTTCCGGGTCCCGAAAACAACATAGTGTTGGATTTGGCCCGAAACCTAAACGAAGAAAATATGCGCCGTTTAGAGTTTAGACGAACTCGTCTGCTTGTATAACAAGAACCCGTGTATAAATATCTAAACTCACGCGACACTGCTCAGTCCCTTCTCCCCTAAAACCCTACAAAATTAGGGTTTTGTGCCTCCACCCCCATTCTTTCACCTCTATCATCTTCTTCCTTCCAAATGGGTAAATCAGCCAAGAAATCCGCCACCAAGGTACTCACTCCTCTTTTTTTAATTTTGATTTCTCCGTTTCTCAATTTTCAATATAATTGTAAGTTTGATGATTATGCTTTCCGTCTTCCCCCCCCCCTCCCCAGGTTGAATCTGTTCCTGTTGTAGCTAAACCCACCAAACCTTTGAAGAAAGGTTTGATTTTTTTTTTTTTTTTTTTTTTTTTCTGGATTTTGTCTCTGCTGTTAATTTGTTGTAATGGGTTTTGGAAATTCGGTTGTTTTCATAATGACTCTGTTTTGATTTTGTGCTGTCTTTTTATTTATAGGAAAAAGAGAAGCTGAAGAGGTGATTGAGAAGCTTGCAAAGAAGCAGAAGACTGCTGCGGCTGCGGTTGAGCAAACAAAGGTTCTCAAAAAGCTTCCTAAGAAGCAAGAAAGTAGTTCTTCTGAAGAGGATTCTTCTTCCGATGATGAACCCCCCAAGGTTTAATTTCTTGTTTTCTTTTTACCCTTAATTTGTATGTTTTTTTTTTTTTGTTTTTTTGTTTTTTTGTTTAATACTCATGATGATTTTGATGTATTTGTGCTACCTGCTTGTTAGAATTGCCTTTCTTATTGTTTCTGTTTATCTATGGTATTTAGTTGATTAAGGCTACTTGTTTTACAGAGCATGTATTCATGCAATTATTTTTTCCAGTATGGCTGCAAGCAGTGTCTGAGAATACAGTGAACAAGTGGCGGATTTATGATGTAATTTTCGGTCTTTATTATCTGAAAACATTTGTCAAATAATTGTTCAAAAATGTTATCTCTGAAAATTAGGATTACCTTTGAATTCAGAATAATACTAATAGATGCTCTTTCTGGTCACAGTAGTGTTCTTCCTCTCATAATCTAGTTATGAGAGGGCCCTTATGTTCTCTGCATTTTGTTAGGTGTTTTGAACTTTCTTTTCTTTGAAGTGCTAAGAATACCAAACACATTTCCAAAGTTGTTTGTATCTTCATTTTCATTAATAATAGAAAGTCTTTGTATATTTTTTTCTCATTATTTTATACTTATTTCATATGTAAAATCTTGAAGCGGGATTGAGGACATATTCTTCCCCTTAACGAGGAGACGGATAGTAAAGCTTAATTGAAATGGAGATATAGTTTTGAGTGTAGATGGAAGTTTTGGTATCTTCCATAGGTCGTTTGATGGAATTGGGTGCTTAGCAGCTACGGGTGTTTTTCTTTATTTTTTGTGTATTATTCTAGCTTTCGCCGGTGTTATGGCTTTTTTTTTTTTTTGTATTGGCTGTGGTTTGTTGATGAGTTTGATTTTACCTGAATACTCAGGTGACTGTTCCGGTCAAGAAGGTGGTTGCTCCAGTGAAGCCTGCAATAGACTCTAGCAGCAGTGATGAAGACTCCTCCTCGGATGACGTGGGTCTATAAAATTTCTTTTTTCATTATTCTTTGGTGTTAATATCGGAATCTATATTCGTAACTGTTCTATAACTTTATTAATATTGCAGGAACCTAAGAAACCTGTGGCTTCTGCTAAAGCAAAGCCCGTAAAAGAATCAAGCAGCAGTGACGACTCTTCGTCAGATGATGTGAGTGTCTGTAGAATTCCTCTACCTCATATTTTGTTTCCCAGAGCCCGTAGGGCTTACTTTGTTGTTTCTATATTGTTGGTAAAAATAGCATAATTCCCAGGGCTGACTACTGTCAAAAGAATTGAGCGGCGTCTCTTCCTCGGTTAATGCGAGTATCTGTAGACTTTTTTTGCTTCATATTTAATTTTCTTTGATCTATGGAGTTTATACACCTCCGTCCCAAAATGATGTGAGGGCAATAGAATGTCTGTTTCACTATTTTTTTGGTGGTTGGGTACAATATCTTAATCTCTATTTTTAACTGTTTAACTTGATTAATATTGCAGGAACCTAAGAAACCTGTGGCTGCTGCTAAAGCAAAGCCTGCAAAAGAATCGAGCAGCAGCGAGGAGGACTCTTCATCAGATGATGTGAGTGTTTGTAGACTGTCTACCTCGTAGGCCTTACTTTATCTTTTTATATTGTTGATGAAAATAGCATAATTCCCACTGTTGACTCTGACTCTAAATACTGTCAAAAGAATCAAGCGGCAGTGACTCTTCCTCGGTCAATGCTAGTATCTGTAGACTTTTGTGCTTCATATTTAATTTTCTTTGAGCTATGGTGTTTACTTTCTACACATCCGTCCCAAAATCTATTTTTTATTTGCCCTTCATAAAGATCAAATTTGAAAATGTTTGGACTTCCTTTTGAGATGGAGGGCTTATGTTTATTGAGAGTAAAAATAGGTTAGTTCTTATTGTTGAGTTTTGCATAACTCTAATCACTGTCGCAGGAACCTAAGAAGCTGCCTGTAGTTGCTGCTAAAAATGGCGCTGCTACAAAAAAAGCTAAGGTGGAGTCGTCCAGCAGTTCAGATGAATCCGACTCCGAGTCGGATGACGTAAGTTACCTTTGTGGTTACATATAGCCATTTATACTCAAGTGGCTTAGGCTGTTAATATTATATGCAGCACAATATCCGTATTCTTGATTATCCTGTAATATTTTTTTTTTTTTGGTTTTGCAGGAACCAAAAACCAAAAGTGCTGCAGTTGCGGTCAAGAATGGGTCAGTGGCAGCTTCCAAGAAGAAAGACGAGTCAAGTGATGATTCTGATTCTGATTCAGATGACAGTGACAGTTCTGATGATGATGTGAGTGTGTGTTATTACAATTTATTCTTTAGTCCTTTATCTCTGCCAAAGTACCTGAAAATTTCAGCTCTATACTTAAATAAAACTTGTAACCGACAAGTCAGGCAGTTACTATCCATGGTCTTTGCTAATAAAAACATGATTTTCAGCTTTGTACCTAATCAACGGTCTTGAAAGATTGAGTCCTCTGTTGCATTATACTACATACTTAGTTTTTTTGTGGTTCTTTGTGATGATTTAGTTGAGATATATTCTTGCTTGTAGTAAAACTTGTAGCTAATTTTTGGCACTCGCACAGAATAAGGTACCCGTCCAACCAAAGAAGGTGCCAGTTACTGCTACAAAGAAGAAAGAAGAATCAAGTTCGGAAGAGGAAAGCTCCGATGAAAGTGATTCTGATGAAGAAGAGGTATGTCTATGCTGAGGTCTGCCTATATTTTTCATTTTCTGGTCGTACATACCCAGCTTGGTATATACATCATGATCTTATGAGTTTTTGTCCTACTCTATATTGCTTTCCTGATTCTTTTAGCTCAATAATATTTTGGCATGCTCATGAGTCACGAGTAGGAACTAAATGATACTTTTTCCCTCTCTTATTGTTGTCCATTGGCTTCATGTGGTTATTCAATACTTGATTGTTTTGTAGGCAAAGGCAACAAAAGCTGTCCCTGCAAAACGACCAGCATCCACAGTTGCAACCAAGGTAGTTACACACACTCACAAATCCACCCACCCAAGCGCATACACAAAAATATTTGCATGTATTTCACGCACACACGCGCGCACACATATCTATTTATATGTAAAATATATTCCCTCTGTCCCACTATAAGTTGCACTCTTTACCCAAAAGGGCGTCCCACTAAAAATACTTTCACGTTTTCATAATATCCGTCTTCAAAACAAAATTGTAGAGTATAATGGGTAGGAGGGGGTATATATACATTTATACACATATATATGCATATACATACATATGTATATTTACACACATTTCATATACACTCATATATATGAGTGTTGCTGTTGGTTCTAACTTCCATATGCATGAACAGAAGCCAGCTGTAGATGACAGTGAGGACGATAGCTCATCTGAAAGTGATGATGATGAGCCCCAGAAGAAAAAAACCAAGGTTCGGCTACATGTTTTGGTGCAATGATTATTGGCATGTGTCCCTTGGGACTTGTGTTAAGAAGTTGTCATCTTAGCAATTATCATGCCTTGCATTTTGCAGCCATCTGGTACACAAGCTGTCAAACCAAAGGCAGAAGAAAGCTCTTCTGATGAAGAAGAAGAAAGCTCTGATGAAGAAGAGAAGCAACCTTCGAAAACGCCAAAGAAAACTGTGAGTCATCTTTTTATTGGAAGAAATGATACAAAATTATCATCAGTTAAATAGTTCAATTACACTTCTTCATCATCTTTTATTTTTAGTTGCTGTGTCATGATGTTACCTTGATATATGATTCTCATTAATGTTCATTGCCTTTCTTGTTAATCCACTTTGTTTATTTGACTACAGAGTATATAAATTGTTTATCTCATTAGAGTTTTTGATACTCCCTCTGTCCCTAAATGAATGTCCAAATTTCATTTGAAGGGACATCTGAAAATCTCTTTGTTTGATACAATTTAGTGGTAAAGAACCATATATAATCTCCAAACATTTAGTTTTGCAAGTATAAAGAGACTACTGAAAAAATATTGGTAATAAAACAATTAGGAACAAAGTTATTTCCAAAAAATACATTTATTTCGGGACAAAAATTTCTTGAAAATGGACATTCATTTAGGGACAGAGGGAGTACAAAATGTTCTCTGGTAGCGTCGGTGGATTTCAGTTGCACTGTTTTTTTTTTTTTTTTTTAGAAAACTATTAAATTTGTGTTCTACTGGTCGATAATCATCTAACTTTTTGAGGATGCTTGGCGAACGCAGGATACTGATGTAGAAATGACTGATGCACCATCCGCAAAGAAAGCAGTAAGTAAATATGTTGGGGATTGTTTGATAGAATTTCTAACTATTTTTAGCATTCATAGGGGAGTTATAATGTTAATATTGGTTGGGTGGGATCTAGAACTATATTACTGAATTACTATAATATTGCAGCCTCAAACCCCAGCTACACCTCAAACTGGAGGCACCGGATCCAAAACTCTCTTTGTTGGCAACTTATCCTTTTCGATCGAGCAAGCTGATATGTATGTTTCTGTTTTCCCTTAAATTTTGTTGTTGCTATCAATATTAGTCATTATCTAACATTATTTCCACTTTGCAGAGAAAATTTCTTTAAAGATGCTGGAGAAGTTGTTGATGTTCGCTTTGCAACAGAGAGAGAAACAGGTCAATTTAGAGGTTATGGGCACGTTGAGTTTGCCACGGCCGAGGCAGCTCAAAAGGTATTGTCAAATTTTCTTTTACGTTTCCATTTTTCTTCTATGATTTGCAAAATAATTTCAACGGAAACGGTATACACTAGTTGTCTACAATGTAAATAGTTTGCTTTGACTTGTAGGATACAGTTATTCTATGGGGTATTAATTTCCTGTGATTGGATTTTTTTTTTTTTCCCATATGAAAATTTAATAGAAAATTGGACTCTTGGGTTGGAAGTTGGCTATGTTGATTATGTTTCAATTTTCTTTCGCAAGAGATGTGGGAAGGAACTTGTATATAGATGGTGTTATTCATTCTAAAACATGTTCCATTTTTTTTTGCAGGCACTCAAATTAAATGGACACGATCTGCTAGGACGTGAGATTAGGCTCGATTTGGCGAAGGAAAGGGGAGCATACACTCCGGCCAGTGGGTATGTTTCCTAAACAATGTGCAATATAATCTCAGTCCTGGATAAATTGTCCCAGTTTGACTTTTATGCTTAACTCAATCGACCTTTGACCATAGCTTTATGAAAATTTAGCTAACCCTGTGTAATTCTTAAAGTTGTTATTGATAGTTTTTCCTTATGATGAACTAATAATAACAATTTGTAGAATTGTATAAAAAATAGCTAGATTTTCATAGAGTTAGGTCAGTTTAATTGAGTTGACCATGAAAGTCAAAATGGGGCTATTTTCCGGGACAGAGGGTGTAGTTATATTTAGCTGCAGTATATGTAACGGGAACTAATTAGAATCCTCTTCAATTATAGGAATGAGAATTCTTTTGGAGGAGGTAGAGCTCAAGGGAAAACAGTATATGTCCGGGGTTTCGATACCAATGACAGCGAAGACAATGTATATACATCACGGTCTTTAATACAAGCTTAATACATTAAACTGAAACCATAGGTTATTGTTTACTGAATTGGAGCCACTTGTTTCCAGGTCAGAGCAGCTCTAGAAAAGCACTTTGGTGCCTGTGGGGAGATCACGAGGATTTCTATTCCTGGAGACCGTGACACTGGTGCTGTTAAAGGGTATTGTTCAATCTTATTCGTTCTTTGCAATCACGCCCTTTTCTTATGTTATACTCCCCTGTCCCATTTTAGTCTTGAAAAAATTTGGGCACAGGAATTAGAGAAATTGATTTTTTTTTCCTTTGTAAATATATAAAGTGGGGTAGAGTGTTGTGAGTATAGGAAGTGAGTAGGAGAGAGAAAGTGGGGTATGAAAAAGTTAGTGGATAACTGTTGTGAGTATAACATGTGGGGCCCATCAAATAAAAGGTATTATAGTCTTTTTTGGGTTTTTGAAGTATATAATGGGCCACCCAAAAAGGAAGATTTTGAATCATAAGATGGGACGGAGGTAGTATCTTTTATGTAATCTTGTGATTGAATTAGATTAACCGGGAGCATATTTGATGGCGGTTCTTTAATTTTTATGTTTTACATGATCATTAGTTTTGTTGAGTCTTTTGTTTTTCTTGTTTGCAGGTTTGCGTATGTAGATTTCTCCGACAGTGGAGCTTTCAATAAAGCCCTTGAGTTTGACGGATCTGATTTAGGTGGATACCCACTGACTGTGAATGAGGCAAAGCCAAGAGAAGGCGGCGGCGGCGGCGGCGGTAGGTCTGGAGGCGGTTGGTCAGGTGGTGGTGGCAGGTCTGGCGGCAGACGTGGTGGAGGTAGGTTTGGAGACAGAGATAGTGGTGGTAGGCGCGGTGGTAGAGATGGCGGCAGAGGTCGGGGTGGCGGCAGAGGTCGTGGGCCCAGCAGGCCAAGCATGGCTACACCTGGTACCGGTATGTAATATACTGTCACTACTATTGATCCTCTTTGAAGAAAAAAATTACTTTTGTCTTCACAAAATTTTGACCACAAACCGAGTTGGCAATTAGTGATGGGATGATATATTAATGAGTAATATAGGGGGCTACAAACATAGCCAACAATATTTGTGACCAAAATATTTTGAATTTAGTATTACTCACCAAGAAAGTGGCCTTCAAGCACATTTTGTGGCATATACATGTTCTGCATTTGCTGAGTTTTAGACCACTTTTTATGCTCACTCTGTCCCCATTTTTTTCTGTTCCCATTTTTTTTTTGTGCTAGCGGAAGCGGAACTTCAAAAAGTTGACATTTTAGCAATTTTAGTGAAAGTGGAGGATATTCACAAGTACCGATAATGTCTCATTATATGACATTATAATTGGAAGTTTAAATTTGAACACGGCGATCCGTCCATGGGATTTACGGCCTCTTTCTGTATGCTGTTAGCTTTCTGTTTTCTCTGGGTTTTTCCGGTCTCTCTCTGGCCCCACATTTTCTCTATCCCTCTACATTTTCTAACCATTCATTACAAAAATCTCACAAAAAAAAAAAAAAAAAAACCGCACAAAAATGGAATGAAAAGAATATCCAAATAATGGCCTTAGTTTCTTTGACTTAGATATGGAGTTATTATTTTCACATAGAGAGGACTATTTGAGTTTACTTTTTTAAGTTGGGCAATTGGTTTTTATTATATCTGTCCACTGAAGTTATGATTTCTCTTTATTGTTTCACACTGAACGTAAGGTTTAATACGTTAAAGAATAATACTAGGGGCACAAAATTTTTGCTGTGCCCACGAAATCCTAGGTGTCATGATTTTAAGTAGTGTGGCGGGTACATTATCGATGCAACCAATAAAATATGACCACCTCATTTTGTGAGCAAGATCTTGTGCCCCTAGCATTGCTCTACATTAAATTCCCTACATTTAGAAGCTATTATGTTGTTATATTTTGTGATTTACGGGCACACTTCTTATGTTTCAAAACTCGAGATGTAGCTGATCCAAGGTTTCTTTGTATTGCAGGCAAGAAGACGACCTTTGGCGATGATTAGGACGACGTTAAGCGAAGTCCTAGGATTTTTCTCGACATCTTTTTACTTCTATGGTTCATACAGTTTAATTACCTTTAGTTTGGATGTTTGGTATTAATGGAGTTGCTTTCATTGTATTTTCCATATACATTTTGTTGGCTATTAAAACATTATTATTAGGATAATTTTGCAAATGTAATGTCTATATCGATGAGACACATTATTTAAAATAGGAATTTTGATGAGCTATTTCAAATTTATCAACTAATATTGGTATTATTATGTTTTTATTTCATATTTAGGTCCCCTGTATTTAGATACACACACAGCCTTTTGGATCTGATATTGGGGAAAGGCTTTTTAAATTGGGAACCTTAAAATTAACATCCAAACAAGAAAATGAGTAAACATAATTTTCCTTTAAAAAAACAGGCCCATAATTGCTAATATTGGTTCATCTTTAGGTTAGTGAGTTTTTAACTTTTCATTCTAAAGGCCCTTACTAACATAGTCATCATTAGGCTTGGTTTAATAAAGAGTAATATACATATTTATTTATCGAGGGAGTAAATCTTACTAATATTTCCTCTGTGTCGAAAAAATCTTCTGACTTTTTTTTAATTAACATCTAAAAATTATTATTAATAAAATTTACTCCTTCCGTCCAAAAATGATTCACATTTGACTATTCAAATTTTTTAAGGATATGAACACTTGATTCACTAGTCACGTATTGTTTGGGGCACTTCTAAGCCTAGGTTGTAGAAATGTGACCACACCCCTTTTTCTTAAGAAAAAAACTCAATAACTTTTAAAATACTATATCTTGAGATTTTGAAGTCGAAAAAATATATATGAAAATACCGGTCTTGACGAAACGAATAAAACTAGATAGACAGTGATATGGTTTTATTTTTTATTTTAAAAAACATTTTTTAATACATAAAAAAAGTGAGCTGCTCCTTGTAAAAAAATGTAACACATTTTTATGAAAAAGTAACAGTTTAATGTTAAAAAAATAACAATTTATTGTAAGATGTAACAACAGTTTCGCAAAAAAAAAAAATTAAATAGTTTTTGTAGTTAAAAAAAGTAATAATTGAAGTGTAACATAGTGCATGTATGATTACAATTTTCTATATAGATGAATGTAATATTTTTAGGGATGGGCTATTGCCACTACTATTTTTCCTAACCCACCCCATTGATTCTATTTTTAGTGAATTAGTTAATTACTTGACATAATTACCCTCTAAGAAAGACTATTAATACTACAACATTTAATTTTCCACTACATTCATTAGTATTTATTAAAATTATATGTTTTATTTTGTGGATCTCCAGATTAAATCAATTTTTTTTTTTTTTACTTTTTTTTGAAACCATCAACTTAATCATTTCAAGAAACATAAATGATATATATATGTAAAGAATATCGTGAAAATACTAACAATTCTTTTTTGTTACTTTAGTTTTATGCAATAAACTAGACATTTTATTCTCACCTACTTATTTCTATTCCAGCTTAGTCTATTTAACATTTTTTTTTGTCTTTGATTAAATAAAATAGAAAAAGAGAAATAAAACGGATTAGACAAAGAGGTGAATAAGGTGGTGTTTGATGTATTAAGCACTTGATGCTTAATAGATTGCAAGGTATAATTTGGAGGTAAGGTGCCTTGATAACATTGAGCTCTACATATTGAAAGTTTCATGAGCCTCTTATTGATTAAGTAATGATTTTGATTCTCAATCACTAAGAACCTCACGTAACCTCCAATATCTATACCTCAATGTCATCAAAGGCACCCTACCTCCAAAATATACCTTACAATCTATTAAGCATCAAGCATCAAATGCTTAATTCATCATACACAACCTAAATCATATACATATTATAACAAGAAATTAATAGATATATCAAACTTTGGTGGTAAATCTATTAATCAATATTTTCACTGTATATAAACCAAACTAAATGCTATAATGTTGAAAAATTTACAGTATTTATCTGAACTTATTATGTTATAATAGTACAATAAGTGGTTTATTCATTAATAATTAACATTAGTATATTAAAATATCAAATAATATAACAAATGTAACGGATTACAAGTAATTTTATTATTGTACTCTAAACAATGAAAAATAAATCAAATATAAATTTAAAATAATTAATTTAAATTTAAGAGATCTTATAAAATAAAATGTTTTAATTTAAAATAATAATAAATATAAAGTAAGGTAAGTATATCAATGACAAATTATGTCAGAAAAAGTTTTGATTATCAAATGTAGTGGAAAAGGAAAAATTGTAGTGTATATAGCATATTTCCTGAAATATTGCTTTAACTCCTAAAATGCCAAGGATAGTTATGTCAATTTATAAAAAGTGTAGTGGATTAGGAAAAAGGGGCATTTACCATATAGTCCCTTAACATAACCTTATTTACCTCTTAGGACAAGAAATATTTTGACTAACCATATAGTCCCTTGCTTACCTTTTCCTTAACATTTTACTAACTACACCCTCTTAACATTTTACTTTCACCCCAACCACTATCACCTTAGGCTACCCCTCATCACCTTCTCCATTCAACAACTCCGACGACCACCAACTACGGCGACTACCCCGGCGATTTTTTTTTTTTTTTTTTTTTTTGGCTTCAGTGACCTTCCAGCAACCAAACAGTTGAGAACTTATCAGTAAGTTCTCAGTTGTCAACTAAACTACTAATAACACGAACAACCCCGGCGACCAAACAACTGAGAACTTATCAATAAGTTCTCAGTTGTCAACTAAACTACTAAGAACACGATCAAACTCCGGTGACCATCAATTCCGGCGACCAAACAGTTGAGAACTTATCAGTAAGTTCTCAGTTGTCAACTAAACTAGTAAGAATACGATCAAACTCCGGCGACCAAAGAACTGAGAACTTATCAGTAAGTTCTCAGTTGTAAACTAAACTACTAAGAACACAATCAAACCCGACGACCACCAACTCCGGCGACCAAACAGTTGAGAACTTATCAGTAAGTTTTCAGTTGTCAACTAAACTACTAATAACACGAACAACTCCGGCAACCACCAACTCCGGCGACCAAACAGTTGAGAACTTATCAGTAAGCTCTCAGTTGTCAACTAAACTAGTAATACTACGATCAAACTCCGGCAACCAAACAACTGAGAACTTATCAGTAAGTTCTCAGTTGTCAACTAAACTTCTAATAATACGATCAACTCCAGCAACCAAAACAACTGAGAACTTACCAGTAAGTTCTCAGTTGTCAACTAAAAACACAATCAACTCCGACGACCATTTTCGGCGACCAAACAACTGAGACCTTATTAGTAAGCTCACCTATGATTATTAACTACCCTTTTGTTAAAAAAATAAATGTTTAGAAAATGTTTAATTAAAAAATAAACCCTTGATCAAGTATAAAATTAAAAAGAATAAAAAAAATAATTAGACATTCATGTTTGAATTGTTTGAAAAATATTTAATTTTACTCTTAAGAATTAAAATTTTCTAGTAAAAAAAAAAGTTAGACGTTAGTGTGGGACAGAAGGAGTAATAGCATATCGACAATCAAATGCAAAGTTGCCAGTTTCTTATTCGATTGTTACATCTTATTCTAATGCTACATTTTACTCCCTCCATCCCAAAATGATCTTCACGTTTGACTATTCAATTTTTTTAAGGATATGAACACTTGATTCACTAGCCATGTTGTGTATATGCACATTTAAACTTAAATTGTAAAAATGAGAAAAAATTTATGGGACGATAAAAAATAACAAATGAGAAAATCATTTTGGGGCGGATGGAGGACGGATGGAGTATTTTTTTAAAAAAGAAATTCTCACTCATTAATAAAGTACAATACTAAACATTAGCTGTATCCCAATACAACTCGGGTTGACCGTTGGTTTCCCCATCACCTACTCACAAAGCCTATTCCCCCATCTTATCACTTACAGTAAGTTTCATCATGTAAGTTTCATAATTTTCGTTTTTATAGATTTTAGAAGATAGGCTCCATATTTTTCAACTTTTCAACTCTGACCGTTCAACAAATCAGAAGCTCTGTTAGCAATCGCCGGTAAATATGGAAAAGGATACCGGAAAAAAAGTCAAAAATAAATCTCACTTGGTGTAAGCCTTCAAAATCGCCGGTCAAAATGAACGGATGTCACAGACATGAGCGAGGAATCTGAAGATGGAAACAGATCTGTGCGGAAATCAGAGAAAAAAAGTTGGATTGAAAGAATAATTACTCGCCGGAGTAAGAGGGAGGATGGCTGGGATCGGAGTTTGAAGAAAAAAAAGTAAGATCTAGCAGGAGGTAGGGAGGTGAGGGGAGGATTGGGGTGGTCGGATCTACAGAAACCTGTTTCAGGCTCAGGGGAAGGACGGAGTGGAACGGTCGGAGATTGGGAACGGGAGTGGTCGGAGGGTGAGAGTTCGTCGGAGGTTGGAGGTTGGAGAGGGTCGCCGGAGATTAGGAGGGAAGATGGTCACCAGACCGGCCGACGGAGAGCAGAGAAAGGTTGTCGGAGGTATGGGAAAGGAGTCGCCGGAGAGGGGAAGGGAGCCGGAGAGGTGAGGGTCGCCGGAGTTGGGAGGGAAAGGTAGGAATCAGAGAGAGAGAGGGAGTAGAGAGAGAAAGTAGAGAGAGAGAGAGAGAGAGAAATGTCAGTGTGGGTGTCGAATGAGAGTAGATGCGGAGGGGAGGGAGGCGGTGTCGTTATCCACCAAAGGACTATTTGGTTACATAAAATATTTTGAAGGATTAGGAGGTAAAGCGAAAATATTTTTGTCCTAAAACGTAGATTCGAAATTATTCAGGGACTAGAAGGTAATTTTCTCTAGGAAAAATTGTAGCGGAAATAGCCTCTCCCTATTTTTATTTAGTAAATGTTACTTTTTTTTCTTTAAAAAGAGTAAAAATTCATGGATATAATCGGTTTTGCATTTCAATTGAATGTAAAACCCTAAAAAAGTGTTACAATTAAGGAAAAAAGAGAGGTTACATTTACTTATTATAAAATGTTACATTAGTTTAGTTGTCCATCTTATGTTATTTTTAATCTATTTCAGCAAAATTGTGGTACATTTTTTTAATAAAAAATGTTACGTTTGAGAAAAAAAGTGTTACTTTTGATGGCGAGCAAAAATTGACGTGAAAAAAAACAGTTGGAGGGCAAAGATTTTTTTGAGTGACTCGGCTCATCTTGGCAGCTCGGCTTGGATCTGAACCGTCGCACACCGTACGGCGGTCTCACAAGAGTCCACCCCTTTACTAATAACAAAAAAAATTGGAAAAATTGTTTGGACTACAAAACAAATTGGAAAAATTATTTCAGGACGAAGGGGTAGCATGTATTCATGTTGTTTATTGTTATGAAGCATATTTTCTGATTGATGATAATTCTTTTTTGGTACATGATTGATGATAATATGAACTCGATAATTTACACTTTATAATATACTCCCGTACATATATTTTCCGTGAATATATACAAAAGAAGAGGATTAGGCACTAGAATAAACATCCCATCTCTTCAACCAAAAAACCCACCAACTGTACAAACCTTAAATGCACATATATAAAGTCAATTTAGTCCAGGCACAAAAGAAGAAGATCGTTTCGGGACGGAGGGAGTAAGCACGTATATATCTAGTCAAAACTTTGGGGGGCCTTGCTTAAGCAACACATCTTTCATCTCCTTGAATCCTCTGAGTTCCTCTAATGCATCAGCTGTAGTCCTTGTGGACCCCACAACTTCGCCCGAAGAAGAAGATGATGTCATAATCGCTCCTCCTCCTCCTCCTCCCTGACCTACTTGACTGTTGTTCAAGGCCGATGTTTTTGATTGGGACGGAAAATCTTGGGAGAGAGGAGGGGCTTTTTTCAGCATACGAACAAGTGCACCTACTGCTGCATCTTGTGATTTTCTCACTCCTCCTGGCTCGCACGGATGTCCTGTTTGGTCAAACGAACAAGCCCTGGTTGGAGAAACATGAACATAGATTGCAGTCTAGTTAACATTTGCAAGAAACAAAAATATTATGAAGTAATGGTAGAAAATTAGAAATCTTGAAAGGAATAACTCCGATTATATATAGGAAAGATGGAGGAAGACAAGATAGATGGTCCATTTTCCCTACCCCGAAATTAAAACCAACTAATAACATTTACTCCCTCCGTCCCATAAAAATTGAGACTTTTGGTCCTAAAAACCAGGTGCAGGTGTGTCCCCCCCTCCCCTTCAAACTAGAATGCCAAGATGAACAGATGGCCATATCTTAACACCCCACCTCACAAAGATGAGACATGATGATCATGTCAATCCGCACAAGTTATTTAGGTTAATGTTTAGCTGCAAATAGAATCATATAGCCGCGTAAAATAATCAGATACTATTAATCAAGCCCCGATCTGATGAGCAGAGACAAGGGTAAACCCTAAATTCTAGTTTGGTATGCAACAATGAACATTCCATACCATGACAATTATTCATTACATAATAGCGTAAATATAATGGACAAGAATCATAATTCTCTTCAACCAAACGACCACTAGGTTCCTTTCACATGCTTTTGAGTAGGTCGACCGTTTCTAAGCAGATAGCATAAACGGAAACAAGGACTACTTCACCCAATTTGACCGAAAATCAATCACCTAGAAGTGTTGTAGGAAAATATGAAAAATCCAAGAGTGTCGTCTTGATTGATTTGATAGATAACAATATACTCCCCTCCGTCCCATTGGGAAGTTCTCCTTTCTTTTTAGGAACGGGAATTAAGAAAAAGTGGAATTAAAGTACGTGTTGTGAGTATGAAGGAAATCCGCCAAGGATTAAATCCGCTAAGGATTTACCCTTGCCTGTCCCAAGCCAGGATAAAGGATGAGGGTTGCGGTAGGCATGTGACAGCCAGCGTAAAAACTTTGTCACATTTCTTATGACATGAATCCGAATATGAATATCGTTGGGGCGTTCCCTTCACAGCGACGCGCTGCACTTCCTAGGCCTGGGTGTAGTGATAAGTATGCAAAGGTTGCTAGGTCGTCGCCCGGAAGCGACGCGCCACCTCGGCGCCCGGGGGTGGTGTCAAATATGCAAGGGTTCCTGCATTGCGGACGAGTGCGGGTAAAGAAGCTAGTCCATGGTGGGGGTAAGATTAGTGGGATGCGCTTTGGAACTTGGAACATAGGCTCTTTGACAGGGAGATCAGCAGAAGTGGTGGAGGTTATGAGGAAGAGGAAGATTCACATAATGTGTCTACAAGAAACTAAGTGGGTTGGAGAGAAAGCTAAAGAAATAGCACCTTGGGGTTTTAAGCTTTGGTATTCAAGAAAGGAGAAGGGTAGGAATGGAGTAGGTATCATTATTGACAAGGAGTATATCGATGATGTTGTGGAGGTGTACAGGAAGAGTGACCGGATTATTGGTATTAAACTTGTGGTTAGTGATGAGATTATAACTATTATTAGTGCCTATGCACCACAAGTAAGGTTGGACGCATCTATTAAACAAGAGTTCTGGGAAGATTTAGAAGAGGTTGTGCAACGCGTACCTAGTGGTGAGAAGTTAGTCGTTGGTGGCGATCTTAATGGACATGTGGGGTCTAGTCGACACGACTTTGAGAGCATTCATGGAGGTTTTGGTTTTGGGGAGAGGAATGAAGCAGGGAACGGGATCCTGGAGTTTGCGATGGCATATGACTTGAGTATAATTAACACTTGGTTCAAGAAGAGAGAATCACACTTGGTGACCTATAGAAGTGGAGGTAATGCAAGTCAGATTGACTTCTTCTTAGTAAGAAATGCTTGTAGAAAGAGTTACACTGACTGCAAGGTTATTCCAGGTGAAAGTACTGCAACTCAACATAGACTTGTGGTACTTGATTTTCGAAGTAGGAGAATTTCAAGGAAGAGAAAACCACTAGTAGAACCTAGAATCAAGTGGTGGAGGCTTCAAGGGGAGAATCAACAGAGATTTCCAGCTAAGATGGCCACTACTGGTATTTGGTCGGGTAATATGGAGGATATGGATATAGATTCAACCTGGACTAAGATGGAGCATACCATAAAGGAGGTGGCAAGAGAAATCCTTGGAGAATCTAAAGGAAGTGTGCCACAAAGTAAGGACACATCATGGTGGAACGAGGAAGTAAAGCAAGCGATAAAGAGCAAGCGAGAATGCTATAAATTATTGGGAAAATGAAGGAGTGAGGAGAACTATGAGAGGTATAAGGAGGCTAGAAGAGAAGTAAAGAAAGCAGTAAAATATGCAAGAGCAAAGGTGAATCAGAAACTTTATGATAGATTGGACACAAAAGAAGGGGAAAAAGACATCTATAGACTTGCTCGTATGAGGGATAAGAGGACACGAGACTTTGGGAGGGTTAAATGTGTTAAGGATGTAGACCAAAGAGTGTTGGTCGGGGATAAATAGATAAAAGATAGGTGGAGTTCGTACTTCAATACCTTGTTTAATGGCAATCAAGAGCAGGATATTGGAGATATAACTATCCCTTCGAGTATGATTAATCGAGATTTTATGCGGCGAATTCAAAAGGGGTGAAGTGGAAATGGCGATGAAAAAGATGAGATTAAAGAAAGCCGTAGGGCCGGATGGAATACCAATTGAGGTGTGGAGATGTTTTGGGGAGAGGGGAATAGATTGGTTAACAACACTATTCAACAAGATATGGAGAAGTAACACAATGCCATTGGAGTGGAGAAAAAGTACCCTAATCCCTTTGTATAAGAACATAGGTGATGTCCAAGATTGTGCCAACTATCAAGGGATCAAACTAATGAGCCATACTATGAAACTTTGGGAAAGAGTGATTGCACAATGGCTAAGAAAAATTGTGAATATTTCGGATAACCAATTTGGATTTATGCCCGGCAGATCGACTATGGACGCAATCTATCTTATGAGACAAATCATGGAGAAATATCGAGATAAAAAGAAAGATTTGCACATGGTATTCATTGATTTGGAGAAGGCGTATGATAAAGTGCCAAGAGAGGTACTTTGGTGGGCTTTAGTAAAGAAAGGCGTTTCAAAGAAATATATTGATATTATCAAGGACATGTATAATGGAGTTAGTACTAGTGTACGGACAAGCGTTGGGAAGACAGAAGAGTTCCCTATCAAGATTGGAGTGCATCAAGGCTCTGCACTTAGTCCCTTTCTCTTTGCCTTGATAATGGATGAAGTGAGGAGGTCAATCCAAGATGATATTCCATGGTGTATGTTGTTCGCAGATGATATTGTGCTGATTGATGAGACAAAAGAAGGTGTTGAAAGTAAATTGGAGTTGTGGAGACGCACTTTGGAATCTCGAGGTTTTAGGTTAAGCAGAAGCAAAACTGAACATATGGAGTGTAAATTTAGCAAAGTTGGAAGCAGAGAGGCAGGAGTGATCACATTCGATGGAAAGATTGTCCAAGCTTCCGAGTTCTTTCGCTATCTTGGATCTATTATCCAAAAAGATGGAGAATTGGATGGAGATGTGGCTCATAGGATTAAAGCAGGTTGGTTGAAGTGGAAGAGTGCCACAGGGTTTCTTTGTGATCGTGGCATGCCAAATAGATTAAGGGAAAATTCTATCGTACGGCAATTAGGCCTGCACTGCTTTATGGCACTGAATGTTGGGCCGTGAAACAGTGTCATATTCATAAGATGAATGTAGCGGAGATGCGTATGCTACGATGGATGTGTGGGCATACAAGAAAAGATCGATTGAGAAATGAGGTGATCAGGGGTAAAGTAGGAGTTGCGCCAATTGAGGATAAAATGAGGGAGCATCGTCTAAGGTGGTTTGGTCATGTGAGACGGAGACTGAGTGATGCACCGGTTAGGAGGCCTGAAGAGTGGAGAAGTGATAAAATGGCGAGGGGTAGGGGAAGACCCAAGCAAACTTGGATTAAGGAGATTGAAAATGATATGAGTTTTACTCGGACTGGATGAAGATGTGGCGTTGAAGAGGCCGGAGTGGAGGGCGAAAATTCATGTGAATGATGGGGGTTGATCGTACTTTTTATTATTATTATTTATTTATTTTATTTTCTCGAACTTTTTCCTCTCTCTCTCTCTCTCTCTCTCTCTCTCTCTCTTTCTCTCCCTCTCTCTCTCTCTCTCTCTCTCTCTCTCTCTCTCTCTCTCTCTTCCTTTTATCACGATGACATATGAGGATTCATGTTAGCCGACCCCAAATTATTTTGGGACTAAGGCTTTGTTGTTGTTGTTGTGAGTATGAAGGAAAGAGAAAGTGAGGTAGAGAACACTAAGTGGATAGTTGTTGTGAGAATGAGAAGTGGGGCCCATTAATAAAGAAGTACTACAAAATTTCCTCTTCAGGGACTTTCTAATGAGACGACCAAAATGGCATAATGGGAATTCCAATGGAATGGAGGGAGTATACTATTACAAGAACATTCCAGACAACCTTATCAAAGAAAGGGATTTCTTATAAATACTAAAAAAGTATAAATATAAATATTTAGATTCCATCTAAAAACCAAACTAAACTTCCTATATATCTAAAAAACAACTATTTAAGGAATAAGCTGGAACTAAATGCCAATATAACTTGTTCCGTTTTCTAATCATATTCGTATCATTTCCCATTTTGGACATCGCCTTGTACCCATATCATTGTCTTCAACTCTGAGAACAGCTGGTCCTCAAATTTTAAGCAAAACAGTAGTAGTACTATTTAAGGAAACTACACATGATAACCCCACATATCAACCATTCAGTAACACTAGAAATCAAAACATACAGAAAAAAAGTCTACGATGCGCCTTTCAGCTCATAAATCTCTCCGTGATAAAGATTCTAAACATAAAACCATAGGGAGGGGCTAATGCCACTACAACAATTGCTTATCCACTACAATTTTTGTAAATGGACATAACTATCCTTCCATATTTTAAGGAGATAATGAAATACTTTAAAGTTATGTTGTATACACCCCACATTTTAACTATCAACTACATATGCAAAATTAAAAAAAAAAACTAATTAATTATGATAATAACACAAATTGCAATTAAAATACTTACCTTATTTTGTAATGAAAAAAGAATTCTAGAATAAGCATATACTCCCTCTGTCCCACTCGAATTAGGACAAATTTCCATTTTGAGTGTCCCATTCGAATTAGGACAACCTAAAAATGGATGTGTTTTATTTAATGGGACCCACATTCACAGTCACAACTACTTCCCACTCATTTTTCTCTACCCACTTTCTTTCTCCTACTTTACTTTTCATACTCACAACACCTACTCTACTAACACTTTTTCCTTAATCTCCGTGCCCAACCCAAAAATCTTAATTCGGGTGGGATGGAGGGAGTATATTTTTATTAAATTTTAACATGTCTTCAGATTAATTTATAGCTATAGTTTTCATCTTCTACATCACATTGTAAAATAACTGAATCATAGTACGATCCATTACAATTCATTATATTTTACATACAACTGAAACTATTTTTTTTTACATAATATTATGAATAATTGTATAAGTTAGTACTTTCCAACATATAATTAAATATTTATAATTTTATAAAATCACATTTACTATTGAATGCATCACTTGTTTAATAGTAAATATTTCTAAATTGTCAACATATTATTTAATTTATTATTTTATAGTAGAAACATTCACCAAGAACAGTGTTATAGTTTAATTATAGTCCAATTTATTAATACCACCTTTTTTAATTTGTTTATCAAAAAGGAAAATAAGATTGAGTTTCATTGGTGATTAATGAGAATATACAAAAATAAAAAATGAATGGTAACTATGTTGCAGATTTTCGTAATAATGCTTCTAATTGATTTAGGGAAGTGTTTAGCTTAAAAGATTGGTTCAATATATAAGAAGGTACGTATTTAAGGGGGCAATTGTGTCGACACAATTACTAATTCCCCTAAAATTAAGGACATGTAGTGGATGAGTATAATATGTAGTGGTAATAGCCACTCCCAAAACCATATTGTAAAGCTATATCAACGCCTAGCACTATAAGAACTGAAAACCAGGAAGAAAAAGAATTGAAACAAGGGTCTCCTCATTTCAAGTCTCTTAAAGACTTGAACCTAGATTTAGGTTCTCTATGGATGAAAGGAAAACATTATACTCCCTTCATCCCTGAAAGATAGTCCTATTTGACTTTCTAAGGTCAACACAACTGAATTTTGACCAAACATTAATGTCAGTCTAGTTATGCTAATAAAATTCTAAAAAATGCTCAAATGTTCCATTTGAAGGCACCTAACTTTCTTCATTGAAGAGTAGATGTTTAGAGTTGATACTCCAACAAATGACACTATCAACATGATATAACGATGCCATATAACAAGACTCTATATTAAACCCATATGGGCCCGGCTCTTTCATGGACTCCACACATGATGAGAGCTCTTGTAGCACCATGTTACCCTTTGCCATATTTATGCTTCGCATTAAAATAGTGCAAATAATGAATCATACTACCCTTCAGCTTATTAATTTTTTTCCCCCATGAACTCTTATGGAGTGCATCACACACACTTATTTGGCAAACATCTTGCTAGCATGACCTACTATTAGTAATCGTAAACATAAGTATCGAATTGGTAAACCTTATGCCATTGGTATTCAAGCAAACATAAATGAAAGGAAATAACCACCTTAAATTCAACTTATCTTCCATGTACATACCATAGATTTGTACAAAGTTCTCCATTAGTTCCCGTAAATGAATCTTGTCTTTTCTCAAATCATCACTTGCTCCAATCACTAAAGCCCAATTCAAAATCAGTCAAAAGACTGATCGATAACCTTCTTATTTATTGTAAAAAAAAACATTTGGTTTTTTCCCGCCTCTACCATACAACAACAACAATTAAGCCTTAGTCCCAAAATAATTTGGGGTCGGCTAACATGAATCCTTATATGTCATCGTGATAAAAGGAGGGAGGGAGAGGGGGAGGGAGAGGGGGAGGGGGGAGGGAGGGAGGGAGGGAGAGAGAGAGAGAGGGGGGGAGGGAGGGAGGGAGAGGGGGAGAGGGGGAGGGGGAGGGGGAGGGGGAGGGGGAGGGAGGGAGAGAGAGAGAGGGAGAGAGGGAGAGAGAGAGGGAGAGAGGGAGAGGGAGAGAGAGGGAGAGGGAGAGGGGGGAGGAGAGGGAGGGGGAGGGGGAGGGGGGAGGGAGGGAGGGAGAGGGGAGAGAGAGAGAGAGAGAGGGAGGGAGGGAGAGAGAGGGAGGGAGGGAGAGAGAGAGAGGGAGGGAGGGAGAGAGAGAGAGAGAGAGAGAGAGAGGAAAGAGATGGAGAAAATAAAATAAAATAAATAAAATAAATAAATAAATAATAATAATAAAAAGTACGATCAACCCCCATCATTCACATGAATTTTCGCCCTCCACTCCGGCCTCTTTAACGTCACATCTTCATCCACTCCGAGTAAACTCATATCATTTTCAATCACCTTAATCCAAGTTTGCTTGGGTCTTCCCCTACCCCTCGCCATTTTATCACTTCTCCACTCTTCAGGCCTCCTAATCGGTGCATCACTCGGTCTCCGTTTCACATGACCAAACCACCTTAGACAATGCCCCCTCATTTTATCCTCAATGGGCGCAACTCCTACTTTAGCCCTGATCACCTCATTTCTCAATCGATCTTTTCTTGTATGCCCACACATCCATCGTAGCATACGCATCTCCACTACATTCATCTTATGAATATGACACTGTTTCACGGCCCAACATTCAGTGCCATAAAGCAGTGCAGGCCTAATTGCCGTACGATAGAATTTTCCCTTTAATCTATTTGGCATGCCACGATCACAAAGAAACCCTGTGGCACTCTTCCACTTCAACCAACCTGATTTAATCCTATGAGCCACACCTCCATCCAATTCTCCATCTTTTTGGATAATAGATCCAAGATAGCGAAAGAACTCGGAAGCTTGGACAATCTTTACATCGAATGTGATCACTCCTGCCTCTCTGCTTCCAACTTTGCTAAATTTACACTCCATATATTCAGTCTTGCTTCTGCTTAACCTAAAACCACGAGATTCCAAAGTGTGTCTCCACAACTCCAATTTACTTTCAACACATTCTTTTGTCTCTTCCGGCCTCTACTATGTTTGTTGATATTGTTATTCTCACAATCATGTTGGTACACAATGCCTTTTAACGTTCTTCTTCTTTCTGGTAAACGAATAGAGAGAATAAATGATACAAGTACCGGAAGACAAGCTGTCCTCCACTGGGAAACAACAAAAAAACAAAGGAAAACAAGAAGAACCAGCAAGAAAAATAAAATAAAAATATGATTAGAACAATAGAAGGAAATCAATCTATCATATCATAACCAAAAAGCCAAGAAGAACCTTCTGAAAATCAGAAATCAATTAGTGAAAAGCCTCCCCCAATCTCTGCAAAAATCGCGAACACCAAATGCACCCGAACATTGCCCACATTACTCAATAAAATGACTCTACACTAACAATCAAAATTTACCCCAACAATCAAAATTTACACTAGAATCTTCTGTATGTTTTTTGTAATTGGACTTTGATGCTTCGTCCTTGCACTCCATTTTCACTTTACATTAAAAATGAACATCAAATATGCCATTTTCTTTTTGAGAAAGGCCACCCACAAATTTCAAGACACTCCATTCTATATGCAAAATGTGATTTCTCAATGACCACATCACTCATAAGACTCCAAACCTTTTCTAGTACTGGACAGCTAGGGTACTCATTTATGCACAATCTTCATTCAAGTTGGTCAGGCAACTATCCAAATAACTCAATAAAGTAAAATCTTGTGAAATAAATAAGGTTGTACTGGAACTAGCAAGCTTTGGTCAACTAAGTAACAATGTTACATTCTGTACTTCTAGGATAGCCTATGAATACCTCGAATCTTTAAATTGAGTACATTCGTTTCAAAGCAAACCTGTGACTTTTTAGGACTTATAAAACTCAAGCAAATCATATGATACATTAAAGATTGGATTTCAAAGATTCCAGAAACTATAACCGGGATGTCTAAATTAGAGATAAAGAATGCAAATTATGGTATATTCGATAGAAAAAGAAGGTATGTCAATAAGGAAGAATAAACAAGAGCGACGACAATCAACACACCTGTTCAAAAAGGTAGGAAATAACAAAGACAAGAAAAGCAACAGTAAAACCAGAGTCAAAATCAAAATAAATTTGCACAACAGTTCCTAACAAGATCGAAGGACACTCATTTAAGGTAAATATTGTTCCTTATCTTCAGGCCAGGTAAGCAACATCCTTAAAGCTCTCAGACCTGACACTAACCACATGTAATCTTTTACTCATTTAACAAGCTCTTTATTCTTTCGCAAGATGATTTCTAATCATATCATATACTATACTATGCAATTTCCCGACTTTACTTGTTCCAATTGATTTCTTACATTTTCAACTTTTCTCCATTCTCCAAAAAGTTGGAAACAAATGAAAGAAAAATCATAATGCAGCACTGGTAGATAATTTATTCTTAAAAAAATATGTATGTATGTATATATATAGAGAGAGAGAGAGAAGAAAAAACAAAAAAGAAACAAAAAGGAGTAGACATTACCTACTACCAGGATCTGTCATGTCGTCATCCACCACAAAAGGGCCCGAAAACTCTGAATCGTCAAAATTATCCTCAAATGATAGCCTACTCGAGCTTCTGGAAAAGGATTTTGGTGGGGAGCTGTTGGATGTAATCTTCACCACGGAGGGTCTTCCCATTTCATCTTTCCCTAAAGAGAACAGCTAAACCGGAAAATCCTCTCTACGTTATGATAAACCTATGGAAAGCTAATAAACTAGAAATTCATCATAAATTCAATCAAATCAGTACATACCTTCTCATATGTTGACCCAGTCTGGAGTGATGTCGAACTTCTCTCCAACTTAGAAACATATGGTTTGGTAGCTTTAAGGGGAGGCGAAGGAAGCAAAATTTGCTTGTTGGACAACAAAGGAGCATCCCCAAGTTTAGAAGCAGGTATGTTAACGGGAGCACTGTCAGATCTCAACAACACTTTTGACAAATGACTCCGGGGAATATGGGTAGGTGGTGACGGAGATGAAGATGGTGAAAAAGATGGGGACGGCCAATACTCATCAAAACTCGTGTTCTGGTAGGGAACTTGAGGTGGCTCAGAGAAACGATAAGGTATAGTGGTTGGAGGGGGACGAGTGGGACCCGGTTTAGATAAAGAAGTAGTACGACGAGGTTCTGAATATGTCGGGGACGGAGACGGAAATGCAGAGGAAGGTGAGGCCTCATAACTCCAGCTATGCCGCCTCCCAAATGGAGAGGAAGACGGACAAGATTGGGGCATATTCAGGGACGGAAGCCTCTTAAGTGGATCAGTCAATGGACTACCAACATAATCAGGTATAAACTGGGGAGACATAGGAGTTGAAGTTTCCGAACTCACATCAGAAACTAAAGAACGATATAAAACTGATATACAAAGCCTACCACAAGAAGTTTCCACAGGCGTAAATGCATACCGTTGCATATCCACCTCCTCCCTACGAGTAAAAGGCTCAACGAAGGACGAGACTCTATGGGTAAGGCTAAATGTTGGAATTTGACCAGACGAATTAAGGCTACGAAACAGTTTATATGCAGGCAAAAGCCTGAGAGTTAAATACAGTGACCTCAAAAGCAAAATAGACTTTTTATACAATGCATGAGAACTAGAATTCGAGCTCACCCTCTTGCTCCCTGACCCCGACACGGACCCACTATCTCTACAATTCTTTCGACTTTCATAATTCACAACCCACCTCTCAATAATCATTTCAGACTTCCCCTTAAACCCAAATTCATCACTCTCTGAATTCCAAACCCCCTCAAAATTCTGACCAAGAACCCTTCTCGGGGAACAATTGGCAGCAGGGTTAAGGTCCCACCCACTTGGCCTAACCCTTTGCACCAAAACCACATCAATAACCAAAGGTTCAAGATTACTCTGACGCCAAAAATCAATATTCTCAATCGCAGCAGGGCAATCGCGAAGGGCCAAATTGAACCACTTATCTCTATTCCTAAAACTCGAAGATGGTGAAGATGACGATGATGGTGAAGGGGAAGACAACAATAACAGATCCCCACTATAATTACGAGAAGAAGCGCAAGGACAACGTGATTCAAGTATAATATGCAGACTTTTTGCAAAAAATTCAGTGATAATTTGTTCGATTTTTGCAGGTTCCGAATGAGCAGATGCCATAATTTTTCCGATTACCAGAAAACAACTAACATCCAACTACAAGCATATATATATATATACAATCGGAAATCGAAATCAAAATGGAAACTAAGAAGAAAGGATTGAAGTAAAAGAGTAGTAGGAATTAGCAACAGTTACCGACTGAGCTTTTGGGACGGATGGAGGAACAAGGGTTTAAAAGAGCGGATAACAAAACGCCTATAGATATATGTGGCGTGTACATATACATACATAACATCGAATACACTATGATTGATTACGAGTAGTAAAGTAATCTGAGGTAGATTAGGAGGAGGAGTATGAAAGAAGATGGGCCCTTGAATTCAAAAGGAGAGAGACATGGTTATGAGTGATGACTTATGAGGAAGATATGTGGGATCTTTTTTTTATTTATTTTTTTCTGGATAAACAATCTTTTTTTTTAAAGTCCAAAAATTTTAAATATAATCCTTCCACCTAAAAAATAGTCACATTTCACATTTAAGGGCATCTCCAATGGAGAACACCAAATTTGGTGTAAGTTTTACACCAAATGTTACACTAAATAAAAATCTTCTCCAATGTATCACACTATTTTTCACACTAAAAAGGAATATTCTCTATCCACCTCATTTTTCCACTAACACTCATTGTTACACAAACAATACTTGAAGTCTATGATTTTACATATAAACCCCTCTCTTTTAATTGAGATGATATAATATTATGTTTTTATAATTATTTTTATGCATTGTACTTTTATAATTAAGTAAAATATATTATATAATTTATTAACATATAAGTTAATTAACATAATTTACAATGTGTGAGTTTTTACAATTTAGAGGGACTAAATGTGACAAGTGAAACTATTACACCAAATTTGGTGTAAATGAATAGTGTTACACCAAATTTGGTGTAACACTATTCATTTACACCAAATTTGGTGTAAAATATAGTGTCCATTGGAGGGATGAATAGTGGGCATTTAGTGTTATAGTGTGAAGTATAGTGTCCATTGGAGATGCCCTAATGTCAATTTAATTGTGAGAAAATTTTGGGGGAAACTAGTTTCCCTATAAGTTACAAAAAGTCTTGTTTTTATAGGGTTCAATGTTTAGGGTTTAGGGTTTAAGGTTTTGAGGCGGTCTCTGGTACAACAGTCGCACGGCGTGCGACGGAGCCGAGCCGTTTTTAATTTTTTTTTTCTTTTTTTTTTTGCCGAGTTTTTTTTTTTTTCCCACCCCAACTTTTCTTCCTCTAACATAAGTAACACTTATTATAACGAAATGTAACACTTTTTTTATTCAAATGTAACACTTTTTTTTAAAAAAAAATACCACAATTTTGCTGCAATAGATAAAGATAACATAAAGATTGGCAACTAAACTAATGTAACACTTTTAAAAAAGAATGTAACACCCATTTTTTCAAATGTAACACTTTTTTTTCTACCAAAATTAACATAGGATTGACAAACTAAACTAATGTTACATTTTATAAAAAATGAATGTAACATTTTTTTTTCTCAGTTGTAACAATTTATATTCTTAAATGTAACATTATATCTGAAATGTAACAATTTTTTATTGAGAAAGTAACAATTGAAATGCAAACCCAATTTTTTTTTTTGTAAAATTGCTGTTACATTTAACTGTAAAAAGTGTTACTTTTTGAATATGAAACTGTTACTTTTATTAGAACAGAGTGTTACATCTCACCTGACAAAGCAACTCAAACTTTTTTGGGTGTAAAAAATATTTTTTTTAAAAAAAAAAATCAAACCATATCATGACCTATGTAGTTTTATTCGTCTCGTCGAGACGAACACAACGGTATTTTTAAATTTTTTCTTAGTTATAAATCTCAAGATATAACATTTTAAAGTTAATGAGTTTTTTTTTTAAGGTGACACGTGGCAGCGCGCGGCTGTGTGGACCAGCGAGTGGCTCACAGCGCGCCACGTGTCGATCTCGCAGTGGAGGAAAGGCTGGGCGGGCTGGGCGGGTCGGGCCGGGCGGGTTTGCCCGCCGCACGCCATGCGGCCGTTGTAGGTAAGAATTTGTCTAAGGTTTTAGGTTTAAAGGTAAAAAACATGACTTTTTATAACTTATGGAGGAACTAGTTTCCTCCCAAACACACTCATTAAATGTCTCCCAACAGAAAATCCTAAATTCTGTTATTTTTATTATAGATTCTCTGTTCATGAGTTTCAGGGCCGGTCCTGTCAAATTTGGGGACTAAGGCCAACCTTTTGATTGGGGCCTGTAATTAAAGGTTAAGAAAAAAATAATTCAAAAATAAAGTATATGAACAATCAATACGAAAATAATGCCTAACAATATATAATATATAATTCAAAATAAAACTACGATATATCCTTACAATATACTATATAAACACATTTCTTCCAGAAAGAGACATTTTTACAACCCTAGAAACAACATCAATTAAGTAAATCATACAAGAAATAAACTTTTGATAATGAGAAAAAGTTTAGACATATACATATAATATTATTTTTCAAATAAAATATTTAACTTTAAAGTCAAAATCTACAAAAAAAGGTTAATGCAGTCATATGTTAAATATCAATAATTAATCAATGATTTTTTTTCAAATTTTAAGTTATGATAATTAAATTAAATTAAACAAAGATCAATAACAAATTTTATATAATCATTCGAATAATTCATTTAAAATTAAATTTTCATATTATCATTGAAAAAAAAATAGTAACATCATTTTGGGACGGAGGAATATATCATTCAATTACAATCACAAAATAAAAGAAAAAGACTGAAAAACATACCTTGGAGGCTTGGACAGTGTTCTGACTTCTACCCTCGTTCTTCAAATTCACAATTTGTAGAATCACAGCCTTTTTTTTTTTTTTTTTTTTAATCGTTTTGAGCGTATGCAGTATGCGTGGGTAGGGTTGTGGCTAGAATTATATAATTGATCAATTACTATTTACTAAAGGATTTAGGAATAGAAAAGATGTGAGCTTCTTTGATCTAATTGGGCCACTTTTGCTAGTTGGCTGAGGATATTATCAAAGTCTGGGGTATAATTTTAATGGTTCATTATTATTGATCTTACAAATAAGATAAAAATGGACCAATAAAATATGCATAGTGGGAAAATTTTGGGGCCTAAAAATCAGCCATTTTTAAGGGGCCTAAGGCCATGGCCTTAGTGGCCTACTGTGTAGGGCCGGGCCTGAAACACTTTACTAACATACTTTTACTCATTTGCATTTTGAATAGTGTTTAGACAATTATGTTCTCAATCCATTTGAAATATTTACTCATTTTTATAGTTTCTTTAATAACCGTGCAAAACAAATATGGGTTTCTTTCCATGGGACAGAGAGGGTAAATGATGCGAACAATATAGCATGTGAGTTTATGAACTTGTTTGACCTTGTGCGCTACAATGAGTGTAACTTTTGACTCCTAATAAACTATGAGGCCCACCGCTTACCAAAACATGTTGCTTAGGCCAAGTCCAACCATACGCTTAAACTCTATCTTTAGCGCAGAACACTTATCCAATACAGTCCAACGGATGCGCTAAACTCATCTTCAAAATGGCGCATCGATGTATTTGCTTCATATATGGTGCAACCTAAAAGATGCGCTATATTTTCTATCACTCTCTTTTTTTTCCTTATCTTTATTATATATATACTCCTCGTTCCGTCTCAAAATAAATAATTTACTTATACTTTTCCCGTCTCAAAATATATATTAGTATATATACTTCCTCCGCCTTAAAATAAATAAGTAAAGTTTACCATGTACTTTCCCCACCCAAAAATTATCTCCCTTATACATTTTGTACATTGATAAAATACACTAATTAATTACAAAATTTTCCGCTGAAAAAATAACTTTTAGTTAAAAATATGAATTTATTTTGGAACGGATAAAAATAGAAGTATAACATTTATTATTTACTATGGAACATAATAATAACTTAACACAGACAAAATTAACATTATTTCTAATAATCTCAATACAAATAAATTGATTACTTGTTAATTAATTTAATATAACATAAAAATAATATCCTAACTAATGGAAAAAATATTAGAAGAAATGAAATAATAGAGAATATTCTAAAAATATGCTTTTTTTTGGTGCAAAATTTGAAGCAATGGTTGGAGATGATGGTAAATATTTGGTGCAAATTTTGCACCATTTTAAAGAAATAGTGCAATTCTTGCACCAAACCATTGGAGATGGTCTTAGGCCCACACTTAAGTTTTATCAGTTTTTTTTTTTTTTTTTTGCTTAATTAGGTTTAGTTTTGTTTTGGGGTTGAAAAACGTATAAGTATTTATTCTAAGATTTTTGGAGACAGTTTTTGCTGTTTTTGATATTGATATGATTTTCCCAATTTTTGATACTTAAAAATTAACGAACGCGAATCACATTCGAAAAAAAATAATTAACGAGAATTCAGAATCTCACTAGTACACGTACCGATAGTCGTGCACGATTCAACAATGATTGATTTATTATGTTTCTGATACGTCAATTAATCACTTAATAATTTATTAATTATAATTTTTAGAACTTTACTAGAATGATTAGTGATGATTTTGGCAGTAGGATGATGGTGGTAGAGGTGGAGTTGGTGGGTGGTTGATGTGGCATGGCGATATTGGAGTAATGGTGGTTATAGTAGTGGGGTTTGATTTAGTGGTGATGGCGATGTGGGTGGTGCGGGAAGGGTGATAGTGGTAGTGGTGGCAACGTTAGTGGTGGGGGTGGGGTGATATCAGCGGCAGTGGGCGGCGTTGAAGATGTTGGGGGTGGGGGCGGGTAATAGTGATGTTGGTGGTGGTGCGGAGTAACAGTGGTGGTGGTGGTGGGATCAGATGGTGGTCACGATATTTGTAGTGGTGGTTATAAATTGTAACCGAGTCGAGTTATGTTTCTAAAATGGCCATTGATAGTAGTAAGATAGTAAAAATATAAAAAAAAATAATGGTAAAAGTGAAACACGTCACTAAGTGCAATGTATAGACAGAGCTTGCACTATTTTTTTTTTAGAAAAACTCAACTTTAGAATTAAATGAGAATTTTTAATACCATATTAAGCAAATCAATACAATATTTGACAAGAACAGCGATTACACGACCTTTTTTTGTCTTAAAATGAAAGCATTGTGGGATAAACTCGTGAATCTTATAGATATCATCGAGAGAGCCGGTTTGATTTGTAATTGTTTCGTGGTTCATCATGCGCAAAAGTTATGGCCATTCAGCAACAAAAACTTCAAAAAAAGACTTCTATAACATTTTTTTTCTTCAAAATTGACTATTTATACCCTCCTTTGCAAATAATTTTCTCTCGTTTACCATACAATATAATTGAATAACATTGAAAAAACTCAATATTGTATTGTCAAAACTCACAGCCATGCTGATTTTTTTTTCAATACTTTAATATTGTATTGATAATCTTCACGAAAATATCGAGTTTTTCCAATACAATAATATAAAAAGTCAATATAGTACTCCCTCTGTCTCGGAATAAATTTCGTCGTTTTTCGGGCGTTTGTACGAAGGAACTTTGAGCAATAATTTGAGGTTAATGTAATCATTCTAATGAAAATTTAAAAATTATTATTGATAGTATTTATTTTGTTGTATCAATAACAAGTTTTACAATTTCATTAGGATAATTAAATCAACCTAAATTTATAGCTCAAAGTTCCGTCGTACTAACGTCTGAAAAACAGCGACATTTATACCGGGACAGAGGGAGTAGTAATGTATTGAGACTTGAAATACTAACTCAAAATACATTCTTGAGACTCTCAATACAATATTGATCATCGGAATACTACTATATTGAAACTCAAAATGTAAAGTTTTCGATTTTTAATACAGTAGTATTAAGACTTTCAATAATATACTATATCGAGACTCAAAATATTGCATTGGTACTTATGATACTCAGAATAATGTTTTACTCTAAATATTGTATTGAAATTCTCAATAATTCGTTGAAAGACTATTTCAATGGAATTTATAGAAGCTGCTTAAGCATATAACTTGGAGTAGATTTTGGGAGAAACTAGTTTTTCTATAAATTATAAAAAATCAATTTTTAATATAGTTTCACTCTTAAAATAACGAGTTTAGACCTTAAAACAGTGAGTTTATTTTTTAAAATACCAAGAAAATAAAATAGCAACTTTAGGCCTTAAAACACCAAGAAAATAAAATAGCAAGTTTAGGCTTTAAAAATAGTGAGTTTATGCCTTAAAACACGAAAATAAAATAGCAACTTTAGGCCTTAAAACAATAATTTTTTATAACTTATGGAGGAACTAGTTTCTGTTAGATCAATATGGCTTGCAACACAAATAATTTGGTACCTTCCATTAATAAAATCACAACTATGACATTAATATAAAGTATGGTCAAAATAGTCAATGTGTAGAATCCCTGAAATGTTATTTATCTATCTTTGATGGGCAAGATAGTAAATCAACATTGCTTTGGAAATGAATAGGTATGGTCCCTATTTGAAGTGTCACCATGTTTACTATATAAATGCCCCTCCACAAGCCTTAAACATACTTGATTCTTACTTTCTCTCATCTAAATTATCTCTTCATTATTGAAAGAACTTTTGAGAGACTAAGAGACACTTTCATTTAGAAGATCATCTCCCTACATTATCTTCTACTTCATTCTTATTCTCCCTTCAAGACATCAAGATGGATTCAACAGGTATACATTTATTACATGCTTCCGCTTCATCTCTTCCTCTTTCTCTTACTTAAATATGAGTGTGGCATTCAGGGATTAAAATTGTTCTATCAATTGGTATCAGAGCCCCGCTCATTATTTAGTTTGAGTTTGAGTTCTTGTATTAAGAAAAAACATTAAACCGCTTTAACTATGATTCATTTTCCCTGTTGAATCTTAAGGTTTTTGATGTCGATTAGGGACTCTAATTCGTTAATAGAGTGCTGACGATCTTCATCTAAATTAAGTAAATGGTTTGAAAAGTTTTGTTCTTTAAAATGGTTCATGTGAGACTATCCCTTAAAAGCATGGTTTATGTTGTAATGAACATACCATAAGGATCTACTCACTTGATTCCACTAATTTAAAGCAAGATTATCCCTATATAACGTGGTTTTATGTTTTAAGTACATACCATGTGGATCTACTTGCAATTCATTGTTTTGGGAAATTTTTAAAACAAAATTCAGAAGTGCAGAATTCGCCTTGCTCGGCCGAGTCCTTTGTTCTGCTCGGCCGAGCATATGAAAAGGCGCGAACTGCTCGGCCGAGTCCTTTGTTTTGCTCGGCCGAGCAGATGAACAGGCGCCAAAATTGACATAAACCGGTTGGATCTTTGGTCGAGTCCGGTTCGGTTCTCTTGATAATCCGGTCGGGTTTTTGGCTTTGCCCGGTCGGATCAAGACTTGCACGGCCGAGCGTTTGGATTTGCTCGGTCGCGCATTGTATGTCAACAAAGGCAAAATGTTCTGATTAAAAGTGCTCGGCCGTGTCCTTTGTTCTGCTCGGCCGAGCAGATCAATTTTCAAACAATCTGATTTAAAGTGCTCGGCCGAGCACTTTCCTTGACTCGGCCGAGCAGTCACTGTTCACAGATTTTTTGGAAAAAATTCTTATTTTCTGTACAACTTTTGTTTCCCTTGGACAAAACATTAATTTTTCAAACCTTAAAGCCCTGATTAATTATATGCTTAAATAATTTTATTCATTATTTAAATAATATTATCACCTAAGTGATTAACGTTATTTAAATGCAAAATTATTAAAGTGTTGAATGTTTAAGATATGAATGACTTGAATTTTCCAAAGAAGATCTTGACATTTGACTAACGATGGTATATCAGGCTGGAAACCTTGACTGGTCTCCTCAACCATCCGAACGGATTGGTGGAACGACTAAGGTTGAACAACGCCACGTACTAAGAAAGTCTTAAGCATTCTTGTGATGACATATAAAATGAACATTTGGTAATTTTATTAAATGCTTAAGACTACCCAAAGGAAGATTAAGCATTTAATCAAATATTGTTCAAATTACTTGTCATCTAAAGTAGTTATTTATGAGTCAATTCGCAATTCAAAGATTAGTTTTGATGTC
Source organism: Campanula takesimana (assembly GCA_026119855.1). Classification (NCBI taxonomy): domain Eukaryota; kingdom Viridiplantae; phylum Streptophyta; class Magnoliopsida; order Asterales; family Campanulaceae; genus Campanula; species Campanula takesimana. The sequence continues at coordinate 278,372 of JAOWBW010001370.1, read as the reverse complement.
ATGTTAATTGCTTTATTGATGGATTTCATTTGATATAATTAATCTTTTAATTCATAATGTAGTTACTTATTATTGTTTTGTATTCATTCTTGTTCTCGATTCCCAGATTTACTTAACGCTTCTTCTATTACTGCTGCGATGAGCACAATTCCGATGCTTAATGGGACAAACTTTAAAACTTGGAAAAACAAAATTACTATGATCTTGGGCTGCATGGACATAGACCTCGCATTTAGGGAGCCAATTCCTCTTCCTCTTAGTGAAGATAGCACCGCTGAGGATCGCTTGAACTTTGAGAAGTGGAAACGTTCTAATCGCGTAAGTCTTATGATCATGAAAAATGTTGTCCCGGAGGCATTTCTCAACAGTGTCCCCGAGGACGTTGATGCTAAGACCTTTCTGGAAAATTGCCGATCGGAAACAAGTTCTACCCTAAGGAAACTTGTTTCCATGAAGTACAAGGGTACCGGGAACTTAAGGGAGTATATTTTAGAAATGTTTCACTTATCAACTAAACTAAAAGGACTTAAGTTAGAGATATCGGAAGATCTTCTCGTCCATTTAGTGTTGATTTCTCTTCCTCCTCAGTTTGGTCACTTTGAGGTGACCTATAATTGTCAGAAAGACAAGTGGGATATTAATGAATTAATCTCACATCTGACACAAGAGGAAGATAGGTTGAAGCAATCTAAAATTGAAAGTGCTCACTTAGCATCTACCTCTTCTCATGGGACTAAGAGAAGAGGGAAGGAAATTGCGGTAACAAGCAATAAGAAGCCTAAAGGATCATCTGATGATCGTAAGGAAAAAAAGTGCTTCTTTTGCAAGGACCCGAGTCATACGAAGTACGACTGCCCTAAGTATCACGCTTGGCGTGCTAAGAAAGGTATGTCATTTGGTCTTGTTTGTACTGAGGCTAATTTAGTTTCAATTCCTACATATACATGGTGGTTGGATTCTGGTGCAACAACTCACATTAGTATGTCTATGCAGGGTTGCCTGAATTACCGAAGACCCAGTGAAGATGAAAGATTCATCTATATGAGAGCTGGGAACCCGGTAGAAGTCATAGGCATTGGAACCTTTAGATTGTTATTAAGTACAGGATATTATTTTGTATTAAATAAACTTTTATTGTACCTTCGTTTAGAAGGAATTTAATATCTATCACTGTTTTGGACAAAGAGGGTTACTCTTGTTCATTTGGTAATAATAGATGTGATTTATATTTCAATTCCATTATTGTTGGTACTAGTACTTTATCAAGTAGTGATAATCTTTATTTGCTTAACACTACTCAAACAATCAATGAGTCCCATAATAATGAAACTAAATCTAAGAAGCGAAAGTTTTCAAGTGAAAATTCTTATACCTTATGGCATAGGCGTTTGGGTCATATTTCCAAAGGAGAATTGATAAGCTTGTGTCAGAAGGAATCATAAATAAACTTGATGCTCCTGAAAAGGACTTTTGCATTGAATGCCTAAAAGGAAAGTTTACAAACTCAAAAAGAAAGGTATCCTCGAGAGCCTCAAGCATCTTAGAACTAATACATACGGATATTTGTGGGCCATTCCCTTCTCCTTCTTGGAATGGTCAACAATATTTTATTACGTTCATAGACGACTACTCTCGATATGGATACATTTATTTGCTTCATGAAAAGTCTCAATCTTTGGACGTTTTCAAGTCTTTTAAAGCCGAAGTTGAAAAACAACTAGGTAAGACTATTAAGAACGTTAGATCCGATCGTGGTGGTGAATACTATGGTCGGAATGATGGTTCGGGAGAACAACGTCCGGGTCTTTTTGCTCGCTATCTTGAAGAGTGTGGGATTGTCCCTCACTACACTATGCCGGGTACGCCTAGCATGAATGGTGTAGCTGAGAGACGTAATAGAACCCTTAAGGATATGGTAAGAAGTATGGTTTCTTGTACTTCTTTACCTCACTCATTATGGGGCGATGCATTAAAAACCGCAACTTATCTTCTAAATAGGGCTCCCTCTAAGGCCACTAACAATAAAATCCCTTATGAATTATGGACGAATAAGAAACCGTCCCTAAATCATCTTCATGTATGGGGTTGTCCAGCAGAAGCTAGGCCTTATAGGCCTAACGAAGGAAAATTGGACGCTAAGACAGTTAGTTGCTACTTTGCAGGGTATGCCGAAAGATCAAGGGGCTATAAATTTTACAACCCGAAAACTAGAACGTTTTTTGAAACGGGAAACGCTAGGTTCTTTGAGGATGTTGAATTTAGAGGGGAAATTAGGAATAATAATTTTGAATTTATGGAAGAGGAATCCTTTTCTATACCTCTTCCCTTAGTAGTCCCAATTGAAAATCAAGTACTTGTACCTGAAATTCAAGAGGAACAAATTCAAAATATTGACTCCCCTATAAATATTGAACAACATGAAAATGTTGATCAAAATGAGGAAATTCAAAAACCTCAAAATGAGGAAGAACCAGTGCCTTTAAGGAGATCCAATAGAGTTAGAAGAAGTGCCATTTCGGATGATTATGAGGTGTATCTTGCAGAGAATGAAGGACACCTAGGTTTAGTGGGAGATGAGCCTCTCACCTTCCATGAAGCCATTAAAGGTCCTAAATCTCATAAGTGGATCAATGCCATTAATGAAAAGTTAAAATCTATGAAAGACTACGACGTTTGGGATCTTGTCCCATTACCGAAGGATGTGAAACCGATTGGTTGTAAATGGATATTTAAAACTAAAAAGGATTCACAAGGTAATGTGGAAAGATATAAGGCTCGTCTTGTTGCCAAAGGTTTCACTCAAAAGGAAGGTATTGACTACAAAGAAACATTCTCTCCGGTGTCTTCTAAAAACTCCTTTAGGATCATTATGGCTTTAGTGACACATTATGACCTTGAGCTTCATCAAATGGATGTAAAAACTGCTTTTCTCAATGTAGACATTGAGGAAACCATTTATATGAAGAAACCAGAAATGGTGGATGATTTGGAACAAACTAATCATTTAGTTTGTAAACTTAAGAAATCCATTTATGGGCTCAAGCAAGCTTCCCGTCAATGGTATCTCAAATTTAACCAAGTAATTCTTTCATTTGGCTTTGAAATGAATATTGGTGAAGATTGTATATACCATAAGTTCAGTGGAAGTAAGTTTATATTCTTAGTCTTATATGTGGATGATATTTTGCTAGCTAGTAATGATATAAACCTTCTAAAAGAAACTAAGAAATTTCTTTCAAACAAATTTGAAATGAAAGATCTTGGTGAGGCATCTTTTGTATTAGGAATCCAAATACACCGTGATCGCTCACGAGGTACTTTAGGATTATCACAAAAGGCCTATATAGAGAAGTATTACAAAGGTTTAGCATGCAAAACTGTAAACCACATGACACCCCTGTCTCTAAAGGAGATAAATTCAGTCTCAATCAATGTCCCAAAAACAATTTTGAAACCAAGTATATGGAAAACATCCCCTATGCATCAGCAGTAGGAAGCTTAATGTATGCTCAAGTCTGTACTCGTCCAGACTTAGCTTTTATTGTTGGGATGCTTGGTCGATACCAAAGCAATCCGGGGAGAGAACATTGGGTCGCAGCCAAAAGAGTGATGTGGTACTTACAAAACACCAAAGACTACATGCTTACATTTTCAAAGTCGGATCATCTCGAGATCATTGGGTATTCCGATTCCGACTTTGCTGGATGCCAAGACAGCCGTAAATCAACGTCTGGTTATGTCTTCACATTAGCCGGTGGAGCCATTTCTTGGAGAAGTGCCAAGCAGACACTCGTTACTTCCTCCACCATGGAAGCCGAGTTCGTTGCTTGTTTCGAGGCATCCAATCAAGCTATATGGCTGCGTAAATTCACTGAGGGACTGCGTATTGTTGATAGTGTCGAAAGACCTATTAAGCTTTATTGTGACAATAGGGCAGCGGTCTTGTACTCCAACAATAACAAGAGTTCGTCAAAGTCTAAACACATTGACATTAAATTTCTTGTTGTAAGAGAGAGGGTACAAAATGAACAAATAGAAATACAACTTATTGGTACAAACTCTATGTTAGCGGATCCGTTTACTAAGACGTTATCACCTTTAGTGTTTCACGAGCATGTTGCTCATATGGGTGTAACAACTTTTGATAACATTTAATATAGTGGGAGTTTATGTTGTTTTCTTCAATTTTATTGTTCTATTATTATTTAAAGTTTGATCTCATTTGGTTAAGTTGGACTAGTTTGAAGAATATGTATATATTCATTAAGATCCATGCTACACATCCATACTTTTGATCTATGTCATTTAGTTGAATTAGTATATGTAATTATAGTGGGTTTAGTTGCGAATCAATTACAACGACTGCCCCTTTAGTTCTATACTTGTATGGCTAATGGACGAGATTGTTATAAGTGATAACAAAGTGCACATTTGGGTTATCATTTATGTTGTACTTATGATTTAAAGGAAGAAATTTGTTTTGCAACCCAAGTGGGAGATTGTTAGATCAATATGGCTTGCAACATAAATAATTTGGTACCTTCCATTAATAAAATCATAACTATGACATTAATATAAAGTATGGTCAAAATAGTCAATGTGTAGAATCCCTGAAATGTTATTTATCTATCTTTGATGGGCAAGATAGTAAATCAACATTGCTTTGGAAATGAATAGGTATGGTCCCTATTTGAAGTGTCACCATGTTTACTATATAAAGGCCCCTCCATCAAGCCTTAAACATACTTGATTATTACTTTCTCTCATCTAAATTATCTCTTCATTATTGAAAGAACTTTTGAGAGACTAAGAGACACTTTCATTTAGAAGATCATCTCCCTACATTATCTTCTACTTTATTCTTATTCTCCCTTCAAGACATCAAGATGGATTCAACAGGTATACATTTATTACATGCTTCCGCTTCATCTCTTCCTCTTTCTCTTACTTAAATATGAGTGTGGCATTCAGGGATTAAAATTGTTCTATCAGTTTCCCCTAAATTTTCTGTAAAAGTAATTCCCCCGTCTCAAATTACATGTCGTTTTACGAGTTAATTTTTGTTTCAAAATACTTGTCGTTGTACTCCCTCCGTCTCAAAATAGATGTCGTTTTGGAGTGTTTCACACATATTAAAAAATGTCATTAATGCATATGAAAAAGTCTCAAATACCACTAAAGTGATTCAACTACCTAAGTAATTAAATAGTTAGGTAAGAGATAGTTCACTATCATTATTAATGGTATAATTGGTATAGATCAATAAAAAAACTTTAAAAATAGTGAAACGACAAGTATGTTTAGACAAAATTTAACTCTCAAAACGACATCTATTTTGAGACGGAGGAAGTACTATTTTCAAAAGTTTTTTTTGTGGTTATATACTCCAAATTGTACCCTTACTAATCGATAGTAAACTAGCTCTTACTCAATCATTTAATTACCTAGGTAATTGAATTACTTTAGGAGTATATGAGACTATTTCACATGCATTAATTTCATTTCTTAATATGTGTGAAAATGTTTAAATTTAAACCGATATTTATTTTGAGACGGAGGGAGTAATGAATTTAAACTACTGGGAAATAGACTATCTGTAATGAAATAAAAATCAATTTCAGAATCCAATACATAGGGTGAATATATTGCATCAACGAGTGATGTGCTCAATTAATATCGATGGAGCAATAATTTAAAGATTATAGACAAAGTCGAACAATTTTTTTTTTTTTTTTTTGTGATAACACAAGTCTTGATGTGCCCTTATTTAAAAAGGTTTATAGGCCCGAACTAATGAGAGAGAAACGTCCGAATCCAACTCAAAATGTAGGTGGACTGGTTGGGGAATCCGCCTAGTGTACGCGGGTTGTGTGTGGAAGTCACCAAGGAAATTGAGCGAGGTGTGGATGAAGTTTCTTAGAGGGAGATTGGCGGATTGCATTGGGAAGCCGCTTGATGTGACCATATCTGAATAAGACTTGTGGATCCCAACCTAATCCTAGTCACCTATGGTGGGTTTAACGCCAAGTACGTCCCAAGTCGGGCTGAGTGAATCGACGTGAGAAGAGACGGACAACTCGTAGAGGCAAGTTGCACACACGGAACGGAACAAACGGCTTGCTTGGTGGTCATGATAATGGTTCAACAACCTCTAACACCAAGATCAAATCTCTGGCACAAAGGACAAACTTACCTTTTCACGACTAAGTATACACCACTCAGAGTAGTGGTAACAGATAAAGTAGTGCTTCCACCCGTTAGTGGATGACATGGGTTAATTTAAGTAGTCAAATTGGATTCTTTTATCTACTCCATTAAGTATAAGAAGTCAACCCAAAGTTGGATACTATTTCACTGTTGTTACGTTTGATATAGGATATTAGTATCCTATTTTCACTGCAATTCAACTTAGTGGACTAGTTTATGGAAAATCAACCATAGTGCTATAAAGGACACGAGAACAAGAAAAATAAGGGATAGAGGATGATAGTGAGTATAGCAGCCGCCGCATGTGAAGTGCTTTAGGCGTGCGTTGAACTATTCCGTCCCGTCCGGTTTATTTCTTCAATTCCGATTGTTCGTTCTTGTGTATCTTTGCTGAGTGGTTGATTTGTGGCTTAATAATCCTTTAATCTATGGTGAAATCACGGGAGACTCAGGTAAATGAGATAGAGTCTCAGTTGGATTTGAGTCTGTGTGCGTCTTTCTTGACTCAAATCTTGAGATCGTTTTATCCTCGAAGGAATTGGTCTGTATACGAAATCGCACAAGTATGTGGCAATAATTTCTCTTAGGACAGTCTTCCTAAGGTGACTCGATCTATCCCGATAAGTTTCTAACTTGCTCTTTAATTTTCTTATTGTTAAAGTATGTTTTATTTGCGTGTTACTTTAGTTGTTGGTTATACTGCGATTACAATGTTGAATGCATGATAGCCCCCTTGATTATTTGTTTAATCTACTTGTTGCTTAATTTATATTCCAAAGCCTGAAACACTCTCTCATTTTCTTGTTCTTGTTGATCTCAGTCACCAGAATACTTATTCTCATACCGGAGAGTTTTGGGGGGACAACCTTCCCCCCACTCCTATCGATGTTTGTAATCTTTTTTCCTCAATTGTAACAGTTTCTATTATGAAAATATAACATTTCTTTCTGAAATGTAACATTTCCGAAATGTAACCATACATTTGCACAAAAAGGATTGATGATGATAACATAAGATTTACTCCAAAAAAACTATTGTTACATTTTATTATAAAAACTGTTACATTCATTTGTGCAGTTTTTTTATTGGTAAAATACTTAATGATTTATCAATTACAAAGGTTGAATGTAACAATTGGAATTCTGTAATGTAACATAGTAACTCTCCATGAGCAATCTCTCATATATATTATATCACCTCCCCAAGAACACACAAACAATATGACTATGGCCAGGTTGTAGGATCGCCCTCCATGGCTCTCCTAGGCCCCCGGCCCCCTCCTACACACTATTTTGTGTCTCTCTTTGATATCCTAACTTTTTCTTATTTGGGTACAAAATATTATGGTGGTAGTCACAATATATTTATAGAGATACAATATCTAATCCTGATCAAAACCTAATTTACCCGGAGTCTCTGAGACGGAAGGAGTATTATTGTAATTAGGAGATTTAATATCCTTAAGGATACTCAAATCCAAAAGGAATTAATATTCCTTTTACTCAATGCTCCTAGTCCACGCCAAAGTCAACTTCCCATGAAAAGATTTCACACCAAGAATATTTCCATGGCCCAGCTGCAGCCCACGCCAAGTTTGCTGAGGTTCGGCCGAGTCCTTCCTCGGGTTCGGCCGAATCTTGGTCTGCTCCGCCTCCGTCCCAGTTTTGACTCCTCGCTCCTCCGTGGTTTTGCCTCCTCGCTCTTCCGCGGTTTTGATTTTCTTTTTGGTTTTGACTCCATTCCCAACAGGTATTTGAAGTTACAAATTGTGGATTTAAACTCCATGAATACAAAGTAATGAATCACCTATTAATAAAAATATTAATTGAATATTCATAAGTTATTGGTTGAGCTATAAGAAAGAAAACTCACAACAAATAATGGAATTCTAATATTTCCATCAATCTTCTTCCCCCCTCTTGCATTTTCTTCTTCTTCTTCTTCTTCTTCTTCTTCTTCTTCTTCTTTTGGCCTCCTTGAATAATTGGAATTTTGATTTTTTCCAAGCATAGTTCATTTCGCCGGTGGCTCAAGTGTGGAGTTGCATCCAGTTCATCCGTTTTACCCTGTAAGACAAACGCCAGTTGAAATCTCAAGCACTCATAAAGAGGGGGATGAATTAGTCTTAAGTAGAGTGTGTCACACACGACTCAGATACAAGATATCAAAGACGGTTATATTATTTCATGTTTCATGCTTTCAATTTATTGTTGTAATTTGTTTTCCTTTCCGTATATATAACATTTTGTCCAACAGCTATTAGGTAGACCATAAATTAAATGTTTATTTCATATTCGATTTTTCCGTTTTGAAATCCCTTTTTTTAGGTGCATAAGGTGCTATAGTTTCGTGTATAATTCCATGCTCACCACAAAATTCAGCAACATGTACTTCGTATTCACCTCACGATCAGTTCTGCATCTCAATTTTCTTATCATAATGGTTGTCAACTTCCTTTTTAAATAATGAACTTTTCAATAGCTTCATCATTATTATTGAGAAGATACGCGTAATAATTTCTTGTGCTATCACCCACAAAAATGATGAAGTATTTGTTACCACCTCATGTTTGAGGTTTTTTAAAATCACACACATTGGTTGTGAATCAATTCAAGTACGTGGTTTACTATTTCTTTCAATAGATCAAAACGATTTACTTGTTAACTTTGTTTTTACACAAGTTTTCAAATTTGTATTTGAGATCAATTTTAGATTTTTTTTTATTATTCAAGTTAAATAACATTTGAAAAGTTTCATAATTTAAAATATCCTAGGCTATCGTCCTAGAAATGGGAAGATTCAAGGTACTAAGCATCTCCATGAACTAGCATATGTGTATAGTAGGACCGTTATCAATCCACCATTGACTTGGATTGAAACCAACTAGATTTACCTCCAAGATCACAGATGTGAAATTTATCTCTTACATATGTTGAAAGACTCCATCGACCGTGTTTGCTTCACGATCCTGCATGAGTCTCTTACGTGTATGAGCCTTTGTGACCTGTGCCACCACAACTGTAGTACTTTCCCTTAAAAATGTATTCAAAACTCCACCTTTAGTCCCCAATTTTTACCTTCTAGTCTGTACGGATTCTGATTGCCTTTAAAGATTTGGTCATGCTCCACAACAGTGGATTTAGCGGCCATTGGAACAAGAAACTGTTGGGTTTCGTGCAATCATACACAGCGGAAGACATCACATGAAAAACCCAAAAGCCTAGATCCGTTATGTTCAATAATTCATAATATGAATATGAAAGAAACTAACCCTTGTAGATCGAAATATGAAGCCTTGGATTTAGATGCTAAGAAGAGCACCCTCTACCGGTGATCCACACTTCGAACGGATTCAAGAACGATTCTTGAACTTGACTGCTAGGTCCTTTGGATTGAAAAACTTTGATGAAGAACGATTCTTCAATTGCTCCTTATGATTATTATGGTTTGATAATTGGGAATAATCAAACCTAATAATCCTAGTATAATATGTGTATTCTCTTTTTCCAAGAAAGAGTTTGTGATTTCTCAAATAAATGTTTTGGGAACAATTCCCGGTTGTCCACATTATATACAAGAGGTTTCCAAAACCCTTTAGGACTTAGGTTTTCTTGTCCAACAAGAAGTTTACCTAAAACTGATTCTTCCAGGACAAACCATCCGTACGGATTGGTTTGGTGGCTCCCAAACCATCCGTACGGATCCTCTAGTAGGATCCAGTTTTTCCTCCTTTTTTGCTCCTTTTAATTATCCGTTCTGCGCATGTGACCCAATAGGATTATACTAAGTTGGCAATGAGTTCGAACCATTCAAACCTCATAAGTCATAAATGGACTCTAGCAAGCCATTATGACTACCCAATTAGTATAACTTTGAAATCCAAAGTTTCCTAAATAGAACATATCACAATCTCTTTGTTACACGATGTCTATTGAACGTAAGCCATGGTAAATGGTCAACTTACCTTGTTCAATGCTTTCTCGATCCCAAATATATTGATAACACAAATGACATTTATCCAATCAATTCATTTGAGCGCGGCCGTGCATTTCATCAATACTATTCATCGAGGGGCCCAAGCTTGATATCTCTCTTAAAGAGGAACAAATCCCATCTTGGCTTATTACCTTTCCCTATATGATTCCGATCATGCTAATCATATCCTTTATAGCTACCCGTATAAAGGTAACGTTTGAATATGTCAAACATAATGTTCATCAAATGGAAGACTGTAATAAACTCAGGTCTAAAGATTCAAGTGATATAACTATGTGAGATTTAATTATGACATTTGACCATGACATAAATCTCATAGGGGTCAGTTCAATATTTGTTCTCCAATATATACCCATAAGTCTAATTGTATCGCATACACATAATTATCATATGATTATCCATTAAACTTATACTAATAATTCATAATTACTAGGGACGGAGATTATTATAATAAACATGCAAAAGATATAGTAATCGGGTTTTTTTTATCTCTATAACAATGAAGTTATGATGTAACGCATATGCCTTTCTCAAGGGCCTAGGACATAATATCCAACAATCTCCCACTTGCACTAGGCTCAATCAACGTGTATCCAATACCCATTGAGCTTAGTTATAATCTCTATCATTATTGCAAGCAAGCTTATGTAAGATGATTTTCCTTGTAATCATCATATCGTATTTTGCATATTTTGACATCTTCCATCTTTGACGATTTCTCGAATAAGATAGAAATGTCCGAGTATATGCTTAGATAAGACATTAGCCCCTTAGATTGTGCAATAACAATTATTGGCACAATGAAGGTCCATTATATTAGTGACACTAGAAACAATTTCTAGTTTACTAATTAATCTCTTTATCCAAACAATTTTCCAGTTTGCATCTCATGCTACTAGATACTCAACCTTTTATAAAATTGTAATGGTATATTTAGAAAACTTGTAATACCATTATTAAACATAAACATGTATTTATACTGTAATATTTATCTTTGTTGGTTTGTAAGTATGCATCTATGTAACTATTACAAGATCATCTTTCATTCCATCAAAGATCAAGAATGCATCATTTAGTTCCTTTTCAAGTACATAAGGATGTTTCTTAACTAGTGACTTTCACTAGGATCCTATTGGTATTATCTCATCATACTCCAAGTATATGAGACATCCGGTCTTAGTATATTAACGTGGCTTACATGATAGATCCAATTGCCGAAGCAAATGGAATCCTACTCATGCGCTCTTGCTCATCAGTCTTCCAGTAAGACTAAATCTTGTCAGGAGTGATGCCTTTAGACATTTCCAAGCAACCACTCCAAGAATCTTGCATAGTGAACTATTCACTATCTTGTATGTCTTAGTACTTTCACTTCAATCAATCATCCTTTTATATTTATCCCATAAACTTGTCCAATGATATAGGCGGCTTTATCCAAGTCTTTCATTTAGAAACTTTTTCAGAATGAATCATATGTCAACCACATATATAAGACTAGGAATTATGTTAAGCTCCCACTAAATTTATTGTAATCACAAGTCTCATCTTTGATGAATTCAAACCCTTTGAATACTACATCAAAATGATAGTTTTCACTCCAAGTAGTTTGCTTCAATCCATCTCATGGATTCTGTAACTTGCATTTTCTATTAGAATTTTATGGATTAACAAAACTTTTAGGTTGTATCAAACACATCCTAAAGTATGTTCCTGTTAAGGAATGTTGTTTTGACATCTATTTGTCATATTTCATATTCAAAATATGAGGTCATGACAACTTCAATTCTAATATCCTTAAGCATGACTGTAGGTAACAAACTTTTATCATAATCGATATTATGAATTGACTTTACTCAATTAGTCGTGCTTTGTCAATATGCACTTTACAATCCATGTCCGTTTTTCTCCAATAAAACTTACTTTCCACCTTATGGTTTTTAAGCCTTAGGGTGGAACAATCAAGTTCCAAACTTGATTATTATACATGGATTGTATCTTAGATTTCATGACTCCAAGTCATTGATCTAAAATCCGGAGTGATCATTGCATCTTGATAGGTGATAGGTCAATCATTCTCAATGATATCTTCCTTATTACTTTCTATTACGAGAAATCAATATTTCTTGTTATGGATAGTATCCTATCATATATGCAAATAACTTGTGTATACTTGAACGAATTTCCACAACTCCTTGTGAAACTTTGTTCAACTTCCATCTTAGGTTCTATGTCATTTTCTGGGTCTCAAACTATTTGAGATATATTTTACTCCCACTAGTTCTTTAGAGATAAAAAATGATTTGTACTTTAAAAGGGCGTAAAATTAATATCATTAAGATATCCCATGAAAATGCATTAACTAGATTTAGGTGTGATTTTGTCCAAGACAAGACTTTTCTCAAAAGTATCACATCACAAATCTTTATGAAAGACAAACAAAAGTAGGAACATCACATCATTTGTTCAAAACAAATATGAACCTACTAGGTAAAGACACTTCGCAAGTTCCTATGATTAATGTTGCAACCTTTGCATCATTATTAACACATATGTTAATCTTTACCCTTTTAAGTAGTCTTTTTATTTCTCAAGTCTTACACATTTATACAAATGTAGGATCCATATCCGATATCCAATACCTAAGAACTTAGAAGTAGAATTTTAACATAAATACTTGAAGTGATAGTCTTGCTATCATTCATTTTGATCTTTTAATTCAAATTTTAATTTCTCCAATGGTCAATCATATTGCCATGGTGGCAATTACATCATCAGGATTTTAGGTTTAGCCACAAATATTTCCTTTAGGCTTGACAACTCTTGTCTTACCTTTATCTTAAATCATTTTCTTTATTAACCTTTAGAGTTTGAGAAGGTTTCCATTTGATATTAAGACTTAGAATTTTTAAACATCAAATGTCGCCTATGAATTAATATCAAATCCGTTTGTTAGTTCCAAACTAACTTGATTACCAAGCCAACTAAGGTAATTAATATGTCTCTCCATGTTCAAAACATGAGAACTTATTAACATACCTTTCATTCATCACATGAATGTTAGGCTCCAATCAATCTCAAACTTTTCTTGCCTTTCTTGCTTGTAGGAACGCTTCCTACATGATTGCTTATCACATAAGCATCCATATATTTCAGATACTTCTTAAGTTATAAATATATGATAGCAAGTTGTAGGACAATTGACATCCATAGATTCATCCACATGATTCTAATTATGTCTATGTCTGACCTCAAGGCATTAGGTTTCTTAGGAATATGATTCATTAAGAATTCATAACTTCCGCTCTTGCTTTAGAACAATTCTTAAGCTCATGACTAGGTCAAGGAAGTTAATCTCATTCTGGGTAGATCGCAGTAATTATACATGATTAAAGTTCAAAACATTCTACAAAAATATGCAAATAAATATACATATATATTTAATACCATTATCATTTAGAGATATTTAATGTATTTCATAAATACTCCCACTAAATTATACACCTTCAAATAAAACTCTTGTATAATATAATTTAAATGGGCTAAGATCCATATTTCACTTGATTTGTGAGTCTGCTTTGGCATGAACCTCAAAACCAAGCTATTTAGGTAGATAACTCCTTATCAATCACATCACATATGACTCTTAGATCTTTTATGGGATTTTGACATCTTATGTCTTACATGTTTTAATCCCATCTTATGCCTTAGGCCCATAACTGTTATGATAGTCTAATTAAGTTTGACCACTTTAAACGCATAGACAACCTTTGTCTCATCTTGCTTAACAAAGATAGAGTGATGTGCCTCGCTTTGGCGAATAAACCACATCAAAACGATCAAATTATTTTACAAGTGTTTTAATCGTGGATGGCATAGAACTTAAGATTTAAGAATGTTCAACAACACATAAAAGTTATTCAATTCACCGAATTAGTTTTATGTGATTTAGTTGTGCTAGTTATAGGATTAAAGTCTGAAAAACTTTGAGATTATGCCAACCTTAAACCCCCTTAAGATTCTGATCTCATAAACTATCTGGACTTCTGAACTGAAATCTGTTTTAGGAAACACGGTTTCCAAAACCTGCCGTCTGAAATAGATCAAGATCAGTATTTCCCAAACCATCCGTACGGATGTTTCTGGCAGCTTCCAGATTCATCTGTATGGCTCGGTTAAGCAGGTCACAGAAACTCTAAACTCTTCAGAATTCTGGAACTGTATTCACAGAGCATCTTGAAATTGAGAACACAAACCGTACGACCGAAACTAAGCCAAAAGGCATCCACATTCCCGTATAGATTGGTCACTTGTTTCAAGACCCTTTCATTGTCTCTTAATCTCACAGATTACAGCAATCTTAAACTCTTTTAGAATTCTGATTTCTGCAACTTTTTTGAATTCCTCGATTGAAAACTATTAAGAAACACGGTTTCAAAAACCGTCCGTCTGAAAGCAGTTTCCAGATTTGAATTCTGTAAACAATTTACAGAACAATTTGAACACTAGACAACAGAACAAGTTTCTGGATTTCTCGATTTAAAACTGTTTCAGGAAACACGGTTTTGAAAACCAGCCATCTGAAAGCAGTTTCAGTTTCCAGATTCGAATTCTGTAAACAATTTACATACAAACTGGACACCAGAAAACAAAACAACTTTCTGGCAAAACCATCCGTACGGCTGCTTTGTCCTTCAGTTTCCAGATTCGAATTCTGTAAACAATTTACAGCACAATCTGGACACCAGCAAACAGAACAACTTTCTGTCAAAACTATCCGTTGGCTGCTTTGTCCAGATTCCAGATTTCCAGTTTTTTTTCTCCAGAAATTCGATCAATCCCAATATCGTGTTCATACATAATCAGTTTACAGAAACACGAAAATACAGATTACGAATTTTAACCCATCTAATTCATATAATTAATAACCAATTTATTCCACATACAAATTAGATCTAGATCATCAATTAATATAATCCAATTATAATATGATAATATAAGCATGCGATTATACATATGAATCAAATTAATATTATAATCACATAATCCCATCACAAACTAGCATGCATATTTTATATCTCATATAAAATTCCATCACATAAATTCATCTTATCATGATCATACCAATTAAATAATCGCATTAAATAATTATATCATGATAATATTAGAATTATTGATCATCAACGGGGCTCTGATACCATTGTTGGGTTTCGTGCAATCATGCGCAACGGAAGACATCACATTAAAAACCCAAAAGCCTAGATCCGTTATGTTCAATAATTCATAATATGAAGATGAAAGAAACTAACCCTTGTATATCGAAATATGAAGCCTTGGATTTAGATGCTAAGAAGAGCACCCTCTACCGGTGATCCACACTTCGAACGGAATCAAGAAGGATTCTTGAACTTGACTGCTAGGTCCTTCGGATTGAAAAACTTTGATGAAGAACGATTCTCCAATTGCTCCTTATGATTATTATGGTTTGATAATTGGGAATAATCAAACCTAATAATCCTAGTATATTATGTGTATTCTCTTTCTCCAAGAAAGAGTTTGTGATTTCTCAAATCAATGTTTTGGGAACAATTCCCGGTGGTCCACATTATATACAAGAGGTTTCCAAAACCCTTTAAGACTTAGGTTTTCTTGTCCAACAAGAAGTTTACTTAAAACTGATTCTTCTGGGACAAACCATCCGTACGGATTGGTTTGGTGGCTCCCAAGTCATCCGTACGGATCCTTTAGTAGGATCCAGTTTTTCCTCGTTTTTCGCTCCTTTTAATTATTCGTTCTGCGTGTGTGACCCAATAGGATTATACTAAGTTGGCAACGAGTCCGAACCATTCAAACCTCGTAAGTCATAAGCGGACTCTAGCAAGCCATTATGACTACCCAATTAGTATAACTTTGAAATCCAAAGTTTCGTAAATAGAACATATCACAATCTCTTTGTTACACGATATCTATTGAACGTAAGTCATGGTCAATGGTCAACTTACCTTGTTCAATGCTTTCTCGATCACGAATATATTGATAACACAAATGACATTGATCAAATCAATTCATTTGAGCCGGCCGTGCATTTCATCAAGGGGCCCAAGCTTGACATCTCTCTTAAAGAGGAACAAATCCCATCTTGGCTTATTACCTTTCTCTACATGATTCCGATCATGCCAATCATATCCTTTATAGCCATCCGTACGGCTGCTTTGTCTTTCAGTTTCCAGATTCGAATTTTGTAAATAATTTACTGCACAATCTGGACACCAGCAAACAGAACAACTTTCTGGCAAAACTATCCGTACGGCTGCTTTGTCAAGATTCCAGATTTCCAGTTTTTTTTTCCGGAAATTCGATCAATCCCAATATCGTGTTCATACATAATCAGTTTACAGAAACACGAAAATACAGATTACGAATTTTAACCCATCTAATTCATATAATCAATAATCAATTTATTCCGCATACAAATTAGATCTAGATCATCAATTAATATAATCCAATTATAACATGATAATCTAAGCATGCGATTATACATATAAATCCAATTAATATTATAATCACATAATCCCATCACAAACTAGCATGCATATTTTATATCTCATATAAAATTCCATCACATAAATTCATCTTATCATGATCATACCAATTAAATAATCGCATTAAATAATTATATCATGATAATAATAGAATTATTGATCATCAACGCGGCTCTGATACCATTGTTGGGTTTCGTGCAATCATGTGCAGCGAAAGACATCACATGAAAAACCCAAAAGCCTAGATCCGTTATGTTCAATAATTCATAATATGAAGATGAAAGAAACTAACCCTTGTATATCTAAATATGAAGCCTTGGATTTAGATGCTAAGAAGAGCACCCTCTACTGGTGATCCACACTTCGAATGGATTCAAGAACGATTCTTGAACTTGACTGCTAGGTCTTTCGGATTGAAAAACTTTGATGAAGAACGATTCTTCAATTTATCCTTATGATTATTATGGTTTGATAATTGGGAATAATCAAACATAATAATCCTAGTATATTATGTGTATTCTCTTTCTCCAAGAAAGAGTTTGTGATTTCTCAAATCAATGTTTTGGGAACAATTCCCGGTTGTCCACATTATATACAAGAGGTTTCCAAAACCGTTTAGGACTTAGGTTTTCTTGTCCAACAAGAAGTTTACCTAAAACTGATTCTTCCGGGACAAACCATTCATACGGATTGGTTTGGGGGCTCCCAAACCATCCGTATGGATCCTCCAGTAGGATCCACTTTTCCTCGTTTTTCGCTCCTTTTAATTATCCGTTCTGCGTGTGTGACCTAATAGGATTATACTAAGTTGACAACGAGTCCGAACCATTCAAACCTCGTAAGTCATAAGCGGACTCTAGCAAGCCATTATGACTACCCAATTAGTATAACTTTGAAATCAAAAGTTTCCTAAATAGAACATATCACAATCTCTTTGTTACACAATATCTATTGAACGTAAGCCATGGTCAATGGTCAACTTACCTTGTTCAATGCTTTCTCGATCACGAATATATTGATAACACAAATGACATTGATCAAATCAATTCATTTGAGCCAGCCTTCCATTTCATCAATACTATTCATCAAGGGGCCCAAGCTTGACATCTCTCTTAAAGAGGAACAAATCCCATCTTGGCTTATTACCTTTCCCTACACAATTCTGATCATGTCAATCATATCCTTTATAGCTACCCGTTTAAAGGTAATATTTGAATATGTCAAACATAATGTTTATCAAGTGGAAGACTGTAATAACCTCAGGTCTAAAGATTCAAGTGATATAAGTATATGAGATTTAATTATGATATTTGACCATGACATAAATCTCATAGGGGTCAGTCCAGTATTTATTCTCCAACATATACCCATAAGTCTAATTGTATCGCATACACATAATCATCATATGATTATCCATTAAACTTATACTAGTAATTCATAATTACTAGGGACAGAGATTATTATAATAAACATGCAAAAGATATAATAATCGGGTTTTGTTATCTCTATAAAAATGAAGTTATGATGTAACGCATAGGCCTTTCTCAAGGGCCTAGGGTATAATATCCAACAGAAACCTCTTTTCAGCACCTTTGTTGCCTGACAAGTCCTTCAACATTCATCTCTATTCGCTTGGATTCAGATAATTATTGTACTCCTTCCAAGATTGGGGAAAATTTTCAATGACTGCAACCATTTAAAAGTCTCACAAAAAAAACACTTTCTCGACATGAATTTCACGTAAGATCATTTGCAATTCTTCTGCTTGACTTTTAAAAGTCTATTTACAGTAGCTCATTTCATAAATCAAGAATAGGTCAACAAGATATATGTAGAGAATTGATGCCTTGCATCTGAAGTTTGGCACGGCGTGCCAGGTACAATGCACGACCGTGCAAAACGTGCTAAACAATCTGTCGAATGAAGTCACTTTTTCACGGGCGTGCCAACGTTCAAGACACGACCATGCCAGTGCAGATACGTTTTTGGGCAGGGCCTTTAGCATAGGTTGTCTGGCCAATCTGTTTTCATATGGGATTCTGTTTTGGTTAGGGTTTCCATATTTCCTTTAGGACTATGTTTTTCCTAGTATAAATACTAGCAATAACCTAGCAACCAAAACTATTCCAACTATTGTACATTCTGATAATTCAGTGCACATGTGAGAGGTTCGTGTGTACGTGCAATCAGGAGCAGTTGTGCAGTGCACTTGCTTTCCACGTGCAACATTTATGCTGCAGTGTGTTTGTGGAATCATTAAGAGATAATCCAATATAATTCCAAGGTTTGAGATAAAGTTCTAAAGGAGAGAGAGTTTGTTGTATAATCTGTTCTTAGTGTTTATATGTTCGTTGGTGATCCAAAAACAATCCGGAGCACCAAGAAGTCCAAAACAAGTTTGTGGATCCGATGTTCTGAATCTGGTGATCTTGACATGTCAAGATTACTTCCAGAACACGTCTAAATCTGTTCAGGTTGGTTTAATCTGTTATTTGTTCTAGATAGGGTGTTTAGAAGTTTGGCACACAATCTGAGTCTATTATCTGGTTCCTCCATAGTAATAAACTAGATCAATTCCCGTGCGATGCACGGTTTTCTAAATTTTATTTATTTTTAAATAAAATGTTTCATTTTAATTTGATAATTATTTAAACAAATTTAGTAACATAAAATATATATATATATATATATATATATATATATATACACAAAATTATGATCTCGTGATCCGTATCATATGAATTACAACTTGTTTTTGAAAAGCGAAAAGTGAACAATTATTATGTATTGTTTAAAAATACATATTTTTAGGTAATAAAAGAATATTCAGAAAGAGCATATTTAAGAAGAAAAGTTTGAAAATCTCACCATAGAAATAACAACAAAATTTTATCAACTTAATAATATACAATCAATTTACAAAGTCTTACTATAGAAATAATAACAAAAAGAAAACTACGAGCTCCCACGAGTAGACAGAGAACACTAAAGGCTTCGTTATTATTTTGTTTAGCCTCTAATCTGCGTTTTTTCTCTTTTGAATAATTATTTTAATTTTACTTTATTAATTTAATAAAAAAATCAAATAATTTATTTGAATGACCATATCATGCAAAAAAAGTTGGAATTAATAGTTTTTAGCGTTTGTGTTTGAAAATGACAACCTAAATAGAATCTGAAAATAGGGGCACAAAAGAGTCACAAAAACTTGCTCACAAAATCTTAGGTGTAATGATGTTATTGGTGTTTTTACTTAGAGTGTGGCGGGTCCATTATCGATGCAACCAATAAAACATCGTCACCTCATTTTGTAAGCAAGATTTTATGATCTTATTTTGTGCCCCTAGAATTGCCCATCTGAAAACTTTAAAGTGGAGTAGAGAAAGTAACATTTGTCAAAAAATATATTAATTAAAAGAATAATATTCTCAAAAGTTAAAAAATGAAAAAACAAATTACTACTACAAATTATCTTGTTTATATTGATTAATTTAATGGCCATACAATTGATAAAGTAATATTAAAGGTTACATAATGAATTGACACAACTCTCATCTCGAAGATAAAATTTTATTGAAGACATAAGTGAATAATGAAAAGAAAATAATAAGAAATAGAGTGATTGCAAAAGATAAATAATTAATATTAATGCAAATAGGTGCATATTTAAGTCTGGTTAATTATAATATGTACAATTTAGTTTCATCAGGAATGTCAATTGGTTGAATTGAATAAATAAAAGAAATAAATTAGGGAAATAATTTTAGGATGATTGCAATTAATGCCGATATATAAATAAGAGTATTTTAAAATGTAGGAACTAATTAATTAACTTAATTAATGAATGCTGATGTCAGCAATTTGTTTTGGAGGGAAATTTTTTCATGTGGTGCTGACACTTGGCATTGCTGATGTCAGCGGTTGTTGTTTTAGTATATAGTAATAGATATGTTCTCACTTTGCCAGTGGACGTAGTTAACAATGTTAGTGCACCACACTTTTGTTTTACTTTTTTTCGTACATTCGTTTTTTCTTTTGCTACATCATCAAACTGATATTACACTCTTCATCAGAAAATCACTTCCTCATTTAAGTCCATATTTCATGTTGTTCGACTTCAAAGAAGCAAAACGGGACATATTTGGCAACTATGAACATATGAACATGAGACTTTGAACAATTACATTGATCAACATGGAAATGTTGAAATTATGTAAAGCAATCACTCATCCTATAAACACATGTTGTTGGCTTATATTCTTTTGCTACTAGAAACAAGAGTAAGTAAAGATAGAATTCAAGTATTAATCAATATGGAAGTTATAATCTTGATGTTAGGATTTTCAAGGTTAGACAAGGGTCTCGTTGAAAGAGTAAATGGGTTTCCTGTTAGAATTTTGGTTTTGGAAAAGTGAGGCTTGACCGACTTTTAACCAAGAATTCCATAAGGTTTCATTTTTTGAAAATGAAAATTAATTGCATATTTGTAATCTACGTTCGGAGTAGATTAATGTGGTATACTCCCTCCGTCTCAAGTTAATGTGGACTGCCCCAAAATAGCAAAGAATCTTTAATATTCCTCACACTCATTCTCTCTCATACTTTACTTTTACACTCACATACACCAATCAACTTACTATTCTTCCCACTCATTCTCTCTCCTATTTAATTTTTCATACTCACAAACACCTCATTCCATTATTTATCTCTCTTACTTTTTCTTAATTTGTGTGCCCAAAATTTTGATCCACACTAACTAGAGACGGAGGGAGTATTTATTTTCTCAAAACCAATTCCAGGTGAATGAGAAATTAATGTCCAAAGTATGCAAGTGGAAGTGGGTATATGAAGATCTTATGGGATATGAAATGGTTATGCCACATTGCTTTATGAATGAAAGTAATGAGAGTATTTAAGTGTATCCATCTAAGGAGGAGTCATCAAATGGTTCTCTCCTTGGGCCAACCAAGTGGACTATTGAGCAACCATGCAACTAGTGTCCCAAGTGTGCTAATTTTGGACTAGCTCCAACTTGGCACATGACCCGCGAAGCGCGCGAAGGGCAGAACTCGGATGGGCCAAGGCAGATCGTATTCGCGAACTGGGCAAGAGTGGATAGGTTGGGGTTAGGGCTGTGGGTCATTATGGTTCAGGAAGGGATCCATCCGTAGGGTTGGGAGGTTGGGCATGACCCGCACCTGTTCTAGCAGGCGGGTCAAGCCTCCTGGGTCGATCCAGGCGATCTCCTCCCTCCATCCAAAATCAGATCTGACTGCTGAGATTGACATTCTCATTCCAATCATAACTTAATCATTCACAATTCACTCCCTATTGACTCAGAATGAGAGAAACACATATTTAACTTAGTTAAGGAACTCGGTTAAATATTTAACTGAATTTTGGAATTCAGTCACAAAATTCAATGGAATTCTCACGGCATCTGTTAGAAGACAGAATCATCTTGTTGCACAAGTCTTCTTCGAAGGCTGGAAGTGTCAAACACAATTATGTTTGCCGAAATCGTTAATTTGAAGTGCTTCTATTAACGATTGTAAAGTCGTTTCATCTTGAGAGAAGATTGCCGCAGAACCGTTAGCACCAGTGCGTGGCAATATCTTCTTGCGGAGATTGTGTCCAACACAAGACTCGACTTCATTTATTGCCAGGTTTGATTTAATTTCCGCATTTCTAGTTTATCCTATTTTCCTGCCCCGTTAAATTTATTTTGGTTTATTTATTATATTTGTCATTCCGTTAAGTTAAAGAAAGCCTTTCATTATTGTTATAATTTTTTTCCTAACAATCGCAAGAAGATATTAACGTTTTCTTGAATGTTTGAAAAATATGAGCCAACGATTATGTTCAATGGAAGGACGTTATCGTTAGAAGATTAACGAGCAGAAATGCCGTTTTCCAAGGAAGGACAACTGGAAGAGCGTTGAAAATTAACGAGAAGTGCAACAATAATCATGCAAGTGATTCATGGGACGAAATTTTAATTGAAAGGTATATTTTCAATTACAATTATTATTTTCTAGACCCACATAAAGGAATTTATAAATATGAATTCCGAGATTCATAAAATATTTTATAAATACCTAAAATGTGAGGGTATACCCCAATTGTGGGGGTATCCGGCTCAAGTTGAAATACTAAGCCACAATAAGAATTGATATATTCTTTAAGGAAAATAATCCTTTGAAATAAAAGGAAATATGAAATTGCAAATTGTTCATCTTGTTAGCAGAGCAAAAGACGCAATTAGAGGACAAAGTTGTTAACTTACTGGTCCTAATTTTTCTTTGATAGAAATAAACGAAAATTGTTAATAGACGATTAACAGTAAATAGAATTCATTGTCCATACAATACTTGATAGTTGTTAGACCTCTCTCCAGGATGTGAACCGTTGGGTTACAGACGCAATGAATCTATTTGAAAGATGAACGCTAAAAATATAGACTTTCAAGAGTTATAATCTGAAGAGTCGGAATTTCAAAAAGATAAACTCTGGGGAGATATAATCTTGAGAAATAAACTCTTATGAGAAACCTTAAAGAGAAAGATTCTTAAAAGGTTATAGAAAATGATTCTTGTAAGAAAAATCTCGAAAGATAGATTCTTGAAGTAAGACTCTCGGAAAGTGAGATTCTTGAATGGTAAACTCTTGAAAGATAATTCCAAAGAGATAGACCCTCGAATCTAGAAATGAGATTCATAAAAGGTATAATCTGAAAAGGTAGACTTTGTAAATGTAAACTTTGAGAGGTAGACTCTAGAAAGGTAGACTCGGAAAGTCTGACCATTAGAGATGCTGACCGCTCAGAAAGTTTGACCATTCAGAGATATTGACCACTCAAAAAGACTGACCGCTTAGAGAATTTGATCATTCGAAGAGACTGACTATTTTAAAGAATCTAAAAGACGGATAGTAATTGTCATTAATCACTGAAAGTTATAGTCAAAGTTAGTGGTGGAAATGGTTCGGCTTAGCTCGGTTTGGGGTAATTTAGGAGCCAAACCGCTATACATCGGTTTGGAGAAATCCCAAACCGAGCTGAACCACAAAATAGTCCAAGCCGAGCTGAGCTAAACCATCACGGTTCGGCTCGGCTCGGTTTGAACCACAGTCTGATTTCGCGGTTTAAACCGTGACTTAAACCGCGGTTTGGGGTAACTTAGTAAGTAGTCCAACAGCCGTGCAATCAGTCAGATTGCACTAGATACAAATCTTAAGAAGACTAACATGAAATTTTTATTCTTCGAATTTCAAACTAAAGAGTTCGAATTGAATCGCCAAGCATAAGTTTGAAGTTCCAATCTCAGTTAATGTGATAGTATTTCACCTAAGCCAAAGTAGCTAGTGCAGGGTTCAGCCTATATCAAAGCAGTCTCTAGCCTCTACCAAACAAAAATTAATAACCCTCTTCATTAATTTCCCTGAACACAATCACCAGACAAAGGAAAATATATAGCCAAGAGTGAAGCATCAGTTTACAGAGGATCATTGTTGAAGGTAACTGAAATAACAATGATTAATGTAAAAGTTTATAAAAGGCTAGTCATTTTGAGACAGAGGGAGTACATGGATATGCCTTAGAAAAAGGCTAGTCATTTTGACACCGGTTCAGCTAGCTCGGTTTAATGACTCGGCTCCACGGTTCAGCTTAACGGTTCAGCTCTACAGTTCGGCTCGTGGTTCAGCTCGAAACGGTTCGGCTCGGTTTGGCTCGGTTCGGCTTGAAAGGTTTACCAATTTTTGAAACCGAGCTGAACCGCATAGTTTAAAAACCGAGCTAAACCGCACGGTTTGGCTCGGCTCGGTTCCGAACCGCGGTTTGAGCCAAACCATTTCCACCCCTAGTCAAAGTACATGGAGTACTAAAATATATACTTGTGATTACAGATTACTAAATGTAAGATATCCAATAGTATGATTGGTTATCCGGCACAAGAAAAACTCTGAATCTACAAGTGAAAATTTGTTCACAGTAGGTGGAGGAACAGTGTCATTGAAATCGTCCAAGACAACTGGATAACTTAATTCAGTAAGGAGTCTTTGGAAGATATTCCTTGTTGGAATAAGTTTATGCTTATATGCATTGTGATGACAATGAGAAATATGAAAAGCCATAAAGTATGGTAAGTCTAGACATAATGGTCATAGATCAATATCATTAAAACAATTGATCTCAAATAGGACTATCACAATCGATTATGTGAAGTCAAAGCGGATCCGTATACCAAAAGGGTATGAATAGGATATCAAATTATTTGGTAAGGGAAATGAGGTTAAAACCCACACAAAATCTATATCGGTAACTCAACCATGATGAGTGGAGATCCCACAAACTTGGTTCAATGAGACAACTAACTTATGGATATTCTAGTAGTGCACTTGGAACTCATTATATTCTTAGAAGCCATCTAAGCGCTAAAACCCTGCTGACGTGTGGCAGGGATGACAACGGGTCGGGTACGGGCCGGGTTTGCCCAAACCCGAGCCCGACCTGGGATATTCATTACTCATACCGAACCCAGCCCGGCCCGAAGTCACCAAACCTGTGACCGACACGAACCCGCTCAATTTTTTTTTTTTTTTTTTTTTTTTTGAGTTGGCCCATCTGGGTGAGAACTTTTGACAAACAGGTTACCTCCAAGACAAAAAAAGAAAAAAACTCACAACATCCCAACTAAAATCACACAATGGCAGAAATCCAAGGGATTAAAGATATGAAAATGATGTTCCCATAAAATCAAGTGCTAATTCTTGCCTCGAGACCAACCCTCATCTCAAGAATCACAACAAAAAAAGTATAAGGACTTACCTGAGCTACTGAGTATACGACAAGCGCCTGTCGGAGGCACGGCAGTGGCGAAATCGACGACGGTGAAATCGATGACAGCGACGAAATCGCGCATGGTGAAATCGATGACAGCGGCCAGATTAAGAGGGTAGAGGGAATCAGAGACACACCAGGATCTGTGGCTGGTTGCTGGAGCGGAGGCTGGTTGCCGGAGCGGAAACGTCGTCGCCACCACTCCCAAGTTGAATCACCAATTGCGATGCCCTCTCTCTCTCGGCAGTAACGGCGTGTGATTTTGAAAAACCCTAGACTCTGAAAACACGCACAAAACATATATACCAGGTTAGGACAGTAATAATGGTTGAAAGTAAGGGCATAATAGGAATAAAATGCTAATATTGCCATGCGGGTCGGGACCCGTCGTGTTTAGTGAAGCTACCGGACCCGTATCCGCCGGGTTTTGGAAAGTTGTTATCAAACCCACCCAGACCGGGCCGAAATGTCTCAGAAACGGGTCGGGTTCGGCGAAATTGCCATCCCTAACGTGTGGTGAGGGTAAGCTTAAAAGATTTTAATGATTTTTATACCTAAAAAGGTGGAGTATGGCAGGATACTCTTTATAGGAGATCACCTATATAAGTGAGAAGTAATAAGCCCGCTTCAAATTGAACACTTATGAAATCAAGCATGGTCCAGGGCCGAAATGGACAAAACGTGTTAGAGCTATTATTTTGTAAGTACTATTGTCTTGGTATACACTATACAGTCACCAGTTCAAAGCATCGCGCTACTGAATGGCTAGTATATCCGATAGTATTTTACTAAGGAAGGTTCAAAGCCACAAGCTACCTATCCTGATGCAATAATGGTTTACCGAAACTTTCAGACGAGTCTGCATTCATGCATGCATTAATTTTATCATTCATGTGGGGGATTGTTGGAATTTTGGATTTGGAAAAGTGAGGCTTGACCGACTTTTGACAAAGAATTCCATAAGGTTTCATTTTTTGAAAATGAAAATTAATTGTATATTTGTAATCTACGTTCGGAGTAGATTAATGTGGTATATTTATTTTCTCAAAACCAATTCCGTGTGAATAAGAAATTAATGTCCAAAGTATGCAAGTTGTAGTGGGTATATGAAGAGCTTATGGGATATGAAATGGTTATGCCACATTGCTTTATGAATGAAAGTAATGAGAGTATTTAAGTGGATCCATCTAAGGGGGAGTCATCAAATGGTTCCCTCCTTGGGCCAACCAAGTGGACTATTGGGCCATCCATGCAACTAGTGGCCAAAGTGTGCTAATTTTGGACTAGCTCCAACTTGGCACATGACTCGCGAAGGGCGGAACTCGGATGGGCCAAGGCAGATCGGATTCGCGAACTGGGCAAGAGTGGATCTGTTGGGGTTAGTGCCGTGGGTTATGATGGTTCAGGAAGGCAGATCGGATTCGCACCTGTTCTAGCAGGCGGGTCAAGCCTCCTGGGTCGATCCAGGCGATCTCCTCCCTCCATCCAGAATTAGATCTGACTGTTGAGATTGACATTCTCATTCCAATCACAATTGAATCATTCACAGTTCACTCTCTCTTCACTCAGAATGAGAGAAGCACATATTTAACCGAGTTAAGGAACTCGGTTAAATATTTAACTGAATTATGGAATTCAGTCACAGAATTCAATGGAATTCTCACAGCATCTGTTAGAAGACAGAATCATCTTGTTGCATAAGTCTTCTTCGAAGTCTGGAAGTGTCAAACACAGTTATGTTCGCCGAAATCGTTAATTTGAAGTGCTTCTATTAACGATTGTAAAGTCGTTTCATCTTGAGAGAAGATTGCCACAGAACCGTTAGCACCAGTGCGGGGCAATATCTTCTTGCGGAGATTGTGTCCAACACAAGACTCAACTTCATTTATTGCCCGGTTTGATTTAATTTTCGCATTTCTAGTTTATCTTATTTTCCTGCCCCGTTAAATTTATTTTGGTTCATTTATTATATTTGTCATTCCGTTAAATTCAAGAAAACCTTTCATTATTGTTTTAATTTTTTTCCTAACATTGCCGCCTATTGGCGGGCCGGGGCGGGGCAATCCCATTTCCTCTCTCGTCGTGATCCGTCTCATGTGTGAAACCGTCTCACACAAGACTTCCTCATCGCTGAAAGGGAGTGATAAATAAATGTCAAACTTGTCCCAAACCCGAACCTTTGCCATTGCCACCACAACAATTTTGAATACTTGGTGGTCTTTTCATGGTGCTTCATTTCCACAGCACTTCATGCCTTCCATAGAATTAGCAGGACAAAACTTAAAATAAGGAAACAATGGAGTTGATGACAATTTATCTATTTCTTGATTTATTTATTTATCCAAATAAACGAAGCTGTGTATGTTGTACAACAAAGTATATAAAGTGCCTAGCTCAAGTTCAACACATTTCCAACATAATATTTTTTTTTCTTTCAGAATGAACCAACCAGTACTAATTTCTTTTCCGTCCCCATTTCCAGACAGATGAATCACTTTTGCTTCTTTCCACCAGCAAGAATACGTTGGATTTGGAGGCCTCTGCTGAATGCTTGGTTGAAAAGCAGTCTGGTCTGGAACTCTGATACGAATGGGAACCATGCAAGAACAGCAACAGGTGCAAAAATCAGTATTCCCATTAGGTACTCATATCCTCGGGCTAGTGCTTTTACTGATCCCCACATTCCTAACGCCTTCACTGCTGGCCTACATGCTTGTGCTATCTGCAAACGCCAAAAAACAATCAAGGATATAAAAAAAATGCGTACTACAGTACAACGTAAAATTTATAGAGAGCATAGAGAAGCATTCTTTAAATATGGAAGATAGTATGCACTCTGCATTTCATGAAGCACATTGTTCATATTGGTAGAGAGAGGGAGAGGGAGAGGGAGGGGCTGTTAGAATTTGCTGTCAGAATATCTGCAGTAGCCTTTAATTTAATTTTATTTCTCTTTTTATTTATTTATTTATTTATTTAGGTTTAATCCCATTGTCAACCATTGTACTATGCCCAGACTTTCACTTTTAGCCAATATACTTGTGTTTTTGCACGAATACCACTATAGTTTTGGGAAACTATCATTTTCACCCCAAATTAGCAGATAAGGGGGTCAACGCGTTAATTAATCCGTGAATTTGGGGTCAAAATGAAGTTTCCCAAAACTATAGTGGTATTCGTGGAAAAACAAACAAACAAAACAAGTACAGGGGTTGAATTGAGAGTCGGGACAAAGTACAACGGTTGAAAACAAAAGTGAACATTTTTCTTATTTACTTCATGGGGAAAATAAAATAAAATATCTCAGAAACAATGAAAAGTGTATGCACCTGAAGAATTGCCCATCCAGTTGGAAAGAAGGCAAGGAGGCTGGAAAAGATGTCTCCAACAGTAAGACTAAGGAAGGTAAACAGCATGCAAAGAACTACTACGAAGCCCACAAACAAGAAGAGCTTTAGAAGCCGGAACATTAGCTGGAAATCTGCACTGAACTTCTTTCTTCCCATCGATACAACCTGCAGGGGAACATATATAAATAAAATGGGAAAAATAAGATGAACATCATCGTAAACGAAAATCAAGATTAGAAGAGACAAGAATCAAACAAACTTTTCCATGAAAAAAGATTTGGCTACTGAGGTTTTGTAGTATCTATAGAATTTTGACTACTGACCTTCAAGATGACTATCGCTGCAAAGATGACCAGCCAAGACAGACCATAGACCTGCAGTTATTAACCATTTCTTTCCGGTTAGAACAGCAGTAGCATATCCAAATACCCGGTATTCCAAGTAAAATACTCCATCCCTCCCAAAAATATAGTCCAACTTTGACTTTTATGGTCAAGTCAATATAACTTTGATCATAATTTTATCAACATCCAGATATCACTATGAAATTCTAAAAATTGTTATTGATTCACCATTAGAAATGCTATCAATAGCGATTTTCAGAATTTCATAGGGAATATTGACTTTTCATAGAATTAAGGTCAAAGGTCGACTGAGTTGACCATAAAAGTCAAAGTGATACAAAGCATAGTTTAGATGTGACTTACAATGATGCTTTTGTTGTTATTGGCGACATGAAGCTGATACACAACCCCATACTGGTATATAAAGAAACGGAAAGAGAGTATGATTTCAGACAAGCGTCCATAAAAACCAGTGAATTGGAGGTGTTCCTGTTCCTCATCCCACCAAGATTCCCAGCTCTTTGCAGCTGGAACACCAATACCTCCACGGTTACTTATCCACTTTGACCAGTCATCCCAATCTTCCACTATCTTTTGCCATTCAAATCCCGAAGGGTTAAAAAGGAACGGAGCAAACAACCATGAAACTACGAGGAACCACATGGAAATGGTTAGGAGGAGGTAAGATACTGAATCAGCAACTGCAGAGCCATACATGTGATAAACTATAAGCAAAATCATAAGTTCTATCCCCTTTGTGAAATGGCTCCTCGAATACATTCTGTAATTCTCTGCAAATCTCTCGTGACGGACCACGAAACCACGCCCAGTGGCTCTGTATTTTGCACCACCGTGTAAAATGGTACGTCCGAAATAGTGAAGCTTTGTACCGAGAGAGAAGGTGAAAAAGACTGATGCTAATTGGAGCTGCATGATTATTAGGTCAGTGGCTGCTGTTCTGAACCCTCTTTCTAACCCGATTTCCATGATCATGGGTAAGGCCATTAAAAGACCGAGCTGAACTACGGATTGAGAAGCCATGGCAGCTTTTAGAGCAGTATCTCCCTTTGACCTTGCGTACTTTACTATTGCCTTCTCTAATCCACTCAATGAGAGATACAGTTTTCCGTATAGGTATGCGTACACTGTAAGGACTACCAGCTGGATGTTCATAAATACAAGATCAGATATTAGATAGAATAAACTGCAATTAACAGAGATAAGAAATAGAGACAAGCTCTACAATGACCATAAATCCTTTTTATAGATGATGCTCCATTATAGTGTGATCAAAACCCATTGAGATATCGATTCCAGACAACGTTTTTTTTTTTTTTTTAAAGAAAAAGAAACAAGACGTTATTAGGAATTACCACTGAGCTGATATAAAAGCCAGTGGTTGTGTAGTAACACGACAGCATCCGGAAGAAGTC
The DNA here is from genome assembly GCA_026119855.1 of Campanula takesimana. Taxonomy (NCBI): domain Eukaryota; kingdom Viridiplantae; phylum Streptophyta; class Magnoliopsida; order Asterales; family Campanulaceae; genus Campanula; species Campanula takesimana. Next base: position 247,664 of record JAOWBW010001370.1, on the reverse strand, counting down.
AAAACGGTGGCCTAATCTGTAAATATCTCGGCTCAGTGTCTGCTCTCCATTTCCACATGCAACTTTCGCTTCGAAAAGTGAGATCTGGTTGAGGCCAACATCTCTCCCCTTTCCGACTTGTATGTACTCGTGGTGCGTAATATTACCTCTTCTCAGAGTTGAGTTAAAACCTACAGAGGGGGAAGTATATGCTAGTCAATATGTATATAAATGACCAAGTGGTAATTATATACTCCCTCCATCCCAGAATGACCTTCCCACTTTTTTTGTCATTACTACGAAAGAACTTTGAGAAATAATTTTAAGTTGATTTAATTATCCTAATGAAAGTCTAAAACCTGTCATTGATAGTATTGTTCATAGCGTATCAATTACAAGTTTTAGATTTTCATTAGTATAACTAAATCAACCTATAATTATTGCTCGAAGTTCATTTCTAGTAATGGCAAAAAAAGTGGGAAGATCATTTTGGGACGGAGGGAGTATCAACGAAGGTAGATTGAAGAATGTACCAGCAAAGATGTCTTCACTTAGATTGATGCCCCTAGATGCTTTGCTGATTCCACCACGGGTAATGTGGAAAATTCTGTCGAATACATCTGGATGTCCATAGTGGAACCGAACCCTGAATCCAACCAATTTTGGTGCAAAATGAAGTAAAAATATATTATCGTTTCCAAGCTTCACATCAACATTTAAAACAGGAGATAAACTATAGGAAACAACATTAAAAAAAAGAAAAATCAATTCATAAAACAACTGATCTCCAAAGCCTACGGTTCCCTCAGAGAGAAAAAAGATGATCATTTCCTACACACCCTCTCATCTCTTTTCATTTCTTTTGATATTAAAAACCTTTGTGGTCATTTCTAGAGAAAAAAGAGGATCATATCCATCTTATTTTGAAATAAGATGGATATGTTATGAAGTTTGCTAGTCTGGGTCAAAAACAATCGCTCGTTTCAGGCACCAGTTATGTAGCTGCTTGTAGCCTAGATAGAATATTTAACCCTTCTGTACAGTCTTTCCCAGTATGATTATACTTATTGGCAACAATAAACATAACTAGATTGCCACGGATAGTTGGTGTCTAAACATATCTCACCGACAAATGCATATCCATCTTAGTCTGTTTTAAAAAGAAAAGAAGAGAAACATACTTCAAAGGTCTTGCGAGAACTCGTTGACCAATAGTGACAAAGCTTGTTTCTTGATTTGACATAAACCAAGCCAAAGAAGAAACACTGAAAAGGAAGCGATCGATTATCAGAAAAAGTATATAAGAAATCTCAAACGAAACATAGCACCAATCTAAGAGATTGTCCAACCTTCCAGTGAAGATATGTTCACGAACACCCAAAATGGTTGGTGGGCGCACTCCATGATCCTCATTAAATTCCTCAAGCAGGTTCCGCATTTTGAAAGCTTCTTCCAAGTAATTGTCCTACAACCGAAAGAACAAAAGCATCAGACTTATTTCTTGTAATCAGAAAGTCCAATATAGTGATTTAAAACCTGAGTTTACCTGGTTCATATCAATAGTCTGAAGAGCTTCTCCTCTAGTAAAAATAATAGCATGGTTCTGATTCTCTGGCTTTCCTTCTCCTATCTTTATCGCACCTGGCAACTTGATGCGGTAGATTTCCTATAAATAGAAAAAGGAACACACTCAGCAATATATATGAACATGGTCCGCCTGTTCGGAATCCAGAAGAATGGTCATCAACACCAAGAAATAAATAGGACTCGTACCTGATCAAGATTATCAACAGCTTTTACCAGCACTGAATAATAGACCTTCTGTGATTTACCACCTTCCCTTTCTTCAACTTCATCTATATATGCTACTCGGAGAGATGGATTGCTGTATGTGGAAGGGATGGAATTTTTTTATATACCAACTAAAATATGTAGATTATACAACACTTATCATATTCAAAAAAAGAAACTTACTTGACCATCAAATTCAAAATGTCTGTTGCACGACGATCCCCACAGCGCTTCTGGTTTCCATAATTTTGACAAGTAGCAACGTATGTGAATTTCATGTCTGCCACAGCCTCTAATTGAGCATATAGAGATCTCTGGCTTTTCTTATCCTCCTCTGATGGAATTGTTACAGCTTTGTAGCCTTCCAGTATTTCTGCTCGGTTGGCAGTTAAGGAGTTAGAGGTTAAATATTTACCTCAGATGGTTATACTAAATACAAAATTCTATATTTCGTAATTTTGTGTCATGTGCATGAAGAGAATGTCTACCTCAAATGACAGACCCTTAGTTATGAAAATACAATAATAACAAGGTTCGCCTGACATGTTCTTTGAATGATGGAAGTCATAGTCAAGCACCCAGAGGCCAAGGAGCCCGTAGGGGATGGGGATCACTTAACCCCCTTAACTACTAGGATATACAACCTCCGTACCATTTCAAATTAGACAAACTTCCATATTAGTCGCCCCACTTACAATTAAACAAGCCCAAATGGAAAGTCTTTCATACTTGCCTACACACAACAACTATCCCACTTGTTATTATCTACTCCACTAACAACCCCTACCGCGCTTTCCATACAACACCTTAATAGTATACTCCCTCCGCCGCAACAATGAATGTCCAAAAAAACAAATTTGCTCTTCATACTCACAACACCTTAATATTATACTCCCTCCGTCCTTGAATGACCGTCCAAAAGAATTCAATGCTCTTCATCAAGAGAAAACTTGAATTTTTCTTGGACATTCATTTTTGGGACGGAGATAGTAAACTTGTCCTTGATTCTTGTGACAACCTTAATTTGCCTAATCTGAAAAAGTACATTAAAAAACATTATGGTTGTCAAATTTCACCCCCTTGATGTGGTAAAATATGTGCTATGATATCATTTTGATCCTCCCCTCCCCCCCAGGGCTTTTGCGCCAAACCCCATATGCAAGTATAATTTTTATTTCCTAAAAAATCTAGACCACCTTTGCCACTGCGTGCACCTATGTTCAGTGTAAACTAGAGAGCTAGGCACTACCAGTCAGTTGTGAAAAATAGCAAAACCAGTTAACTGCATTACTCGAGCATAGTGCTGCTGCTAGACTATGAAAGGGTCAATGTTTACTGGTTAACTATACTCCCGTTTTTGAATAAAAACCTAAAATTACTTATGAGAGTTGGCAAGGAACATATTTAATTGTACTCAATCCTGTGTTCTTTCTAAGATGGATACGATGACAAATTTAACTATATAAATTTTACTTCAAATTATCTCGTAGCTCATTCATGTCACTAGTAAGTATTAACACGAGTTTGAAAATGAAGCCACTGGAGCATCTGAAACTATAAACTTTAACTCAGTACCTCAGAAAACAGTGATTGAACGTAAATCATTACATTTCTTCACGCTCTCATTCTATCCACTAGTTCAAACATATTAAGACCCTCAATAGAATTAGGATCCATTGAAATGTGGATATGGGTACCACTTTATATTGGAAATTTAATCACTTGTTATAGAGCATAAACATCCTCTTACCACTTTCTGAAGCCATGTCAAGAAAAGCCTGAAGCTTCAATGCCCTCCTATAGTACATCATCCCTCTAACTGTAAATTAAAAAATCTATTAATAATAGGAAAATAGGGGGAGATAAAGAGAGAATTTTATTGAGGAAGTTTCAGTGTGCAAGTACTTGTTCTGCAAAGTGTCTGTCCTCTTAAGGAAACCCAATGACGTAGCTGTAAAACATTCTCTTCATTTTCATAAATTTCATGTTGTGATTTACAGTTGATACGCTCCATGAAGTTCTCCCATTCATCTGATTTTTTAAAAATAAAAAATAAAAAATACAAAAGTTATGCAAGTGACAGATGTGCATAATTGAAGCCATATGAAATGGAATGTTGTTTGGAGAGGGAATTTATATAAAGCCAAACCTGGAAAGATTTTTTGCAGATAGTATATGATTGATACACCATCTTCATTTTCCATCTCAAGGTCACTCTTTGAATATACAGTCTCTTCACTATAGTAGGGAGTCATGACACTGCAATGCCAAGTGAGTTTGATTGTGTCAGGCCGAAGGTTAGAAAAGAGGCTTAGAATTCACAGCCTCTAATAGAACCAATTGTCACGGCCAATTAATAGTTACTAACTTGATCTTGAAAGAATCGTTCTCTACAGTGGCACACATTTTAAGGATGTAGCTCACTTGCTTGTCCATTCTTTAAACTGCAATAAAATTATTCCCTCTTTTGGAAATGCTCTTTCTGTTTGGGCGGGGGGTGGATGGACGAAAATGATAAATACAACACTTTATTGGGAGGGAGGGAGTATATGCTTTAATAAGGGTAGTAAGATAAGACTCCTCTAGAAGTTCATTTGGCATTTCACTAAGTGAAACCATATGCTCCCCCCCCCCCCCTCTGGAAGAGATGATAAATTAAAAAGTAACAAAACCGCAGGATCATTTGTTTTCTCACTAATTGAAAGGCTCCATACTTCTGGGTATGCAACAAGTAAACTCGCGAAGCATAAAATGGCCAATGATTAATCCCATGTCCTTTGAGTAAGCACATAAATCTACGTGAATGATCTGATATTACCCAAAAGAAAGAGAGACTAGAATTATTAGCAAATATGCCAAAGATGTTTAGCTCAAGCGGCATCCTGTTCCCTTTCTATATGAAAGGTCAGAGGTTCAATCCCCACCAAATGCACTTTCAGGTTCACTCTTGTAATAGCTCCAGCCATTCATTAATATAAAACCCAAAAAAAAAAAAAAAAAAAAAAAAAAAATAGCGAGTACCACAGTTGAGGAGATATGAGCCATACCTGAAAGATAGCATTTTACGTACTCGTGGTGCACGTGGCATATCCATGAACAATGAATTAGTGAAGAATGTAATCCTTCGCCGGGCTTCAAGGTTTGTTGGCACGTCAATGGCGGATTCTTTTACCGTGAAAAGGAGATAGAGACGCTTTATCTATAGTGGAAAAAACAAACCTTAAATAACTGCAAGGAAAAACTAAGTTTGAATGTAAAAATACATGCATGTGTGTATGAGTGCGTTCATGCAAAAGTTAGTATGTCTGTGAATGTGTATGCATTATTAATGATAATATACACAACCTGTTCTTCCCATTGTGATGTAACGACAGGTGGGAACACAATAGCAGGTCTAGTGTCTGTATTAGTAAATAGCTGCCTTCCAGAGTCCTTGCTACCATGACCAAGTTCTACCAATTCACTATAATAATATGAGAATGAGAGAGTTAATATGATTTGCATGGAAATATCAGCTAAAACAAAGAAAGGTCAGCTTTTTCTATTTTGTTTGTTAAGAAGAAAAACGAAAAAAATACACTGCTGGTATATATATGAATGCGCAGAATTCACTAACCGAATTTCATTCACCATCATGTCACGAGTAACTACTTCTAACATGTCTTGAAGTAAAATAACCACCGCATTGGTCTTGGATTCATCGGCATCTTTCTGCAACACAGCAAGGTGTAAGATTTCTAGCACATGAAAATGATGCTTATTATGTAAAGAATAACAGTCCTAATTCATCAAGGACTTACCAATATTTCCACAAGCTTGACAAATTTGTCACAAAGTGTGGGTAAGAAAGCCATTCTGAAGTTAGCAAGAAGTGTATTCTTTGAAATGCTATTTTCAACTTCTTTAATGATGATACCAATTATCCTGTCAATAAAAAGGAATTTAGAACAGTAGAAGTTCCTATCATAAAGCTTATGATAAGATCAATGAAATTAACAGTGCAAGCATCCCTTCACAGCCAAAAATATATTAAAAAAGGAACAGAAGAGATGAAACCAGAAAAGAGCCTTCAACATAAATCTTCAATTGTAAGTGATCAATCACCAAAAGGACGTATTGCATTACCAAGCAGACACGCGAAAGGGAAGAATCATAGGTTAAGAGTGGGTATATCAAACACCATAGAGCACATTAAATGCAAACGGACAAGGAAGAGAACCAAGTAGGTGACATCATCAGATAAGATAAACGTGAGGTACTTAAGTTTAGAGGTTGACGACCATAAAGGATGTTAATTGTACCATTATTAAGAGAATGAATCTGTAACATATAGATAATATGATTAAAAAGAAAAGAAAAAAGAAAGATGAACTGAAAGAATAGACATGTACTTATTGTAAAGTTGAAGAATTTGGAATTAAAAATGAATGAATGAGATTGAATAAGGTAAAAGTAGCATGAGAACCTCTTCTCAGTTTCCCCAACAACCAGCGCATTAAGGACAAGTTTAAATGATTCATAGCATTCAATAACAGCACATTTCATGTAGTCATCTGCACATATACGCTTCCAGAGGTCGGCATCTTTGGATTTAAATTGAGCTGCCATATCCAGGGCAACTGGGATCTGAAAGGACAGACAGTCAAAATAGGGTAAAGATGTAAGATGCAAAAGAACATTCAGAGAAGGCATCAACCTTGCTAGCAAGCAGAAATGGTGGCCACTGGATTAGTTTCAGGCTAGGATCTGAGGAATAAGGAACTAGCAACAGGTCCATTTCCCTGGAATTGATGAATACTCAGTTTTGTATTTATGTAATGAGGATATAACAAGAATATAGAATGAGAGATCATTATGTTAGTTGAGCAGCCTTTCCTGTCACTTAAGAGATCTTCTTCACGGAAACTGCATATTACTTCATTCCATAACTGAGAAAATTTCGCAGCTTCAGTTCTCCTGTTTGGTGTAACCTATAGGTGTTCAACAATAGGTTAACTATAAATAAGATTTTAACCATGTTAAAAAAAATCTTGAACATCAAAATCATGCAAACAGAATATGTAACCTCAGCAAAACGCTTCGACAGAGAAAATCCCCTTCTCTTGGTCTTATCTGAAGGAACCAAATATGTGTTGAAAGCACCGGGCAAGGACTGGAATCTTGATCTTAGCATGCCTAGAGTTCGTATCTGTAAGAAAGGAAGTGAGTATAAACATTGATCAGACATAGATAATGCTATAGATGGTTAATGGTTAATGTGTATAAATAAAAGTTTACTTGTAACAGTAACTCATACAATGCAACTATAGTTTTTTTTCCTTGTTTTTCAATTTGAAAATCAAATTTAACTTGTAATTGATCTTTTTATATCGAAGGGATTTGGTGATTAGCGAGAGTAGAACAGCCAACTTCTGTTATAAAAGCTGGGTATGAAGCAAGCTAGAACTCGTCGGGTCAGACCCTAGCAAGTTCATGTACGTTGTATTTATTTATGATTGTCGGATCAATCCAAAGTTCTCTTAATAACAACTGAGCTCTTTAAAATCATATTTCTGAAGATTATGACTGTTGCATACTTGATTATCGAACTTGCAGCCATATACCCATAAACCTCTATCAAGAACAAGTCCTGGCTATCGAAAAGGATGTGTCTACCAGCATCAGAAAAGGATAAAAGACCATTGTGACAACATTATTCATAAAGCTATGACGACCGAGTCACCTTCCTACTTGCAGTTTTTCTAGGCTTAAAAGAAGAACATCCAGATACTACTGCCTGTCTCGCCATCATATTGCTGAAAATGGATAGATGAAGGTAGGTAAACTGGACTAACTGCTGTCACTAACTACCAAAACAGCACTCCATCAACTTCTAATCTGGGTCGAAATGGATGTATAGTATTTGAATAAAAAAAGAGGCTTCAAAAAGGAATAAGATTTATCTCCACCAAGATGTGATTGCAGTTAAGAAAAATACAGTATATTGATAAAGTAATACTGAAGAAGAGTAACATGCATCGGTAATGTGGAGAAAAATAGAGTTAAGACCTGATTTCTAATAACATTTAAACTTTTCTTTTAAAAATATAAATGCAGTACCTCTCCAAGCCGATCAAAAGCCCCAATCACACCACCACACAATGTTGAAAATATAGAATACCATATTTGAGCATCCATAAAATAAATCTGCATATAGTTGTGAGTTATTTCAGTTACTCCAGAGACAATTTAAAGAGAGATATTTCTATTCAGTTAAAAGAGAACGAAATAAGAAAAGGTTGTAACCACACAAATTAGCAAGCAACTGAATCAGAAACACCCACCAAGAGTACTGGTAGCCACATTGCCACAACCGCTCCATAGTTGTTTCTAGCTGCAGATTAAGCATAATTGTTAAATTAAAAAGAAACAGTGAAAGAACAGAGCTAAAAGTAGATATATACCGTCAGGGAAAAACTCATGCCAAGCAAATTGAACATGTTTAATGCTCATTATATCTTTTGTCGGCTTTATCAAAGGTTTTATCTAGGGAAACAAAGAAAACCAATCAGAGAGAGTCCAGCCACTCCTCAATAACCTTTTTTCTAACAACTATGAAGTTCATGAAGTGTTCTAATACCTGGATGAAATAGCTAAATGCAAACTTGAAGCACAACAGAATCACCCAAAATAGAGTATACCTGATATTGAAAAATAGATTGACAAAAAAATATCAATAACTAGAGACAAATACCATGAACAGTCAACACATAAAGACCATTACTTACTTGATAAGTGCAAATTGACTTTCATGCATTCCTCTTCCCACATAGATCCTAGGCTGCAGAAAATCAAGCAATGAACTATCAAGATGAATATTTAGTTTAGTACTTAAGGAAGAAAATCATATTCTTCGTCTTCTCTCTCTCTCTCTCTCTCTCTCTCTCTCTCTCTCTCTCACTGTGTGTGTGTGTGTGTGTGTGTGTGTGTCTGGGTAATAGAGACCCCAGGCTGTACTTTACTGAATATCCTTCTACAACACCAACACATGAAAGGTAAGTGAATCTTAAACTGCTAATCATTAATTGGGAAAAAAGGATGAATAAACAACTTAACTTTTCAGACTATCATTGTTCTGTTGCTATTCATATCAGTTTCTTCACATTTGATTTTAATACTTCTCCTCTGTTGGTATGAGCAATTTGGATATGGATGGAACTAGAATCACGAAGATAAGTGCAACACTTCCAAGATTAATTATTTGAGCCTATGACTTTTCCCCCTTCACAAGAAAATAGTACTATCATTTTGGTTTATCTATCTAAAGGAAGCAGAAACTCGTGTTTTGAATAATCCATAATTCCATCTAATAATCCAACCAGGTCCTAGCATAAATGAGCGGTCAATTTTCAGATGATAATTTAAAGATAACTAACTACTGCTAAAAGGTAGGCATGCAATAGTTTAAGAGTAGTGAAATACTCAACAAAATGGTGTAAACAGGATTCCTCATGGAAAAGAGGAGACCAAGAATAAGAGAAAGGGCTTTTTCCTGAAACTAAAGCTTGGAGAAGAAGCCACATTATTTCCCAGATATCAAATCTTGTGGATTGAATGTACTGAAAAACCAAACTTTCCGGGATAAAGTATTACTTAAAGAACGGTAAAATAAAAAAGAAAGCTACAACAATAATTTGAATATGATTAATCGTTCTTTTCAGGTCTTGAGCTACATTGTGTCATGAAGATGTCGTATGTAGAGGTTGGGTTGGACAATTTATATAAGTTAAATGTCCATTATAATAGAAAAATAGAGTCAAAACTTGTTAACAGCAGAAAGGAAGAGGTAAAACAAGAGTACCTGCGACCACCAAAGAAGAAACCTTACGACAAGCCAGTCAGAGTTTTCAATCCAACGTCGAAGCATAGGAAATATAAACAATACTGCTGCGAGTAAATTTGGGAGCAGATACAGAGCCACAGCCATCAAGTATAAAGGAGGAATGCCCTTAAATTGATTAAGGAAAGAAAGAACATCTTTGATCCTTCCAAATTTCATTGAGTTGTTTTGGTGCAGATAGCAAAGTGGAAGAACGATGGACCATGCGAGGCTCATAATAATCTTCAAAATGTTTCTCAGGACATCAGTGAACCTCCATCTATGATATCCAGGGAAGTTCAAAACAAGGTCCAACACACCTAATCCAACAAGCATAATTATGTCATTAACCCTAACCGTATATGCCAATCATTATGTGCAAAATCATACTTAAAGAACAACAAGTCCTGCAAAATTTTGTTTCTGCAGTCATGAGGTAACACGAAATAATTTAAAAAATGTTGAAACAAGCAATCATTATCTGGAGCCAATACAGCTAAAAAGATCTGAATACGTACTTTGAAGGAATCGCAGAAAGGCTGCAGTAACAAATATACTGGAAAGTTTATATAAGACATCCTTGCGGAAAATATCCAACAATGAAATATCACTCCATGCAATGATGACCATCGCCTGCAATTAGACACGCATTTGAGAAGTTCAAGAACCTATTTCCAGGAGCATAAAAAATCTATGTTTACGTTCTTTGTAATGTTTACCTGAAGACCCAGTATCAGAAACGTCCACAAACGGTCAAAACTTCGAAAACAATGCCAAAATGATCGCGTCTCAACAAAATAGGACTTCCCTGTGCTTCCAGGCTTTTTGCCGGAGGATTGTTTTCCCTATCATTATACTTGCAATGAGCAGAGAACCAACTCTTTGACTTTTCAAAAACTATCTGAAACGATATAGGAGTACCTGTGCCTTCTCTCGTGTTGATTTGAAGAAATCACCATCATCGCGCATAGGCCAACCCAAAGAGAAACAATCAGAGGACCTACAGTATCGGGCCAAAATTTCAGTTAATGATACAGTCCAGAGGCCTACATGCCCTCTTTCATCTCTTTAAATAAGTAAATTTCCTGATATTAGCCAAGTACCAGAAGTATTCATTAAGGTCATCGTAATTGCACCAAGCAGCATGAGGAGCTTTTCCATTTCTGCTTCTATTTGCTTCCTGGAAATCAAAACACTACACATTATGTCTGAACGATAGAGCCTGAAAATTTAGCTAGGAACCTTGGACCAGAAACTACCTTTTCAATCACTTGATAGATGGGAGTTATGACCTTACGCAGGAAAGCCTCGTCATCCCCACCATAAGAAGGCTTAATGTTTTCTCCAGTGACAATGCTGACATTTCCGGCCAATAGACCATGAAGTTCGTAGGCCATCTGAAATCAATTACAATGACGTATGTAACAAGTACGTGCAAGCATGCTCACACACACAATACATACTTTGATCCATATAAGTTTACTTGAAAGATCGGACATATGAACAGCTTACATTGTGAAAAATGTAACAGAGGCACTCTGGCATAAAGCGTACGTTAGCTGCTTCACCCCAGATAAGCAGATAGAGACCCATATATAGTAGCTTTCTCTGTTGAACTTCTTGTTGCCCTTGAGGAAGCCTACAGAAATATTCATGAAAAGCTCAAGATAATGCATGTCGTATTCAATGAAGAAGCACCTAGAACAAGGCCAAAACTGTATATATCTCACCGTAAACTGTGTTTTTTTCCCAAGTACTTGCACCACGTTTTATAATTTTTGAAAAGCTTGTTCATAACAGCATCGACTGCTCGATCATCAAGCTGCATTGAGAAAGATTTTGTTAGATTGAGCTTCACAATCATGACCAAGTTCAGACATAATGCGTTAGACTGAAGAGAGGCAAATCTAAAGGCAGATTTCAGCGGATGAAGTAGAATATAAGCGGGAGATATTTTATTTTTTTTTAAAGCGTGAGATATTGGGGCAACTCAAACAAGATTTTTCACACAAGAGTTGCAGTTAGGCTCCAAAGTGTAAAGATAGTAAAGTCCAATATAAGATTCTTTCAAATATTAGATACACTTGCAAACACAAGGGCTGCAGAATGGAAGTAGAGTTGGTTTATTGATGTCCATGCCTTGTTTCCGGGTTCTGGCTTTGGGATAAGTCTCGCATGTGGCTGGGCAAGTTGCAAAATTAAATGTTCCCTCTGGTTCCTGACATTATCTTTCTGTAGACAACAAAGTAAAGGGAGAAAATTCAGTAATCCCATTATCCAAATGCCCAGAAGCTCTAAGAATGAAATGGTTGAGCACAAATAAGGTCACATGCCTGAAACCCGAACATAGCCCTTAGCCAATCAAGAATATCCAGCTCCCCTGATTTCTGCTTGTGCTGATCGACCGAGGCAGGCCAATTCAAGCCACGTGTATTCCGAATTGCAGACACAGCCGCCTTAATCTCTTCAAACTGCATGATGGACTGTGACTCACCGAAAGAATCCAGGGGTAGAATGTTGTAGGGGGCATAGATGACCTTCTTTGCCTCAACATCTTTGGCTGAGGCAATGATCTGGAAAATAAAATAACAATAATAATAATAATAATAACCACCCAGAGCTTAATCAAACGTACATTGAATGAAAATCACAATTAAATTTATATTTGCTTAAGATTATTCATTCTTGATAATAAGAAATTGTATAAAATTGTAAAGTAAAGAGCTAAATAGGGGGACTTGCCTCAGGTGCAACTTCTTCAACTTTTTCAGACTTGTTAACAGCACAGAGGACTTCGAAAAGGACTCCGGCGACCTGGTAAGCTTTGCCGAGTTGGGCTCTGTTGATAATTCAGTTAAACTAAATGAGAATTTGAATGACCAATTTTTCAGGATAATTAAAAAAAAAAAAACTGTAGTAGAGTAGCCATTGTTGGATGGGAAACTTACCTATCGGCTTTTTCACCCTGGTCCAGTGCGATGACGTACTTTTCATAGTACTGTTTGTAGAAGCTCTCAATTTCCCGCGCATCTGTCTTTTTAACGCGTGAGGCCAAACTTGACGCATTGTCCTGTTAATCAATATCAACATTCAACTTCATTCCTTTCTCTTTCCCCCCCAAAAAAAACCCTTCAATATGGCCATTTTGGCGATTATGCATTCCTAATCAAGACAATCTCGGAGCCCTTGACGTGGGGTGGGTGGTAGTAAAATGTCCAAAATAGCTGTGCAAATATGTGGACTGGTCAAAGTTTAAGTCCATTTTATCTTTACATTTTTTAACTTCAACTATAATTATTGTTTCAAAAAAAAAAAAAACTTTAGCTATAATTATAAAAGAAAATACAACTATTTACCCGAAATGCTATGATTGAAAGGCAATATAATGCTTCTCAATAGGGGCTAAATATAAGTTAATACCTCACAAATTAAACATTCAGTTAGCTACTCATGGTAATACTCCCTCTGTATTAAAATAAATGTTCACAAAACATTTTAAATTTGCTCCAAGATCAAATTTGAAAAAACTTTGTACTTTCATTTATGGACAAAAGTAGTGATATATTTTATGAAAGCACTTTCCTATGCTTTATAGACACACTATTTTGAGAAGTATATAATGCAAATACCATGGATCACAAGTAGACTAGTCATTGTTTAATACAATACAGTATATAATTAATTTTCTTTAATTTAATAGTATCAATTTAAGAAAGAAAACGGAAAAGAGTAAAAATGATCTTTTAGATGGAGGGATCATTATATATGAATTGATTTGAAGATAAAAATGAAAAAGTAAAGTAAATTCAACCAAGGCCTAAATAACGAATGCAAAAAACAAAAACAAAAAAAACAAAAAAAAAAAGGACGAGTGCAGCAGAGGAATACCCTCTCCAAACGTTGAAGAAGAGCCGTCTTAAATTGACGAACCCCACGACCGCTTGAGCTGGGATCCAACCTGTGCGCTTTCTCGAAGGCATAGAACCGACCTGTGTTTTTTTTTTTTTTTTTTTTCAACATTTTCATAATCACATATCAATAAATCAAAAACTAAAACAAGAAGGAAAAAAAAAAAAAAAAAGAAGGGAGGTGATAAATTACGTACAGAGATAAGCGACGCGAGGGCGGTCGTTTTGAATCTCGGTGGCGACGCGAAGGATGGGAGCGATTTGTTGGAGGGAAGACGGGACGACCTCATTGTCAAACACCTCCATCGAGAAGGTTGTTGTGGCGGCGCTGCGCGAAGGCCGCCTCGTCAGCCCCCCCGGGCCTCCATCGATGGCCGACGACGACATTGCCGCTTCTATTCAATCTTCTCCCGCCCACCGGCCAGCTCTCTCTCTCTACTCCCTACCTAAAACCACCGCCCACAATTTCCATCAACTCCGATCACCGTCACACAATACACACACACACACACACGCTTTTTCTCCGATCAAACACACAGCGCGCGCGAACACACACACACACACTTTTTCTCCGATCAAACACACAGCGCGCACACAGAAATTGAAGAAATCAATAAATCAGATGATTTTACTTCAAAAAATAAATCAGATGATTTCGAAAACAAAAATACTCATGCGACAATTAATCACATTATACACACATTGTCTCCGATCAGAATCACACACACACACACACATTTTCTCCGATCAAAAACACAGCGCACACAAACAGAGATTGAAGAAATCAATAAATCAGATGATTTTCGAAAACAAAATCACTCATGCGAGAACTAATTACATCATACACACATTTTCTCCGATCAAAATCACACTCCGACACACATTGAGGAATTTAATCAACCGATATCGAACAGAAAATCAACAAAAAGTATGACGGAATTAATTACACTACATGCATCGGGTGAAAAATCAGAGATAAATTGAATTACCTCTATGATGAAGAGCTGGAGTCGATTTGTTTTTTCAAGTAGTTAGTTAGGATTGATTAGCATGGAAAGAAGAGGTTCGTCTGCAATTATACGTGCGAACGAATGATCATGCAGCATGATGAGAAAAAATGGAGGGAGCTGAGTTGAGAAATTAACATGGACGGCCTTGAGAAATTTTTGGTTGTTAAGGAGGACACGTGTCGTTGCTGAAGAGGTTAACGACGGTTGTGAAGGTCGAGCACAATTTGCGCTGGTGTCTGGATTGGGTGGAAGGAAGGAGGGAGCGACCTTGAATTTGAAACCGGTCTTCTTTAACCTCATTTTACTTTTAATTCATATTCAAGTCAAACATTTTATTTTTTTTTCATACATATGTCATTATAATTAATTAATGTACTGCTTCTGTCCCAACACAACTGAGACCGACTTGTGGAGTACAATAATTAAAAAATGTAATATATGTGTGGTAGAGAAAAAAAAAGGGTTAATTGCAATTTGAACCCTGAAGTACCATGCCACCCTTCCAAGCGAACTCCGATGTGTTATTTTTGTCAAATCGGGTCTTGATGTTTTTAAAACTCGCCAGTTAAGGCTTTTTTGACGGATTTCGTTAGAAACTCAGTTAAAAAGCATGTGCCAAGCATGTGACTAACGGAACTGGGTAGTTTGAAGTTGATAATTCTTTAAAGGGGGTCAAATGACATATTTTAAAACTGAGGTGAGAGTTAGACAAAAAAGCTCAAATAAATTGTTTTTCAAAAATAATAAATTTTAAAAGAAAAATAAGTTTATTTTCTTCAAAAATTTAACTTTTTTTCTAAATAAAGAAATTCAATAAATATTTTTTTAGTTCACCATTTTTGTGCAACAAGAAAAACTAAAGAAATTGGATAAATAGTTTTTTTAAAAAAAAAAATTACGATTTTTCCATTTAATTTTATTTTATTTTTACCAATTTTAATGAATGAATTAGTTTTAGTTTATATATTTTTAGTTAACTTGAAAATGATAGTGTATTTAAAGGGTTAAAATAAAATTGCACAATATCTTAAAGTTTTTTTTAATAAAAAAAAGATAAAATTATTCCCACCAAATTTCATCTTATGCCAAAAAAAAAATTAAATAAATAAATAAATCGTACAATGCCTTAATTCTTTTTTATGAAAAAATACATAAAATTCCCACCATATTCCATCTTATGCAAAAAAAAAAAAAAAAAAAAAAAAACAAAAAAAAAAAACAAAAACAAAAATGAAGACCCCAGACCATCTTCTTCCTCTTACCAACCGCGTCATCGCTTTCATCACGCCGGAAAACTACGCTGCCCGGCTGAGCCACCTTATCCACCTCAAAAATTGGATCCCACTATGGTGCCCCACCGTCTCCGTTCATTCCACCTCCCAAAACCAAAACTTCTCTCCAATCTCCGACCGGAATTTTAGGGTTCTTAGAAGCCCTTATTGACATTGAATCCCCACCTCTTGCGCCGACCGGAGATGATTTTACAATCCCCGCTTCTGAATGATTCTTTCATCGAGAAATTATGCACCGATTTTGCAAGAATCAAGGTTTTAGTCCCTCCGGTGACGACGCCGTCGGGTTTGGTGGAGGCGCTTGGGAGTGAAAAAATGGGTGGCGATTGAGGGAAATGGGTTTGGAGTGGGAGGCGGTGAGGAAATGGTGGTGGCAGCGCATTGGACGGTGAAGGCGGCGGGGGCGAAGAGATTGCGAGTATGTGTGTGTGTGTGTGTGTGTCTGGAGGAAGAAGAAGGGGATTAAATTTACTTTTTTTTTGTTTCACCCCTTGTTTTTTGAAGATGTCATTTATAACCCCTTCAAACTTAGTCGCTATTCAAACTAGTCAATTATGTTAGTCACGTGTTTGGCACATGCTATTTAACTGAGTTTCTAACGAAATCCGTCAAAAAGGCCTTAACTGGCGAGTTTTAAAAACATCAAGACCCGATTTGACAAAAATAACACATCGGGGTTCGCTTGGAAGGGTGGTATGGTACTTCAGGGTCTAAATTGCAATTAACCCAAAAAAATAAGATAATGAGTGGGGTAATAATAGTGTTGGTTGAATAAATTGAGTGGTGAAAAATAAAGAGAGAGAGAGAGAGAGAGAATGAGTAGGGTTAAATGGTGTGGTTTGTTGAATTTAAATATATTAAAACATTCCATTTTGGATTGTCTCACTTGTGATGGGACGGACTGGAAAAGAAATTAGTCTCACTTGTGATGAGACGGACTGGAAAAGAAATTAGTCTTATTTTTGCTGGGACGGAGGGAGTATAGTTTTTCAGTTTTATTTATAGATTGTACTCCCTTTCCCTCTCTATAGCTCAAAATGAATTTTTATTTGTGTAAATAAATAAAGGTCTTCAGTCTGGGGTCGTTCATTAAAAGGTGCTCAATGTTTCAAACTCACTCTAGCAATTAAGAGTTTTTTTTTTTTTTTTTTTTTTTTTGACAAAATCGTTAGAAATATCCATTAAACCATACTCTTATTTGCTAAGAATTAAGTAACTCCAGGCCCTTCTTTGCTAAGAGTTGGTAATGTTAGGTCCTAATTGAACCAAGATTTCTAGCATCGTCAAAAAGTTTTTTTGTTGCTAATATTTGTCATCTTTAGACTTTTATTTGTGACCTTTGAAACATCCGACCTCGTTCTACTAGCGACCCCAAACTTTAAACATTTATTTGTATATTTTACCCTTTTTGTATTCTTTTTAAAAAATAGACATTGGACTAACATTTTGTACTATCACAAATATAATTGATATTTTTTTTTTTTTTGACAATGTACACGCCATAAGGAGGCGAGGAGAGAGATCGAACCCTAGCGCTCACCGAGGGTGAGGCTTGGCTTTACCACTGGGTCACTCCTATGGGGACAAATATAATTGACATTTGTTAATAGAATAGTATAAGTTTAATTTAATTTTCAACCATTGTATTTCTCTCGGACTCACTTATACTTGTTTTATGCACGAAAATCACAAAAGTTTTCAAAAAAATATATTTTAGCCGAAAATTCGTGTCTAATCCATGGTTAATTCATGCCTAATTCGTGCCCTAATATGAGATTTTGGGACTAAAATGATAGTTTTTCAAAACTTGTATGGTTTTTGTGCTAAATAAAAGTATAGTGGCTAGATTGAAAATCAAAAAGTACAGATCGCCCTTTTTTTACGTTAGTACGAATGAACTTTAAGCAATAAATTTAGGATGATTTAACTATATTAATAAAATTATAAATTTGTTATTGATGCACCACTATATATACTATTAATAATAATTTTTTATATTAAATTATTAAATTAACTTAAAATTCTTGCTCAAAATCCTTTTATTGTACCATACAAAAAAGTACGACATTTATATATTAGGGGACAAATGGAGTAATACTTCCTTTAAAATGGACACTCATATGAAGGCATATTGTCAATTTAATCCATCGTAGTTTCCTTAGACCATCTCCAACGGCACTTTAAAACTCCAAAAATAAAGCATTGCTTTACTCCAATTTAACTCTAAACATTGCTCTATTATAGAGCAACTCTATCACTTGCTCCAAATTTGATGCAAGAGATAGTGCTGCAATATCCTTTTTTTTCTTCTTTTTCATTTTAATATCTCTTTTTTATTTTTGTTTTTGATATGTATGAAAACATTTTACAATAGTATATTTATACGATACAGGTAGGTGCTCAAATGAGAACCAAAATTGCGTGAAAACCGTGAGAACCAAGCATAACCATTAGATTAAAATCAAAATCAAGGGTCTAGATTATAGATACATTGGATACACTTTGATACAATACATAAATTTTAATATTGCACTTGGATACAGTAGCTAAACAAGTATTGTATCCAAGTGTTGCATTTGGATACAGTAGGTTAAAAACTAATGTATCCAATTGTATTTTTAAAAATTAGCTACTGTATCCAAGTGTATCTAATGTATCTATAATCTGGACCCTTGGTTCTGTATTTAATCACACGGTTATGATTGGTTCTCACGGTTCTCATTTAAAATGGTTCTCACAGGAGCGCGACCCATACAATACAATATTATTTATATATGTGAAACAACTATGAATATTTTCACAATATTTTTATTTAGTATAAAATTTGAAGCAAATTGTTGGAAATATTTGGTGCAATAATTGCATCATTATAAAAAAAAATAGTGCAGTTTTTGCACTAAACCGTTTGAGATGGTCTTAGTCTTCATTTAATCAATCTTATTTTTGTAGCAGGTTTTACTATTTTAGTTAAATACATAGGCATACTGCATACACTGTACGGAAACCTTTTAACGCCATCCAAAATCGTTAAAAAGGTTAATAAAACCTAACAACATCTAACGAGATTCATCTTTAACTCAAAATCCATTAAAAAGGTTAATAAAACCTAACAACATCTAACGAGATGATTCATCTTTAACTCAAAATCCATTATAGCTCAACTCAAAATCCGAACTGGATTTTGAGTTGACAATGGATCTCGTAGCGTAAATTTTGCAAACGATTTTGGATAACATTAGAGGATTAGGGGACAGTAAATGCGTATTTTGGGTACATGTTTAAACCCATGAGCAGCCAGTGCATATGTTCCATTAGAAACTGTTTGGGTTCAGTAAATGCGTATTTTGTGTAAACTTTAATATAGAACTTGGTAGAAAAGTTAACTAACGGGTTCTCTACCTAGTTTGTCCTTATGAATGGGAGGATTTTGGATCGGAAATCCAAGAGTAACGAATCGACAATGATATTTTCGACAGGGTTCTCTTGCATTCCAATGAATTGATGTTGATGACTATATTTCGTTATCTTTCGTTAAATTTTGTTAATGACTTTGGACGACTTCACGGGGTTAGAGGACAATAAACACGTTCTTTGATACAAATGATTAAAACTGCTAAAAAAATAAGAGCGTTTAAAACCAAAATTTAAGCATAGTTGGCCAAATCAAAACAATGTTTTTTAGAAATTGGAATCTCATTAAAACGGGCAAAAAAACAAATGAATATAAGAAATAACAATCATATGAAAATACAAATAACTAGGCATCTTATTACCAAAAAAAAAAATAATAATAATAACTAGGCATCATTATTCCTTTTGACATCCTTTAATTTCTCTTTTGATAAAAGTGTGAATTAATATAATATAATATAATATAATATAATATTAAATCGAAGTGGAATTGAGCAAGAAATCTTGAGATTTTCTCTCATAATAGAAGTCATTTGATGCAGAAGCATCAGCAGAGAAGATCATAACTCCATTAACATCAAACCCATTTTCCTCCAAGAGTGAAAGAGCATCAAAGAACAAATCCCCTTGTATTCCCCTTCCATCAACTTCATAGCTAGGCAAAACCTTTTCTTTATCAAATTGACTTGTCCTAAACTTAAAAGCTTCCAAGTATCGGTTCGGGCTCTTTACCTTATCCGTGTAGAATTGATAGTTAACATAGTCGATAACATCTCCATACGATTGATAAAGCTCGATATAGGGAAGGGTGGTATTGTAAAAAGGCGCGATGGTGGCTACGGAAATAAGGGTTTGGTTCTTTAAGTAAGTGATGAGCTCCCCAATGCAATAGGCGAATGTGCTCGTGTTTTTGCCCGGGAAGTTCTCGTAATCTACGTCAATGCCGTCGAGGTGGTATGTTGTGATGATGGATTTGAGGGAGGAGAAGGCGTTGGAAATCCAAAGTTGGGGGTTGGGTGGGGGGTACCAATGGAGAACTTTAGAGCCTATGCTCCAACCGGAGAGGCTAGCTAGGACTTTTACGTTGGGGTGGCTTTTCTTGATTGATGATATTGATTTGGGGGTCAAGGTTGATAACCAGTAGGGTGAGAAATTACCGTTTTGAGATTTACCCGACTCGTCTGCGTCTATGGCGAAGCCGAGTATGAAGTGGAAGTCAATGCCTTGCTCGATTGGAACACGGTCAAACTTTATCGGAACGCCTGTTGCTCCAATGTATTCCATCATCACCTTTCCATCTGCATGAAGCAGAAAAGGACATATAAATTAACAAAAAAAGGTTATCGGGGCAATCAACAACATTCATATGCAACGTACTATTGCGTTTTTTTCATATAACAAGGCGATGTACTCGTTAGTGACATATATGAGCAACGTACTTTCGCATCTGTTGTCAAGTGATGCAATGTACTCACTTCGTTTTTGACTTACGGCGTCAAAAAGAAAAACCAACGGGACTGCTTACACGGCAATGTCACATCAACGCCATGTCATATTCACGTCAACACCATGTCATCATTAACTTTGGTTTTGGTGACATGGCACTCGCGTGCCAATGTCACATTGGCACGTTAGACGTAAGCACCAAGCCAGCATTAACTTTGAATTTGATGATGTGGCGCTGGCATAGCACCGGCAGTCCAGTTACTTATAAAAAAATTAAAAAAAATACATTGACTTAATGATCTGATAATTGATGTAAAAGTACAACAATAATCACAAAAAGATAGTCCTTATTGGATACAAAAAGAAATGGCTACTTACCAGAAACGCGTAGTGAGCAAAGCACGACAAGAAGCACGGAGAGTTGATGGAGGAGAAGCAAGTTGGCCATCGGTACCTAGAAAAACACAAGACTACCCAACGCCTCTTCTTATAGAAGACCTGATTCTGGAGGAATCCCAGATAGACGGCCGGAGATAACACAAGGATACAAATTAGTGAACAAAACTATGTGCTTACAATTAGACTCATCCGGAGATTACAGAGAGCCTTTTAAAAACAAACAAATTCTTGTTTGTTTTTTTAGCCAAATGGCTGGCCTTTACACCAACATATTCTCCAGCTTTGAAACATCCTATATTGTAATCTTGTGTTGACTTCATTTAGTCTGTTTTAATACAAAAAATGCCACCTTCAAGTAAGTTACAATATACATTTATCCTCACAAAATAATCACTAATTAAATAATGACAACTATTAACATGAAAAAAATCGTCATCTTTGTGTCCGTGTTGAAGCACATATGCACTCAGGATATGGATTTTGGTAGAAAGATTCTTCCGATCTGAACCTTGCTCGACCTTTAACTCCAGCTGGTGCACCATCTCTTTTCCGAGGAGCACCTTGCCTGACATGCCATTTATGAAAATTACATAATTTCAGTATTATTCCATTCCCCTAGCGTTTTTATTATTATTTTCATTTTCTTTTTGTGCGGTTCCTCACATTTCAGGGCAATTTGAAGAATATAAATGTGTTCGAATAAAATAAAAAGAGAGAAAAAAAACTGCTGCGTGTCCTTCACAGTTTTATTAAAGCAAGTTTTTTTCGCATACTTTGCATATCTACTAGCTTGCCCTTACATCACAACATTCCTCCACTCAATACTCGGCTTTTATGATACAAGAGTGATATAAATGTGCACTAGTGATATTTAATTACTTAACGTAACGTATTTTGGGGAAGTACAGAACGAAAATTCATTAAGTTAATAGCTACTCTATTCAAATGATGGACAGGAAAAGTAAAGATTGCATTACTTGTTCTTGTGCAGTTGTTTTACAAGATAAGGTAACTTAGATTCATTATCAATTGTTCCCGTTTCCAACTTGTGAAATATTTCAACAAGACCTCTCCTGTAAACAACGAATATATTGTGTTAGAAATAAGAAAACTTATCAAAGAGCGATTAGAAAGAATCTATTAGCCTTCCCAGCACACTCTGACCAGAATGAATTACAAGTAAGAATGTAACAGAAACAAGTTTTTGTCCATGATAATATAACGATAAGATCCTACCCACCAGGGTTTTTTTAACCGACCTGAATTAAAATCTTAAGAGTGGTGCAAAATATAACCAGGGTACAGGTTATCTAAGACAACGGGATCATTAAACCACCAAATTATAGTTGGGCCATCTTTCATGATCTTTTAATTTTCTATATACCATCTGATGGAAAATAATACTTCCTCCATCCCAAAATGATCTTCCCATTTGACTATTCAAACTTTTTAAGGATATTAGCACTTGCTTCACTAGTCATGTTTTGTTCATGCACTTTTAAGCCTAAATTGTAGAAATGAGAAGATCATTTTGGGACAGAGGGAGTAAGAACTAAAGGTATCTATTAAAATTAACCAAAAAATACCTGTCAGGACTGATAGTCTTCCGGTGGCCTAAGAATCTACGGTGCCCCTCCACAACTCTTGCCATGTTACCTGAGTATGACGGAACGAATATATCACTCTCAACTGAGATGATATAATCAAGTGCTGCAGTTTGAGATGCATGATTGGAATAGTATTTCAGTTCTTCATCGCTTGCAATTGTTTCCTGTAACCAATCATTCACTTGAATCATACATACACAAAATGGAAGATGGCGAAGGCACGTGACTCTTCCGTAATCACCAAAACTATATTCCCTCCGTCCCGAAATAATGTCGCACCTTAAACTTTTCAGTCAACTTGATTGAACTTTGACCAAAGCTTGTTGAAAATCTAAGAATCTTCATGAAATTCTAAAACTTGCTGTTGATGCCTCATAAAAATTACTATCAACTTTTTGGTCAAAATACAATTAAGTTGACCGAATAAAGTCAAAATGCGGCATTTATCACGGGACGGAGGAAGTAATATTTGGCTTTGCAAACCTTGAAAACAACATTTGGGAAGCGAGATGTGAGCTCTGACAGGCGAGCTTTACCCCCATAAATTTCCCCGGCAGCAATATATATGAGTGTTGATGGAGGATAACCAAGAGCTTGAAGAAAAACTCCCACTTCTTTGGGAGTTAACGGACATAAACCTGCAAGTCTCTGTTCTGTTGAGTTTATGCTCTTTATCTTCCAGTGATTTGTGCTCTCCCTAGAAAGAAATGAGCAGGAACATGAGATATATTTATCTTCCAACATCCAAAAAGCTACCTCAACGCCTATATATTAACCAATTAATTTTCATCTGACAAATCACCTTCACGATCCAAGAAAATTTAATGCAAACATTGTCTTACAGATCATTATTTTAGAATTGATAGCCTTAAAAGTACTGAAAATTTAGCATCCTAGGTTAAGATTATCCGTCAACAGTTTTTTCACCAAAGGAGATAGAGAATAACGTTATGGATCAAAACCTTAGTTGTCCAGGATAGATTTCTCAGTGGCTTGGAAATTTGTTCCAAAATGCAATTTACTACTCGCTCCGTCCCAAAATGAACGTCCAAAAAAGTTTCGATTTTGCTCTTGATCATGAAGCAAATTTGAAAACGTTTTGGACATTAACTCTGGGACGGAGGTAGTATTATTATTGAGTTCTTTGGAAACCTGGTCAAGAATGCTCGCAACTTCTCTACTTACAAAACAGGTATATATGAACATATGAGAAAAACTCCACACCCAACTAGTGAAAATAAGTTCACCTCATCAATCTAAGCTCTTCAGATTCGCTGTCACTAAGACCATATGTACAGCCACTGAACGAAAGCATGTCTTTCTCGTATCTCAGATGAAGCGCAACATATCTTTTTGCACGCATTCTGAGCCGCTCCACTAGCTTCTGTGGGGTCATCGTCATGTATGCTCAGAACCTATTTTAACAGAAATCCCCATCGGAGACCTCTTAAAGCATTAACATTACACACACACACACACACAAACACGAACCTATTTTAACAGAAATCCCCATTGGAGACCTCTTAAAGCATTAACATTACACACAAGCAAACAAATACTCCCTCCGTCGCTCTTTAATCTACAACAATTGCCATTTTGGTTGTCCCACTTTAATCTACAAAGTCCCAAAATGGAAATATTTTAATACTTTTTAAACGGTGGGACCCACTTGTCATACTCACAACAACTATCCACTTACTATTCTCTACCCCCACTTTCTCTCTCCCACTCAACTATCTACACTCACAACACATCACCTTTTTAATCATTTTCTTAATTCTTGTGCCAAGACACATTTTTGTAAATTAAAGAGGGACGGAGGGAGTATAAATCATACATAGTGGAAGTTCCTACAACCAGTTGGATGCAAAATTAAAAAAAAAAAAAAAAAAAAAAAAAACTGCATGCTATTTCAGATTGGAACTCGTCCGAAATTCAACATTCCTACTCCCGCTGTCCCGGAAAGATAGTCCCACTTTGACTTTCATGGTCAACTCAAGTACATTTTGACCATATCTTTATGAAAATCTAGCTATCCCTACGCAATTTTGAAAATTGGTATTCATTCACCAAGTATACTATCAATAGCTATTTTTTAGAATTACATAGGGATAATTGAGTTTTCATAAAATTATGGTCAAAGTCCATGAGTTGACTATAAAAGTCAAAGTAAGACTATCTTTCTAAGACGGAGTGAGTATCATTTACAATCATCTTTTGTACAAATATTTTAATAACAGTATAGCATAAGCATAAATGGAATAGATGCTGAAACAAAAAGTCTTGAAATGTTTTATGAGGATTCAGGGTGGGAAAGTAAAATATGCTAACCTTTCCAAAGTTCTCAATAGAAGGGGAGAACCGGAGAGCATGATAAAGGGTGCGGCATCTCAGTCTCTGGATATCGAGGGGTAGATCATTGTTTGCTAATCGAGAATCTGATTTTGCAACATGAATTACCTGCACAAGAATAGAAACTTATATTCAAAAGATAACATAGAAAACCAACGAAAGATGCGAGTACTTCTTGCTGTACTGTATGTACATTCAGGGAAGGGGTTGAAATAATGCCTGAGAGTTGTTGAACTTTTTCAATTGATGTAAAGAGGATCCTCATACTCTTTTATTTTATCGAAATGAAAATTGGATGGCGTTGAAATAATGCCTGAGAGTTGTTCAACTTTTACTATGTAAAGAGGATCCTCATCCTCTTTTATTTTATCAAAATGAAAATTGTACATCTCCATCCCAATTCCCAATAGAAGATGTGTGTATTCATTTTTGGCTCGTCCCATTAAAAAGTAAAATTTCCCTTTTGGGTAACTTTTTACATAAATTGACTAAACTAACTTTATTTTCACGCTTAGTGTAGGCTCAAATATTGCCACATAGTTTATAATCAAATATTGTAGGGGAGCATTTTTTTAATTTGCGCCTTTTGTCAAATGTTACTCCTATATTAAGACAGAGGGAGTATCTAATATGCCAAAATAAGGATCATTTGTTTGAGGTTGATGGAGAAGGGTGGGTGAGCCCAGAGTCCATCTCCTCCTCTTTTCAGACTTAGTTCAGAGGCTTTGGTAAAGGAGTAGATGCAAGACAGTTGTGGGATTGTGAAATGTTTGCCATTTGTTGGTGTATTTGGATGGAGAGGAATGCACAGATTTTTAAGAACCAGTTGCTACCTAAACAGCTTTTGTGGGAAAGAGTAGTGTATTTAGCTTCTCTATGGGCGTATGCCAATGGTGCTTTCAAAGGTTTATCACTCAATGATTTGAAGAGAGACTGGAAGGTTGCTCTAGTCTAGAGTAGTTCATTGTATTTTTCTTTCTTTGTCTAAGGACTTCTTGTCCAACTTTTTTGTATTCATTTTGGGGGCTTGGACTCTAGGGCCCCTAAGCCCAGATTCAAACCCAAATAAGGAAAATCCAGATGAAAAATTCCTCATACACCCCTCACTAGCAAAAAGATGCAATAAGACTAAAATGCCCTCATATCTCCTCCCACCCCTCACCAGCAAAGAGATGCAAGAAGACTAAAATGCCCTCATATCTCATCCCATCCTTACTTTTTTGGTCAAATCCTAGTCAGCTCTTATAACTTACACATAATTATATATAAGAGTCAAAAAAAATATTTTTTTCATTTTTTTTAGAAAAAAAAATTATTGTTTTGGTCAAACTCAGTCAAACAGCAGTCAAACTCTTATAACTGACACATAATTAACATATAAGAGTAAAAAAAAATTGTTTTTTTCATTTTTTTTAGAAAAAAATATTAATAATATTTGGTCAAACATGGTCAAACTTGGTCAAACAGCAGTCAAACTCTTATAACTAAAACATAAGAGTCAAAAATTTCACTTTTTCCATTTTTTTACAAAAATAAAAATAAAAATAAATTTGGTCAAACTTGGTCAAACATCAGTCAAACTCTTATAACTAACACATAATTATCATATAAGAGTTACAAAAAATACTTTTTTTCATTTTTTACACAAAAAATAATAATTTTTTTTAGTCAAACTTGGTCAAACAACAGTCAAACTCTTATAACTAACACATAAGAGCAAAAAAAAAAAAACACTTTTCCATTTTTTTTACAAAAAAAAAAACACAATTTTTTTGGGTCAATTTTGGTCAAACTTGGTCAAACAATAGTCAAACTCTTATTACTTACACATAATTATGATATAAGAGTTACAAAAAATATTTTTTTCATTTTTTTACAAAAAAATAATATTTTTTTTGGTCAAATTTGGCCAAACTCTTATAAATGACACATAATTAACATATAAGAGTCAAAAGTCTTATGAACATTTTTAATGAGATTGAAAACTCTTATGAACAGCTTCAATAAGACTTTTAGTCTTATGAACACAGGTTCAAATGAACATGTTTTAATGAGACTGAAAATAGCTCTTATAATACACATTATTATTCATAAGAGCAAAGTCTTATGAACAGGTTCAATAAGACTTTAGTCTTATGATCAGGTTCAGACCATGTTCATGAGACTTTTCAGTCTTGTTCGAGCAAAAAGTCTTATATATTAATAGTGTAGAGTGTTACATATTACTCGTAATTAACATAATTAACATATAAGAGTCGAAAATTTTCACTTTTTTCATTTTTTTTAGAAAATGTCAAACTCTTATAATTGATATATGAGACAAATTCGCCTCTTATGATTTAACTATAAGAGTTATTTTAAACCAAAAGTAACAAAAAACTCAAGTAAATTAACATCAACTACAAAATTGCAATTTTAACACAAAAATGGCTGCAATCATAAATTTGAAAGTCTCATAAAACAGGAAGACATTACAACACAAATCTGGAGTACTATTTTTCAACTCAAACAATAAACATTTCCTATTGATAAATTCAAAACAAACACACAAATATTTTTATCCAACAAATCATCGCACAAAGAGATCCACGCACATATCTGTGCAAATTTCGGATGTGTAAGAGCATCAAATCTGTGATAAAGATTCATCAGAGATGAAATTACCGTCAGATCTGGAGAAAGGACAGACGCCGACGCCGGCAACATATGAGCTGGAAGAAATGGTGTGTGGTCGGAGAGAAGCGGGGAAGATAATCGGAAGAGGCATGGAGTTGTTGGCCTTGATTTATCGAAACGGATCTACGCCGGAGGTAAAAGAATGAGGCTGCATCGTCAATAAATGACTCAGATCTGGGAGATCTGGGCGTCGGTGTCGGCGGAATCGGAGAAAAAGAGGCTGCGACAGGTGTAGAGAGAGGAGAGAATTTATTCGCCTGAGAAGATGAAGAGCGCCGGCGTCGGCATCGGCGTCGACGTCGGAGAGCGTGTGTGTCGTTTTTTAGAGAGAGAGTGTGTGTGTGAGAGAGAGTGGGAGTATGTGTGTGTGTGTGAGATCTGGTGTGCGAGCGTGAGGGGAGGGAGGAGAGGGGAGGGTTTTGTTGGGGGTGGGGGTAGTTTGGGTATTTAGGATTTTTATTTGACTGGATTTGATTGGATTTGACTGGTCAAAAGGAACTTAGGGGTGTATGGGGAATTTTCATCTCAGATAAGCTCCTTATCTGGCATTTAATCTCAGCCTCTCCTTATTGGTAATAAAATCTCAGATCAGGGGCCCTAGAGGAATAGTTCCATTCATTTTGTATCTTAATACAATCTTCTTTTTCTATCCCACCCCACACCCCCCCCCCCCCCCAAAAAAAAAAAAAAACAAAACAGACTGAAACAAGATTTGGAAATTGAAGAAAATTACTAAAAAAAATCAGAAAATGACACAAAGGTGCGAGAGGGGGAGCTCGAACACAGCATTTACTGTAAACATGTGTGAACTGGAATGTTACAGAGTAGCTTCATTTATATTGAAATGAGGTGTGCAATTTGCCCTAATATAAGAGTCCCCCTTGACTGGACAAGTGGTTTTAGGTAAAGCATTTTGGCGCTATTATTAAAATGCTTGGATCCACCACGGAAGAGTATCCACAACTCACAAGGGGAAATATGAACGTTCTGTTCTTTTAGGTCTGACCCACTATGGAGGAGAGTATCCACCAAAAGGTCAAAATGTAAATTCGACGCAAAAATGGAAAATTTTGCAAGACTTTTCTGGGATATCCCAAAATGATAAGGGGCAGTTAATTTGGGATGGAGGAAGTATAATAATAAAATTTGAAAACAAATAGTACAACATATTCATGAACATAATTCTTTTGGTTCATGATATGAAAAAGGAAACACTCTTGATATATGTATTGTAGGATACCTATATTCCGCAGATATAGTGCACATGTCTTGCACGTGTACCTCAACCACTTTCCCACGTGATTGGACAAGTTCCGTGGGATAACCTCAAACCAACCGGGAATCACCAGGAGTAGTGGATTGGAGGATTGGGTAATGGAATTGCCACGTGGACCAACCGCGACACGTGGCCTAGTTAAGCTTTAAAGGAGAGATTGTGGGTGAACTTAGTAAAGGGAATAGTATATATAGATGGCCTAGCCCAATTGACATAATAACTACAAGAGAATCAACATTCTCCCTCATGTTCATCCTCAATACTTGCCCTCTCCTAGCTAACTAGTCCATTACTTTCACTCCTCTTCTCTATTAATCTTTGGTGGTTCATGTAACGCCTCCTTACCTAGAATTCTCTCATACACATCACAAAACCCTAATACAATCCTGTAGGACTACCCTTCTACAGTATTCAAAGAGGCAAATGATAGCTTCATTCATTACAATACGATCTTTCATAACAGGTGTTTCTTAAACTCTGAGTATGAGAATAACATGCCTGATAGTCCTTCCATAATTCAGTCATCTTTAAATAGTAGTCCAAACCAGACCAAGATGTGAAGTGCTTCCTGGCTCGAGGGATAGAGTTTAATTCCTTTGGAAGCTCTTTTATCACCCTCACGTCCCTTTCTAAGGTTGAAATAAAATGAGGTTCGTCAAATATATCTGAAAATACACTGCACAAGAGCCAATTAGAATACAACGTTAAATGCAGGATAAACATGTACCTTTGACTATACAGATATAAGTACTAAGAATGGCAAGGTGAAACTCTGGACAATGTTTCTTTTTCAGCTTTCAAAATACTGAAACACAGACATATGAGGGACAGAGATGGAGATGTATATACACAAATACTTAACACACACACACAGAGCGATTGTAGTAATCATATGACCTTGTATCTTGCCAGAATGAGCGTTTGTCCAATTGAGGAATAACTAGTGTTGCATTCATCATGCGTGCCACCGCCACCATATCAGCTATCTGTACGCAAAACAAAGTCGGATGGAATTTGTAAACTTTGAGCTAAGATATCAGAACAACTCTTAAATATTTACTCTACATGTAATGATGAGTTTATACTCCTTCTATTAAGTGCTTTTAGGCTTCATTATTGCATTGTTCTCATTCTTTTGTTATTTGATTTTCTTTATATTATGTTTTTGATGACCAGGGATGGTTATGTGATGAACTCGTAAGATAGTGGGACGAAAAAGTACTTATTGGAGTGGTTTTATGAAGTCCAAGGACGTCTATGCAAACTGGTGAGGAAACGTGGCTACTAGTGTCGAGGTGAAGAGTTTTGGGACCTGGTTATAAAAGTTGTAGAAAGAAGGGGCGTAATTGGCATTTGCAGAAAGAAGAACAACATTGTAAGCAGGACTCTTTTATGTCCGCAATTCCACACACATGAAAATTGGGAGGAAGAAAACAAAATTTCTTTTATATTTAGTTTAGGATTTAAATATCTAATTTTCCTTTTACACTTCTTTTTAGGTTTTAGTTGTACACATTAGGGAAGTTTGTATTGATATCATGTAACTAACAACTTATACATAAATTTTTTTAGGCAATATACGGGTTGGATGTAACTATTATTAAAGTTAATGCTCTCCTTTTAATTCTTCCAATCAATTCATCGTTCTAATACTACTCAATTGTGCTTTGATTCTTTGTTTCGATTTATTCATGCTATATCCGAAATATTGATTTGATGTTCAAGATGAGTTTTAAGGGCTTGAAAGCAAATTTCATATATTTGCTCCCATTGAATAACTTAGTCAAAGCCGATGGATGTGAGTGGTCAGGCGAGGGATTGGAATATTGGATCAATAATTCTTAAGTTGTTAATGGTTTTTGGGCATGGAAACCTGCTCCATGTGATAAAGAGTGTCCGGTAAAGCATTTATTTCAACTTAATCCATAAAGTCTCTCCTGTAACACGTCGAACATACTGCTCCAGTTTATGCAACCTCCAGCATCATCCTACCTACCCACTCAAGTATTATGTGATTTTATTTATTTTTTTGGTGGTATTTCTTGGTTATCCAAGCAAAATCTACCACTACAACTAATCCTTCTAAATCTAGCTCTATCGATATTGATTCCTTCCCTTTCGATTGTTGGATTTCATACAGCTACTATTTTAAAACTTTTGACTTCTAAGGCTTATCTCGCCTTTTCGTGTTTATCATTGACCCCTATCTTCATATATTAAACAAGAACAATGTCGTCATCAAATAACATGAAGGAAGGTGTTCTGTTTGTGTTCTTAATATATGTATTGTTAATACATTCATCGCTGAGGTATAACGATAATGAATAACCGCCAATCCTTATTGTAGTCTTATGGACATTTGGAGCTCAAAGTCTCTTATGTTGTAGTTCTAAGGCCTAATTGTTCATCATTAAAGAAAGATAACCAACGTCATTAAAGGCAACTAAATAAATTGAATTTGGTACTCACACCGGTCCGCATTTGATTCAATCCGCCATTACTTCTTACGGTGATATAACGATCCCCTGCTTGAGTAGCTGAAATTGAAAAGTGATTCATCATTGGAATTAATGAAAAAGTGTTAAGCTTGTTAAATAAACTCAAATGTGTGTCTTCGTGGTCTAAAATGAAGGTTAGGAAAACACGATTGTGATAAGACCTAAAAAAATAAATATAATGTCGCATTATAAATTGTTAACTAACTCAACATTTAGGACAATAGTATTATGTCAATAAATCGGTTTTCACAATTCAAAACTAAAGAAAATTAGCAACTCTTGACGGTGCATCCTGCCATGAAATGATAAGAAGAGCACGTGTTCCAATCGATTTTAAAGTTCTCATTTGGGACTTGCTAACAAGTGCCTCTGACCTAGTTGTTACAAACACTTAAGTGGTTTCAATGCGTTGGGGGTATTTTAGAAGCATTTAAGGGAGTGGAGAGTTTTCAATATATTAGGGATAACTCCATTGCACCTACTTCCATTTTCTACTTCCATTTTAGTGGAAACTTTAACAAGGGACATAGGAGCACTTGTTACGCAACGTCATTTTTCGTTGGTAATAATGTATACCCCTAGCAAATGGGAATTTTAGGTATTTCATACTCCCTCCGTTCCAGGTAAGTTGCAACAATTTGCCATTTTGGGCATTCCACTTAAGTTGCAACAATGCCAAATAAGGAAACTCTTTATTACTTTTATAATCCTCCACTCATTCTCTCTCTTCCTCCCAACCACTCATTATTCTCCACTCATTCTCTCTCTTCCTCTCAACCACTCATTATTCTCCACTCATTCTCTCTCTTCCTCTCAACCACTCATTATTCTCCTTTCTTAATTTTTGTGCTTCCCCTTCCATGTTGCAACTTACCCGGAACGGAGGGAGTATTATATTATTATTTTTTTGTAACTCAATATGTAGGACTATCGTGTTAAGTGAATAAGTCTGATTCTGTTTAATATTCAAAAATTCAAGAATTCAGAAGAAGAAGAAAAAAACTATATATCATGCCATTAAATGATAAAAGGAACAAACTTTAGAGTAGATCTTAGAGATACTTCTATTTTTCTAAAATTGTATACTCAAATTGAATTAGAAAAATACTACTGATAAATAACAGGTTCTGCAAGCCCAAAAATTGTTTTGAGCAAAAATAGAAAGATGGAGTTCAATAAAAGGTGAAATTTAGCAAGCGAAAGAAATCCCCAGGAAACAAAATCAAATACAACTAAGCGCCTAGTGCAAATTGAATGCCTAAACCAAAGGTTTTCTTGTAAGGACTTAGCCAACCGCAGAAGACGAGCTTTTATCAGAAAAAACACACATGTACTGTAACTCTAAACGCATTGCATTTTTAAAATATTTGGAAAATTACTTACACCTAGTAACTTTTTTGGGCAATACTTTTTTTTTTGGTTAAAAAAATCAAGGTTGTGTGGTTGCGAAGCGGGAGGCCCTGGTCCCGGCCCTCCATGTACGCGTCTAAGAGAGAGATGCATGAAAACACAGGATAATATCAAATTGCACTTAAAAAAAAAAAAAAAAAAAAAACTCTCGGAAAGATAGTCACATCTGACTTTTGATGGTCAACACAAGTGAACTTTGACCACACATTAATGACAATCAACATTCACTTGTGTTGACCATCAAAAGTAAAATGAGATTCTCTTTTTGGGACGAGGGAGTATAAACCAACCCTTAGAAGGTTAGATCTCTCTTAAACAAGGGTAATGCTGCAGAGTTTCTAATGGAGCACGAATGTTGCGTATGACTTGAAGAAGGCATTACATAACTGTATATGAATGCAGGGGGTGATCAAATAGAGATGGTAACTTTATCGAAGCCAAATGCTTCACACTGGTGTAAGCCAGAGCTATAATGAAGGCACCGAAGAACTACATATGAGGGCAGGGTAGCTAAATTGTAATGATACCTTTATACTTGGCTGTAGGCTTCACACACTGGCGTAATCCGTAGCTATTAGGAGCTTCCCAAAGTCGTTCATCTGGCAGCAGCGACTGAAGCATAGAAATCTCGTAATCAGGAAGAAATAGTAGTATACTCCCTCCGTCCCTAAATGAATGTCCAAAAAATAAAATTGCAAATTTGCTCTTGATCAAGAGCAAATTTGATTATATTTTTTTTTACTTCATTTAGAGACGGAGGGAGTATATTCAAAGATAATTCGATAAGGTGCTGATCATTGAAAAAAAGGTCAGTAAATAGTTATAAAATAGATACAGCTTTCTAAGCTCATAACAACCAACGAAAATTCATTCAAGATTGTTGCCATCTTTTTCTTCCTCTACTTGTTTACAGGTGGGAATGGAACTCATATTCGGTTTTTGGAGGGTGCTTGGGTAGGTAATACCCTGCTTCAAGATGTATTTACTCGTGTATATGGGTCGTCTCTAATCCACAATGACCTATTTGCAGTGGGTTATATATTTCTTGCATAATTTCATTTCTTTCGAAATCTTAACGATACAGAATCATTTCTTTCGAAATCTTAACGATACAGAAGCTATTGCTTTAGCTCATGTTCATCATTCAATCTCTCATAATCAGCTTTCCTCCAACCTTGATTCTCGATTATGGAATTTGGAGGGTTCAAGAATTTTCTCTTGTCCTTTGTTTTTAGCTCATATGATTCGTTCCAGGTTCTTTCTTTTCCCTTGTCGTCTTTTATCTAGAAGGCAAGGGTTCATTTCAACATGAGAGGCTTTTATTATTTCTTTTGGTAAGTTACTTGTCCGTCTTTTTTATATTCTTCACTACAATCTAGTACTCTCTCCGTCCGGGAAAGATGGTCCCATTTTTAATTGTTAATTTGATTGAACTCTAACCAAAGATTTAGGACAAATTAATTATTCCAATGAAATTCTAAAACTTGTATACCTAGTTATAAATACTACCAATAACAGTTTCTGTATTATCATTAGGACGATCCAATTAACCTAAATTATTGCTTAAAGATCATTCAAATTGACAAATGAATAGTTAGGACCGTCTTTCTGAGACGGAGGGGGTACAATTCTTCTTATCAAAGAAAAGAGAATGACCCGTGTGCCAAAAGAATGATGTTAAATTCTAAGAGAAGAGAAAGAATAGGGAGTCCTAATCAGAGAGTGGGTTCTTACAATAACAGAGACTAGCATGCTGCTGTTAAAATCAAGCAAGAAAAAAATCTTCCTAAACAAAAAGGGAAATGACCTGCAAGAGAGGCGTTTCGAAAATTCCTGACCACTTATTTCTTCATTAAAGCAAGTCTTCCACATTTAGGTAAGAGGAATACTTTCCAACGATGGGCAACCAAACTTCTCCCATGTATTTAATAGGACAAAGACACACTTTCCACCCAAAAATAGCTGCTAAACTATGCATTTCCCTACCCTTTACGGCAGTTGATTCACAGTTACTATACTCCCTCCGTCCCAAATAAACGTCACAATTGACAAGTTAACATATTTTACGCCGTTTTTATTTGGTACAAAAGAAACATGATTAATTTCCATTCTATTTGCACTATCATCAAGAGAGATTTAAACAAAAAAAAAAAAACATGGTGAAATGAAATGGTCATTGTTGCTTAACAAAAACATGATTAGTTATATTTTTGCTGGAGATGAATATATAAGCAAAAATCAACCCCCCCCCCCCCCCAAACCCACAAACAATTAAAAAAAATTAGACATTTCCGGCAAATCAAATCAAATCAACCAAACCCAATTGTATAAAATACTAAAAAAAAAAATGCTGGGGGATAGGGAACTTACAACATTTTGAGCTTGGGAATCTTTGGAAAAGTGGTCGAGAATGGTTTCATCATCGACCAAGATATCTTTACTGTAGAAATTAAATATGAAGATGGAAAAAGCAAAAAGTATAATAATGAAAATTGCGAGTGAGGAGGGAGATATAGACTGTTTTCTTGGTCTTCCAGTTTCAGATATTCTGGTTCTATGGTGGGAAGAAGAGACTCCTCGGTTGTTCATCTCCTGCTCTTTTTTAGATCTCTATGCCCCTCTTCTTCTCCTTTAAATATACAGCAGAGTTTCTTTTACATCTGAGTTAGGCTATTCACACCCACTCTTTGACTAAATACACCTATCATTCCACAAGAGCAATCTCTTCTATTTACACCTGTAATTACTAAGTACACTTCCATTCCCCATTTAATCCTAATATTAAAAGTAGACCTACCACTATACTTTATCACTCCCTCGAAAATTCTATTGATTTGGTAAGTTTTTTTTTTAGCCCTTCTCTTTAATCCTGATTTAGATTTAGACAGAAATTTCTTTCTAAATCTACTTCCAGATTTGGTTGCTCTTTTACTTTTTGTTCTTTAGTTTTTTTTTCTCAGTGTTTGAATAAGAGAAGGAGAATATTATCGAAATGATGTTTGATATATTGAATTCTCTCCTATGTGAGAGCTTTTGCATTCTCTCCGTTGTGGGAGCATTGTTTTTTATTTTTGTTTTCCGACCATCATTGTTGAATCATAAGTGGAGGATAATAGCATGCTTTGAAAGTTTGGTTGGCAATTTATTGCTAACTCAAAGGCCTTAAATCAGTAGTATTTTCAACGCTAAATATTTACTGGTGGAGGATTTTGTGAATGTCGATATATGGCAGTGTCCAAGCTACGCTTAGAAAGGTATGTGTGCGTTCCGAGGTATTGCTACGAGAGATACAAGGTGGAAGATCGGGAATGCAAGTGCAACTTTATGCACGAACATCCACTTTCGCCATCCCTCTTCTTACATTTCTTATGTATTTCTAACTGCCATTGTAATGAATGATAATACTTGGGTTGAGCTTCTATTTGTAGAGAGCATATTCATATTTTTGTGTGTTTGCCTTTATCTAATGATAATAGTTTGATTTCGAAAAAATAAATAAATAAATAAAATCACTCCCTCAAAAATAAGGTTCACGCTTTTTTTTTTGTTTTTTTTTTTTTTTGTTACGTCTCAAAAATCTCATTTTTCTTTACTCTTAAAATGGTAACTAACTAATAACTCTAATTTACTAGCCTAACCAACCTTTTTTTTAAACGAGTAAATCACTTGCATTCATAATGAAACAATGATAGCACTCCACAGATGTCGGAGGCTCACCCAAATATCAATAATAATACCATTTCTTAACATACAACAATGATCTTTCCAAACTAAATTTTGAAATGTACGGATTTCACTCCAAGAAAAACTTGGACACCGCCTTAATTTGGCATTCAAAATATTCCACCATTGATAATATATTGCGTTGAGCACTAGATAAATTTGAGAATCCGGGTTGACGAAGAAACGCCCGCCAATCATCCCAAAATCAGTGAAACGTCCCTTTGTAGCAAGAAAAATGGCAACCTCTTTATTGTGCAAGAATGCAAGAGTCGTCCCAATTACAAAGCAAATAAAACAACAACAAACAAACAAGAAGATAAACATAGGCTCTCACAAGGAGAAAATACTACGGCTCTCACTTAGGAAAGAATCTTATTATACATTATATTATATAGAAAAACAATACCCCAATTGTTTATAATTTCAATATTGAAATTATAAACAATTGTTTTGTTGAAAGATTGACAAAATGAAGAAGATTATATTAAACTAATTAAAATGGTAAGTAACTAACTAATAACTCTAATCTACTAGCCTAACCAACCTTAGATATAAAAGCTTTTATACCCACTTTTATTACACACGCTCTTCCCGTCTTAGCCTCTATAAAATGTTTACGTCTTTCATGTCCCCTTCTTCCACTAAAAAAAACACACCACACCTGTTATGGCTTAGTCAAATCTCATTCAGGCCATTTTTTTCACTCTTTCAATCTAATAAATCTTTTTACATAGTTTTATTATTTAACGATTTGAGATCATGAATAGTAACTTTGTTACGTAGTATAGTTAAAATGGGCACTTAAATTATGCCTCTTTGGTGGAATGAGTTTAACTTAACACTTTTGCTAGTAGCATCGTTTGTGCCTAATAATGTGAAAACAGTATGTTAACTTAACATGCTTGATAATAATACATGCTACCGTGTTATATAGCGTGTTTGTGACACTAGAAAAATAGCATTACTTGATTAATGTTAAATTGTGATCACATGCCGCTTATTGATTATATGTTCCCTCTAAGACCTCTAATTATCTTATAGTGTTCTTTCATCTATAACCGTAAATCTCACTAGCGAGTATCCGTTGGATTGAGGTCACAACCCGAGCTCTTGTTTATCTCTTATGGTGGTTACCTTCTCTTGCGAGCTCGCCCCAACTACGTTCCAGTCGATCTTGAGAGCTTTGAGATCCATCCATAAAGGTACACTCGAGCCAGCCTCCAAAAAATTTGTACTCCTTTACCTCTAGATATATCTCTCACGGCAAGGAGTTGGGGGCTATTGAAGAGACATGTCCCTTCATATACATTTATAAATATATTTATACATATTATATACGGCCTATACAATTATACAAAATACAAAAGGTGGCCCCTCAAAATTAAAGGCCTAATATACACTTCACCCCTTCTATAAATAACCCTCCCCTCAACTCATTCATTGTGTGCTCTATCCATCTTATTACATTACACGCTCTCTAGAGCTCTCTCCCTTATACAGTTTTTTTCTCAATTGCATTGTGTTGCTTCTCACACTTGAGGGTTATTGAGGGGCACCCTACCTCGAATCCCTAAAAGCGTGCTCTATTTCGGAGATGATCTTAGTCAGATATCAGATACCCCATGATAACAATGGAGAATTTTCTATATTATAGCCACCCCTATAGTGGCCCGAAAGTCGTGGCGTCATCAACTTGACACTTTATATCATGTGGCCGTTATCATCCTTAATCACCATTATATATATCTCTCTCTCTCTCTTTCTCTCTCTCTCTCTCTTTGGCCATTCACTCTCTGTCCCTTACTCTCTCTCTCTCTCTCTCTCTCTCTCTCTCTCTCTTTTTTTTTGTCCCCTCACTCTCTCCGACACCGCCATCACCAAAAACCCTAACCATTACATCCTCCCACACCAAAGCTTTTCTTTTCCTGACCATCTTTACCTTGGTCACATCTTTCTTCTTCTCACACATCTATGAGCTAGGTTGTGTTGTACGAAAGGAATTGGTGGTGTGGATGCGATGGCGTAGTACTGGTTAGAGGAGGATCGCATGCTTGAGCACTCACCTCCAACTCTCATTTATCTTTCCTCCAATCCCATCTCCCACCCCGAATCTTTGATTTTGGGTTGATCCCACCCCCAATCTTTGATTTTGGGTTGAAATCAAAACCTAAATCTTGTACAAACGCCTTTCGCTCCAATCACAGTTTTATGGGTTTTCAAATCCTGTTATATAGAGTTGTTCGTTCACATCATTGTTGGGTTTCAAGCGATCATGCACAGCGGATTAATTAACATGAAGAAACCCTAAGCCTAGATCCGTTTAGAACAATAATTTATAATAAGATGAAATAAGGATTAACCCTCATAGATCAAAGTATGAAATCTCGGACTTAGATGCTAAGAGAAGCAGAAGCACCATCTATTGGTGATGCACACTTCGAATGGACTTATGAATGCCTTCTTGATTTTATCGCTAGATCCTTAGGCTTGAAAAACTTGAAGAACAATTCTTCTTGAATTAATCTTACTTCTCTCTCTATATGTATGTGTTTCTCTTTCTCTAAGAAAGAGTTATGATTCCAAAATCAATGCATTGATTTCTCAAACCCGGTTGCACACTTATATAGGAGGGAGAAACCTAATTCCTTTAGCTTTGAGGTCTTTGTTTCCTAAAAGAAAAATCTTCCAAAAACCAGTCCGCAGGCAAAAGAGTATGTACGAACTCTTTGGCGCCTCCCTTTTTTCTGGCAAAAGAACGCCTCCCCATTTTTCTTTGTTTTTCGTGCCAAATTAAGATTCGTTATGCGTGTGTGACCCAATAGGATTATACTAAGTTGGCAACGAGTCTGAACCAATCAAACTCATAAGTCATAAGCGGGCTCTATCAAGCCATTATGACTACCCAAATAGTATAACTTTGAAAGTCCAAAGTTTCCTAAATAAAACATATCACAATCTCTTTGTCACATGATATCATATTAGACATTAGTCATGGTCCAAGTAAACTTATATTGTCCAATGCTTTCTCGATCTCGAGTAGATTGATATGGGCAAATAACATTGATCTAATCAATTCATTTGAGCGCAGCCACGCATTTCATCAATTTTGCTCATCGAGTTGCCCAAGCAAATATCTCTCTTAAGAGAGGGACATATCTCATCTTGACTTATCATTCTTCCCTACAAGAATCTGATTATGTCAATCATAGCCTTTATAACTACTTGGTTAAAGGTAGCATTTGACTATGTCAAACATAACGTTCATCATGTGGAAGACCATGATAATCTCATGTCCAAGGATAGCAAATGATATAACTATATGAGATTTAATGATGACATTTGGCTATGACATAAATCTCATAACTGGTCATGTCCAGTAACTTGTTCACCAACAAGTACCCATAAATTTAATTGTATCACATACACATAATCATCACATGATTATCGATTAAACTTATACTAGTTCTTCATAAGTACTAGAGATAGAGATTAATATAATAAACATGCAAAACGTATAATAATCAAGGTGTAGACACCCCGCCTTGGACCTCTCACCCCGATGGCATACATAGTATTTTTATTTAAATTATTTTCGTTAATTTCTGTTACTTCAGTTAAGTTCCTAACTGATTCCGTTAGTTTTGGACTAAACTGCATAACAGAGTTAACTTTTAGGGTCATTCTGTCATTCTGTCATTTATCACCCGCGGGCGCCTCCGACACTGCTTGTGGGCTGCGAGCGCGTCTCGCTCCTAAAGCCGGACTCGCGCGCTTCCCATTTTGGCAGTTACGGACTGCAGTCATTTCCCTCCATTTTCTTGATCACAAAAACCTCTTTTTTCATTCACATTCATCCCCCCTTATTTCATAACTCCCAAATCCCATATTCTAGCCTTTTCCTTAAAACTAAATATTTGATCTTTATTTCATTTGATTTATATTTATATTTAATTTTCTTTGTTTTCTTATTAGTTAGAAAAGCTTATTTCCCTCCTTTCTCTACCTATTTAAACCTCTCATTTCTACCTTAGAAAATGACCCAACTTTGATTACATATCAAGAAATCTACATAAATTCTCCCAAAAAGAGTTTTAACAACAAAACTCTACACAAATTTCTACACAACAACAAACACCACTTTCTCACCAAGTTTGAGGTCCTCTTTCTTAAGGTACAATTTTACCTCTTTTTTTCTCTCATTTTACATGTCTTAGTCAATGTATGCAATCTCCATCAATGGCACATGACTAAATGACCACTTTACTACATTAAAGTTGGTTAAGGTCATCTCCCTACATTTCAATCTTTACTTCAATTTACTCTTCTTCTCTTAATGTAATCTTTAGCATAAATTAATATATAAAATAATTCCCTTTTATTTCCTTTTGCAATTCCCCTTTTCTTTACTATGTAATTGTTAGCACATTTTTAGTATCAATAATTGAAGGACTTTTTACATTAGAACACCTTTAGTAGCAAGACCCGCGTAAGCGGGGCGGAGTGGGTGTTTAAGTACTTCCCTCTCTGTCACCTAACCCCCGAACCCTTCTCTCCCGAATCTTTGGTTTCGTAACGTAAAATAGGCTATTCTTTAGGGTTTTCTTATGTTCCCTTAATAACATAGGTGGCGACTCTACAATCTAAAATCAGTTAGACATCCTAGGATCCTTCCACCGCTCTAGCCAAGTAGTGGGCTCTCCCGGGGTATCTACAGTGGCGACTTTGCTGGGGACTGCTTAGAGGGTTAAACTTGCGTTTTTGCTTTTGGTGTTCTTATTTCTGTATTCTGGGCATTCTGGTGGAAAAAGGTGGGAAGCGTGTGCCTCTGGCCTTCTTGGCCTAAGGTGCGCGCCTCCGACCTTCACCACCAGAATCGCCCCCCTCCCGTCTCGTCCTTCAAATTACATGTTATTGTGCTGACAGTTTCTGTAGGGGAAAGAATTTTTTATTTTGGGTCAAGGCAATCCCTTGAATCCATAAGTTTGCAGGTACTACCCAGAATCGGGCGCCTCGGCCTCTCTCGCTCGGAGGCGCGCGCCTCTCACTCTCACTGCCCAACGCGCGCACTTCTGGATAATTTTTCAGAAACAGAACAGTGAACAAAATGGACAGAATGACAGTGTGTGGGCACCGGACCTGCACATAACCTCTTTTATCTTCTGTTTATTTTATCGATCACACGGGTGATTCGAAAGTTGTAAATTATGTACTTATTTGTTTTTTCTTTTGTTTAAAAAAAATAAAAAAAATAAAAATATTTTGTCACTTGGCTTGACCTCACACTACATGCACATATTCTTATTAATTGCTCACAATCGAGTCGCACAAAGTCCATAACCCCAAACCCGTCGAGGCCCTTCCTAGAGAGTTTCAAGCTCCACCCGACCTTGACTCTCTCGAAGCGGTAAACCTCAGCCCATGGCGTAGTTCACGACTACATGCCGGGGGTGACCTTTAAGCCTCTCTTTAACCAAGCACAAGCCAACACATTCTTAGTCTAGGTTCTAACACTCCGTGACCAGTCGGTTTTCATGTGTCGAGATTTCCCTAAACTAACATCAAATCATACATGCCGCTTCCAAAAAAACAAGTGGTTATTATGGACGAAATAAAACTCTGTCCCCAAGTAGTTATTATGGACGAAATAAAACTCTGTCCCCGCATGTATGCTTTATGATATTAATTTAGTTTAATCACGGCACATATAGGTATCATAAGCGTGGTGGAATCCGATGAGTATATGGGATCGCGAGAAGGTCTATATACTAGTGTGACGATTCCACTATTTTTCTAGAAACCCCAAAAAGGACTCCGTCCTTCCGGCTTTTGTAAAAAAAAAAAAAAAAAACTTTTTTTTATATGGCTGAGTCTTTTCTCTTGTATGTGGGTGAAATTATTTTACTCAAAAGGTGTTTGTGGACCAATCTAAGATCAACCGTGTTCTTCCAATATGTCCAATGGCTTCCAACGGCAACAACAACAACGGTGGGTATTTTTCCGTGTCCAACGAAAATCTATTCAACATAATGAGAGACATGGGGGAACAAATGGATAGACTTGCCGAGGATGCACGTCGCAAGGATGATTTGTGGCAACCCCGTTTTGATCTCGAGAGGAGAATTCACGAGGAAGAGGTTTCCGAACTCAAGGCCCGTTTGCAAGAATTCACCGACAACAAGGCAAAGGTCAATGGTAAAACATGCTCAAGTGGCCCGTCCCTCAAAAGTCAAAAAGGTGCCGCCAACAACAGAATTTTCACTCCTCTCCTAGGAGTAACCCAAGCCGAAGCATTTGAAACTTTGGTGGGGAGTGGAATGGTCAAACATTTGGAAGGATACAAGCCGAAGATGATACCGAAGAATCATGCACATAGTGAATGGTGCGGCTACCACAAGCATAGTGGCCATACTAGCGAAGGGTGCTTCTCTCTCCGAAACGTCATCCAAGATTTGATCGACAATGGGGAATTTACCGTGGGTGAAGAGCAACCGTGAAACAACTAATAACTTAGGGGCTTCAACAAGAAGGACTACAACGACAAGGACGACGGCAACAATCTCCGTTTCTCTTTCTCTACCTAGAAATAGGATTTAAAAAAAAATGAGTCAACTGTCCTCTAGAGTGTGCATTAATGTTTTCTCTTGTCCCATTGCTGGTCCCAAAGGGGCAACAAAGGTATGAAAAATGCTAGAGGGGGGGTGAATAGCGTTTTAAATTTTTTTTCAAACCCTTTTGCAAATCAATGGCAAATGCGCACAACTCTTAATTTGGCTAAGTATAGCGCGCAGCAAGAGTGTGAAATGCACAGCGGAAATTTAAAGCTATCACTTATGCGCAAGGGGTATGCGCAGAAGTGTAAATACGCACGCACTTAGATTTAGTTTGAAGAGAGGCGCAAAATGGAACTAAGGCAAAAAGCACACAAACACAATGCAATCAATGCTAGACAATCTACAAAGATCAAACAAAGCAATATATCAGAAAAGCTTAAATGTAGAATGTAAAGCAGAATATAAAGACATGCTATTTGGAGAGGTCCGGTCGGGAAAAGATCTAAGCCTTCTACCAAGATGGTTAGTCTTGGATTTATAATGGAGATCTTATTATATGAGAGAGTTTACAAGTTACAGCGATTTAGAACAAAACTAACTCAAAGATCTATAATCTATGAAAGAACAAAATCCTAGACAATAACCGGTGTATCTCTAGAAGTAGGATCGATGAGATCGAAACTTCAAGAGGTGTGTGTGTGTCAGAAATCTGGGCTCTATAAATCTTTAAGATGGAGAGCACAAGATATTCTGGTGTTACAAAGGCTTATAGGATCTGGGCTTGGTTAAGTATGAATGTATGAAGGTTGATCTTGAGAATTCTGAAAATTTGCAAGCAATCTTCAAATCTTCAAAGTTTCTCTTTGGAAGCAAAAACTCAAGCAACTTGGAAAATGAGGATGAGCATGCTATTTATAGCTGAGCTCCAAGAACTAGCCGTTGGGGAGCAGAGTAAGGACAATGAGCTGTCGCAATGTGATTGGTGCGCAGCTGTCCTTTATAGCCGTTGGAGACAGAGCAAGTGGATGAGCTTCAAACTTCTTCTAGAAGGATGATAGCTGTCTTCATTTTGAATTTCAAACATGAGGCGCGTCTCTATCTATGTGTATGCTGAGTGTGTACGTTTTGTCGTTTGTCCACATCAGCACTTTGACTCATTCCAAAAAGCGTAGCTTGTCTTGACGCTTTCCAAGCTATAAAAGGTGAGGTCAGGAAATGAAAGATTTGACCAAGGTAAATTTGTGCTGCGCATGAAATCCATGCGCATTGATGTGGGCAGAGGGTGCTGCGCATGAAGGACATGCGGATCACTTTTAGCAAATTACACATGAGACATCAAATCCAAAGCTTCAGCCCTAAACAGTAAGCCTAGTTTATAAAGAGGACTTAGCTAAAAATTGAAGTTATAAAACTTCTTACATAGGGTCCTAAAGTCCTTAAAATA
Organism: Campanula takesimana; assembly: GCA_026119855.1. Taxonomy (NCBI): domain Eukaryota; kingdom Viridiplantae; phylum Streptophyta; class Magnoliopsida; order Asterales; family Campanulaceae; genus Campanula; species Campanula takesimana. The sequence continues at coordinate 203,033 of JAOWBW010001370.1, read as the reverse complement.
AACTTAGGTGATGGTATCAATCAATTCTAACACAAGTAGGAGTGTTAAGTAATAAGCATACCCAATAATATCCCCCTAAATGATTGATGCCATTACCTACTACAACAAAGGAAATACAAAGTACTTGATAAAAACATGTCCATAAGAATGTAAATGGTAAATCATGTCTCAAGTCAATGCGCACACTAGCCGGTGTTATAGATTTTTAGTCTATCCAAAAGAATAACTTACATTATGAGAAAGACAGAAATATCATTCAACGCATACAAAATATTATGAGTTTAAGTTTAGAGTATGCGTTTAAACTGAATGTTTAAACATCATGCAATGAAATATGAGCAGTTATGAATGTGCGCATGATGTAGAGTTTAATAAAGCATCCATTGTTCCACAAACGAAAAGTTTGAATTGAACAAAGTTTTGTGAAAACGCAATGATGCATTCTTCTCATTAAAACTTGAAAGATTAGAGTTACAGGTACAAGTTTTACAATGGAAGAAAAAATCAAAAGAAAAAATTATGCGCATAAAAAACTTACAGAATGTGCGCAGCAAAAGAAGGATTACAATTCTAGTCTATGTGAATCCTAGAAAGTGCTTCCCTAAGCTCGTTCTGCATGCCGGTAATCTTGTCCATTATCTCAATCTTGAGAGCTTAAAATATAGCATTATATTCCACGGCCTAGTTGACATAAGTCTTCATACCACTGAGCCTCAAACTGTTGTCCTTTTGAAGGTCTTCAGAGACTCTGTTAAGAGTATTCTCAAGCGAACCATATTGGTTTGCAAGAGATTGCTGAGTAGAAGCAATAGAGTCCTGAATTTCCTTCTGCGCATCTACTAAGCATTTGGTCATCTCCACTTGAACCATGTTCTGACTTGCTTCCATATCCAGCATAGCTTGGTTCATAGCGCTGTTGAAAGTATCACTGAACTGAACTAAGCAGTTGGTGACATGAGATTTTAGCGCATTGAGGGAGGAGGAGCTGAAGTCACTTGGCGCAAGATTGTCAATGGAGTTGATTACTTTGGCAGTTTCCAGTTGAAAGATTTCAGTGAGAATATTTGCCAAATTGTTTAGCGCTTCAAATATACCATATACATATGGAATCTTTGAGAGCGCAGTGGTAATAATACCAAATTCATGCTCTATGTCTTGGCGTAGTGCATCAAAATTAGGAGGCATGGGCGCGGCTCCAGAACTTGTAGCTGCAAGCGTTTCAGAAGGGGTTGCCTTTGTTGCAGAACTCTCCCCCTTAATGGCATAATCAATAGCCTGTAGCAAGCTGGCTTGCGCATCTAGCCTTGCAGACTGCGCATCCAGTTGCTCTTGAATTTTAGCTTGCGCAATGACCACCTGGAAGTGCTGGGTTTGCGCGGCAAATTGATTTGCTTGAATTGTCTAGAGCATGGCCAAGATTTGGCGCATGTCCGTTGATGAACTGGAAGGATCCAAGGGATCAGTAATTGGAGGCACTTCTTGAATGATTGGAGAAGTATGTGAAGCCCCAGTTGGTTGTACAGGAGTAGCAGAAGGAGTAGCTTACGCATGAACTAGAGAGTGATGCGCAGGAATGGGAGAATGATGGACATCATAGTCTTCAGAGCTTGAGTTCTCATCAGCATCTTCTACTAACGGTGGATCCTCATGAACAGTAGGATCAGGTGCATTATGAGCAAAGCCTTCACCATCAATGAAGACTGGTGGAGCTTGATGTGCAATATTTCTCTGCGTAATTGCAGCTAGCCTTGCTTCCCTAGCAATATCACGCGCAGATCTTTCAGTGCACGGAGGAGAAGTCCTTGGCGGGTCCGATTCAACATCAGATAAGTCTTCCATTGAGCGCTTTGTGGCGCGCTTCTTGGTAGCAACTTTCTTGACCCTGCGCATTGGAGTTGTCTTCTTTGCAGATAGTGGGATCTCATCCTCACTAGAAGTATCATTGCGCATTTGCTTTGCAGTCTCTTTCTGCTTCTCCCCCTGAGATTGAGCAGCCTTAGAGGTTCCAGTAGATTTGAAAGGGCTGATGAGCGGATCATTTGCGGCACCTTTAAAGATATCTTCCTCTTGAGGCGCAGGAGGAGGAGTAGATGCGCGATTGGACTTAGGCGCAGGAGGAGGAGGCGCATCAACATCATCATTTACCTGAATGTCTTCATCAGACTCATTCAGTAATGTTCTTGAGGCCTTGGAGGATTTCTTCTTCTTTTTCTTCTTCTCTTGGTCCTTCTCTGTGACCTTCTTAGCGGGCACATCAACCTTAGATTTCTTTTTCTTCTTCTCAGGTTCAGAGTCAGATGTAGCTTTGCGCTTCGGAGCAGGCGCATTAGGCTCTTTTATAGTTATCCCAGGCGCAGCAGATGATTTGCTAGCCTTCTTCTTCTCGCGCGATGGCGCATCAACAGCTAGACCCTTTCCCTTTTCCCTATCACCAACCTTGTTCACAACTGGCTCATAGAAGGATTCATCCTCAGAGTCAGATTCAGTTTCAGAAGCTTCCTTGAGCTCACTATCAGAAATTGGAGGAGATCCTTGATCATCAGGATGAATGTCCTCTAACACTTCAATGGGATCCGCAGCCCAGTACATACAATAATCGTAGTTGTTGACTTCACGGCGGAAATTCTGAAGGAATACTCGTGAATACGTGCGCGTAGAAGTCACATCAACTTTGAGAGAGGGGTCCTCATCCACCAACTTACGTACTTTGGGAAAGCGCATGAAGATGGCAGTAAGGATTCTGCAGTGCGTTTTGTACTTGGGGGGCTTCTTCTGATCTGCAGCCTTCTTCTTGTATACCCTTACCAAGCGCACTAACTCTTCAAAAATGATTTCAGCCCACCTCAACTGTTTCTTCTTATAGATAGCTGCGCAGCACATCCACTGTTTGCTGATGAAAGTGGACTTGTTTCCATTTTTGCAGTTTATGGTATCTCCAATCAGTGTACATATATGGTACATCAGCTCTCCAAACTCCTTCCTATCATGGTTGTTGTATTGACCAACCAGAGTAGGAATCTTAATCAGCTTCTGCGCAACCTTATCTTGTACATACTGAGATAACTTCTTCTTGTTGCACGCAGGAAGACCCATTGTCTGTCTGATGTGCGCATAGTTTATCGTCACAGAAACCCCGCAGATAGAACTTTTGAGGCAGGGAATGGTGATGTCGTCGTAGACTCGATCCACTTCTTCTGCGTTGCTGAAGAATTCGTCGATGTAGGATGGAAGGATGAAAGACTGGCCTTTAGTGAATAGAGGCAATATGCCAGATTTGTCCATAATATCCACCATATAGCGTCCAAGGGCATCATGGCGCAAGTCCTCCACATCAAGTTCTCATCCAGGGATAAAATAGTTGAGATTCTGCGCAAAACAAAGTTATGAACTTAGTTCTGGACATGCGCATGGAGAGAAGCGCATGCGCATGAGCGATATGCGCAGCGCATGGACTAGACTCCATACTTAGAAAAAATATCATAAAAACAAAGGGTAAAAATGTCCAAAAACAAAAATTTAAACTACTCGCCTAGAATTGGCGCGAAAAGCAGAAACAAAAACAGAAATCATGTTAAGGCACATTATGAGACTATTCACTAAGAACATGAAGAACATGGGTTGAATACACGAAGAACACGAAGAACATATAAATGTCAAAGTGCACCAAATGCATAAAAAGCATATCAAAATGTTCGTAATGAAAAATCACACACAAACAAGTAAACCATAACAACAATAACAAGAACATACAACCAAAATATGAGAAAAATGAAATAAGAATACGAAAAGTTTAAAACTCGAAAAAATCTTTGAAAACAAACCAAACAATCATTGATCATAGAACAAATTACATAAATGAATAGGCACAAGTAAAACGAGCACACAACATCAAATAATTTGAAAAACAAGCAACGGATCATAAAGAAATCAGAAAGGGGAAAAAATTCAAACCTTCGAACCTATTAATGGCGGAAATCGAAAAAGTGGGTTTGAGATTCTTACCATTTGTGGAACCTATGGTTTCTTGGAAGATGTAGATGTCTTCTTAGGAGCCATCAGATTATGTAGAAGAAATTATACACGAAAATGGAGAAAAAAATGATGAGTGCAGAGAGAAAGAGAAGTCAGAGAGTAGAGAGAAAGGTGAGGCGGTTGAGTTGTAGTAACTTGAAGGTCTTCTATTGGCACATCTTCACCAGCATCAAAGTCATTAAAGTCAGGGGGTTGAACTAGCTCAGAATTCAAAGAGTGAGTGACACCATGCGCAGAAGTAGAATGATGCGCATTGGTAGAATCTTCAGGCGCATTGTTTGGTGCAACTGAAGCTTCACTTGGTGCGCTATTGAGAAATATTTGCGCAACTGATGTAGATGGATTTCCCTGTGTTGATAAATTCTGATCTTGTGTATGCGCAGTTGGAATGTGCGCTCTTGTCTCAATGGACTCAACAGAATCATCTGCAACATTTGGAGCCAAATGTGGCTCAAGGAGAGAATGTTCATCAAAAGTAACATGTACAGATTCAACTATCACTAAAGTAGATCTATTGAAAACACGAAAATCTTTAGAATGTTTAGCATACCCAACAAAGATACCTTCATCCGCTTTGGCATCGAATTTACCTCTATGTTCGTTTCCGTTGTAGAGGATAAAGCATTTGCAACCAAAGATCTTGAAGAAAGCAATGTTGGGAGTTCTACCACGCCAAAGTTCATATGGGGTCTTGTTGTGGCGTTTGTTGATGAGGGAACGATTCTGAGTAAAGCATGCTGTGTTGATAGCTTCTTCCCAAAAGTATTTGGGCAATTTAGCTTCTGCTATCATCGTCTTCCCGGCTTCTATCAACGTTCTGTTCTTCCTTTCCACAACACCATTTTACAGTGGAACACCAGTGGTTGAAAAGTTGTGATCTATCACATGATCGTCGCAATGTGTATTTTTGGGCTCATGTGAAAGAAGGCCCGTCCGAGAATGAGCTCATGATTGATATGGGGTACGAGGTTGCACAAATAGTGCCCAGTGAGTCGATTGATTTGGGCAGCGAATAGCAACAACATGTAATTCAGTTTTCAAGCTTCTTCAAGCATGTGCCCCTACAGTATGTCAAAAGGCTTCTCGAGAATGGAGTAGCCCTTGCCATGTCCTCTTATGTTTGTTCCCTCACACGAGGACGAGTCTCTTGCTTTGCTCGACAAATGATGACGCCCTAGAGGCTATGTGTCTCAAGAACGAGAGCTTCTTTTACTTCATTTGAAAGTTAATGAGCCCTAGGGGCTACGCTCAAGAAATATGTGTGAGACTATCCTCAAAGTCTCTCAAAAGGAATTTCGAGAAGCCTTCTTGTCATGTGTGCTCGTGCCTGCTCCCCCAATCAATGATAGGCCTTTCTTTCTCTACTTACAATCGGTGATGGCACTCTTGGGGCTAGACTCAAGTTTGAAGGGCTCCCTTGGAAAAAATGCAATTCACTTCGCCTCCCCCAACGGTGGCCCTAGTAAAGACATATGCAACGTTGGAAGCTTACTTAATTAGTTTGGCACCGAATGCCTCAATGGGCTTCGCAATCTACAATCTTTGGGCTACGGCATTACAGTAATCCAAGCAAAGGGAAATATTAGGGCTTCGCAATTGACAATCTTTTGGGCAATGGTACTCGAGCAATGCAATGTGGGGAGTGGTCCAAACTTAAAGGGTCTCCTAGTACTTCACGTCAAAAGGTCTTTTAGTTTGAAAGGAGGGCTCTGAAGTTATGAATGAATTTGATGATTCTTGTTAGAACTTACAACGAGATTATGAATGAAGTCTTAGAGAAAAGGAAAAAGATTCAATATGCTAAACTCTAGGGTTATAGCGGGAAATGCCTTGGCCAATCCCAATGTTTCTGCAATTCAGCACCCCCTTCTCCAAGATCAAAAGCAAAATGTGTGGCTCTTGCGCCTCAAGTACCGGTTGCATCCGAAGATCCATCTTTAGTTCAACTCAAGAAGACTTAAGCAAGCATACCCATTTTGGAACCTGTAGATACCCCGGGAGAGCCCACGGCTTGGCTAGAGCGGTGGAAGGTGTTGGGTTTCCTAGTAACATGCGCAGCGGAATTTAGCAATTAAAATTTTAAGAAACCCAAAGCCATGGATCCGTTCATATGATTAAATCAAATACAACAAGATGAATAGAGGAATAACTAACCCTTGATGGCTATGAATTTTCTCTTGATCTTTGGTGGAGAAACCTTGAAGCTTTATCGCGAACAAATCACGAACTTTGCAAGATGATAAAATTCACCCTCTAGCGGTATCCACACTTCGAACGAATATCAAAGGAGCTTCTTTGATCTTGGTTGCTAGACCAATATTATGAAACACACTTTCACAATATAATAAAGAACTATATGGAATTTATTTGTGAATTATTTTGTTCCTCAATCAAGGATATCTTAGAACAAAATAATATCTCTCTCAAACTCTTTGAGACTCACAAAATCACTTGTCAATATGGTCTGGCCGAATTGGGGTTTTTATACACAATTAAGACCTATTCCAAATAGGAATCTTGTGCTAAAAACCTTCCTAAATCGAATTAGGAATTTTCCTGTCGGCAGCACCAGGCGCCCGCCTGTAAAGGGCCAGGCGCCCGCCTGAATGACCAGAAGGTCCCTGTCTTTCTGGAATTACTTCAGGCGCCCGCCTGGTCTGAACCAAGCGCCCGCTCGGTAGACCAAACAGCCCAGAATGTTTCCAAAATTCCTCCAAGGTCCTTTGACTCTAAATTCCAATATAGTCCTCTTATTAAAGATTCGTTCTATTGTGTGTGACCCTCTAGGATTATACTAAGTTGGCAATGGGCTCAAACATGATCCCATAAGATATGATTAGGTTCTAGCAAACCGTCATACCTACCCAAATAGTATAACTAGATACAAGTTCGCATTCCTTTAGAATATGTCACAATCCCTTTGTCCACGATGTCATTGAACACAAGTCATGGTCAAACAGTCAACTTGTTTTTGTTCAATACTTTCCAGATTCCGAATATGTTGATAATCCAAATGACATTGATCCAATCAATTCATTTGAGTCCGGCCGAACATTTCATCAACATCATTCCTACGAGAGGCCCAAGCTTGACATCTCTCCGTGGAGGGACAAATCCATTTAGCTTATTATTCTTCCCAACGGGAATCCGATTATGCCAATCATACCCTTTATAACTACCGTGTTAAGGTAGCGTTTGAATATGTCAAACACAATGTTCATCAAGTGGAAGACTATAATAACTTCATGTCTAAGGATTCAAATGACATAACTAATATGAGATATATGTTCGACATAGACCATGACATAAATCTCATACAGCGGGTCATGTCCAGTACCTTGTTCCAAACAAGTACCCATAAATCTAACATGATCATCTCATGATCATTTAGCCTTTATACTAGTGCTTAATAAGTACTAGGGACGGGGATTATTATAAGTAAGCATGAACAACAATAATAATCAAAACATCTCTTTATTGATATGAAATAAATGATAACAATTACAACGTTTATTAAACGTGCCTAGGGCACCACTACCAACAATCTCCCACTTGCCCTAGGCCCAATCTCCCATGTATCTAATACCCATGGACCTAACATGACCATCATGTTTAGCTTGTGGAAGTCCCTTTGTTAGCGGGTCCGCAACATTGTCATCAGTAGGTACTCTGCATATATTTACGTCTCCCCTATCAACGATCTCTCGAATGATATGAAAACGCCTAAGTATGTGTTTGGATTTCTGATGTGCTCTTGGTTCCTTTGCTTGAGCAATAGCACCATTATTATCACAATAAAGGTCTATTGGATTAGCAATACTAGGAACCACTTCAAGTTCAGTTATGAACTTCTTAATCCAAACAGCTTCCTTTGCAGCATCCGATGCAGCAATATACTCAGCTTCTGTTGTAGAATCAGCGGTTGTACTTTGCTTGGAACTCTTCCAGCTTACAGCTCCACCATTTAACATAAACACAAAACCCGATTGCGATCGGCTATCATCTTTGTCAGTTTGGAAGCTTGCATCCGTGTAGGCATTTACAACGAGATCATCTTCCATTCCTCCATAGACCAAAAACGAGTCTTTAGTTCTTCTCAAGTACTTTAGAATCGCTTTTACAGCTATCCAGTGATTTTCGCCAGGGTCGGATTGGTATCTACTTGTCATGCTCAAAGCATAAGATACATCCGGCCTAGTACAAATCATGGCATACATGATGGACCCAATTGCCGAAGCATATGGAACATCATTCATTTTCTCACGCTCATCATTTGTCTTAGGACATTGAGTCTTGCTTAGAGAAACTCCATGTAACACTGGCAAGGTGCCTCTCTTAGAATTTTCCATACGGAATCTTCTAATGACCTTGTCAATGTATGTACTTTGGCTTAAACCAAGTAGCCTTCTTGATCTATCTCTATAGATCTTAATGCCAAGTATATATGCGGCTTCACCCATATCTTTCATTGCGAAGCACTTTCCTAACCAAGTCTTCACAGACTGAAGTGTAGGAATGTCGTTTCCAATGAGCAATATGTCATCCACATATAAAATAAGGAATAGCACTATGCTCCCACTAATCTTCTTGTATACACAAGGCTCATCTTCGTTCTTGATGAAACCAAACTCTTTGACCGATTCATCAAAACGGAGATTCCAACTCCTTGAAGCTTGCTTCAATCCATAGATGGATCTTTGCAATTTGCATACCTTAGAATCTTGTTCAAAACCTTCTGGTTGTGTCATATACACATCCTCTTGGAGTTTTCCATTCAGGAAAGCGGTTTTGACGTCCATCTGCCATATTTCATAGTCATGATATGCGGCAATGGCAAGCAAAATTCTTATAGACTTGATCATTGCTACGGGTGAAAAGGTCTCATCATAGTCAATACCATGAACTTGCCTATACCCCTTCGCTACAAGCCTAGCTTTGTAAGTATGCACCTTCCCATCCATGTCAGTCTTCTTCTTGAAGACCCATTTGCATCCTATGGTTTTTACACCTTCGGGTGCATCAATCAAATTCCAAACTTGATTGTCTTGCATGGATTGCAATTCGGATTCCATGGCTCCAAGCCAGTTGTCCGAATCAGGAGAAGACATCGCCTCTTGGTAGGTTGACGGTTCATCATTCTCAATGATTTCTACCTCATTACTATCCGTTACGAGAAATCCATATCTCTCGGGCTCGGATCGTAACCTACTAGATCTGCGAGATGCTTGTGTATTTTGAACAGGTTCCACAATTCCTTGTGGTTCTTGTTCTTGTTCCACCATTGGTTCAATGTTATTTTCTGGGTCTCGAATTTCTTCAAGATTTATTTTACTCCCACTGATTTCTTTGGAGAGAAACTCTTTCTCTAGGAAGACACCAGTTCGGGCAATAAACACTTTGTTGTCCTCTCGGTTGTAAAAGTAATATCCTTTAGTTTCCTTAGGATATCCCACGAAAATACATTTATCAGATTTGTGTGCTAGTTTGTCAGAGATGAGTCTCTTGACATAAACTTCGCAACCCCAAATCCTCATGAAAGATAAACTAGGTTTCTTTCCACTCCACATCTCATATGGAGTCTTTGGAACCGATTTAGTTGGAACTTGATTTAGTGTGAAAGCAGCGGTTTCTAGGGCGTAACCCCAAAAGGATATTGGAAGATCAACTTGACTCATCATTGATCGAACCATGTCTAACAAAGTCCGATTCCTCCTCTCGGACACACCATTCCATTGTGGTGTTCCAGGTGGAGTCAATTGTGAAACTATTCCACAATTCTTTAGATGATCATCAAATTCTTGACTTAAGTATTCTCCACCTCGATCTGATCGAAGTGCCTTAATGCTTTTGCCAAGTTGTTTTTCTACTTCATTTTGAAATATTCTAAATATCTCAAATGCTTCACTTTTATGTTTCATTAGGTAAACATACCCAAATCTACTATAATCATCAGTGAAGGTTATGAAGTATTGAAATCCTCCCCTAGCATTGCTACTTAATGGTCCGCATACATCGGAATGTATCAACCCCAATAAGTCGCTTGCCCTTTCACCCAACTTGGTAAAAGGTGTCTTAGTCATTTTTCCAAGAAGACACGACTCACAAGTATCATATGACTCTAAGTCACATGAACCCAAAAGTCCGTCCCCATGGAGTTTTGAGATACGCTTCTCATTAATATGACCAAGACGGCAATGCCACATATAAGTATGATTTACATCATTAGGTTTAGATTTCTTATTTACATGATAGACATTATTTTCATTCTTGACATCCAAGACATAAAGGCCATTAAATGAATTAGCAATACCATAAAGCACATCATTTAAATAAATAGAAAATTTCTTATTCTCAATAAGAAACTTAAAACCTTCATTATCCAAACAAGAAATTGAAATAATATTTCTGCTTAAATCCGGAACATAATAACAATTGTTCAAAACAAGAATTAATCCGGAAGGTAAAGTGACTTCATAAGTCCCTACGGCTAATGCAGCAACTCTTGCTCCATTTCCCACGCGTAGATCTACTTCACCTTCTTTAAGCAGTCTCCTATTCTTTAGTCCCTGCACATTTAGACAAATGTGAGAACCACATCCGGTATCCAATACCCAGGAATCAGTGGTAGAAAGGAGAATATCTATCATATAGATACCTGAAGTCGACGCAGCCTTGCTGCTCTTCTTCTTCTTTTGCTCTTCCAAGAAAGCCTTGCAATTACGTTTCCAATGACCAATTTCTTGACAATGGAAACAGATTGCATCCTTTTGTGAATCAGGTTTTGCCTCAGAAGCCTTGGCAACCTTTGCCTTGCTTATCTTGGGTTTGACAACTTTTGCCTTACCCTTTCCTTTGGCACTAGCCTTCTTCCCATCATGAACCAAGAGCACAGGAGAACCTTTCTCCACAATTTTCATCTCTGCAGTTTTGAGCATCCCATGCAACTCAGAGAGATTCTTATCCATTCCATGCATGTTATAATTCATCACAAACTGATTATAACTTTTAGGCAATGAATTAAGAATGAGATCCGTGGCTAGCTCCAATGGGATTGGATAGCCAAGTTTCTCAAGGTGCTCTACATAACCTTTCATTTTAAGAAAGTGAGGACTCACTTGTTGCCCTTCATTCATTTTACTAGTAGTGAATGCAACAATGGTCTTGTACCTCTCTTGCCTAGCTTGCTCTTGAAACATGGTTCTCAACTCCACGCCTATCTCATAGGCTTCCAAATGTTCCAAACTTTGTTGGAGTTTTGAACACATAGCAGCAAGCATGAGACAACTTACATCTCTAGAATCATTACGATGTTTCTTGTAATTGTCTCTTTCTACCCTAGGGGCAGTAGGCGGTGGTTCAGCAGGGAGAGGCCCATCGAGAATGTACAACTTATCTTCTTGCCTAAGAACAATTCTTATGCTTCGGATCCAATCCATAAAGTTTGTACCATTCTCTTCGAGCTTATCATTCTCAAGGATCGATCGCAACGACATTGATTGAGTGTTATTAGTCATTATCTACAAATATGCAAAATTTCCAAAATTTAATAAGTACCGATTTTCATTAAAGAGATAAATAATGTATTTTTAAACAAAATACTCCCACTAAATTATATAACCTTCTTATACATCCAATGTATAATATAATTTAATTGGGTTAAGATCCAACTTTTAATTTAATTTCAAGTCCGCTAAGGCGGATTACACAAAATCAAATTAATTAGGTAGACAACTCTTGTCAATCATATCTCATATGACTCTTAATTCCTTTTATGAGATTCTTTTAGAAATCCAATTTCAAAAGCATGTTAAACCTCATCTTTGCCTAGGCCCAAAACTGTTTTGACGCCCAATTAAGTCTAACCATTTTAAACGCATAGTTAATGTGTCCCGCTAGGGCGTGCCCACATTATCTATCTTGCTCAAACATAAATAAATTTAATGCACCTCGCTAGGGCGAATCTACATTAAAATCACTCATGTACTAACAAGTGTTTTAATCATGGCATGGCAATAAAAGACTTAAAACTTTCTTTGAAGGTTCATCACATATAGCATATAACACATTTATGAGCACATAATATAAACATGTTACACATCAAGTTTAGCCACTAAATTAATCCCATTAATTTAAGCATAATATTTATGTGTCATTAGTTTCTCTATAATTATGAGGATGAGACTATTTCAACTTTGGTTATTATCTCCAAATCAAGACAACAAGAAGTGCGGTCGAACTAAGCCATTAGGCAACCACAATCCCGCACTAATTCAAGAAACCAAGAAAGTAGTCCATGTGGCCGAAACTAAGCAATAGATGGTCTCGATGAACGTAGGCCAATTGCATTCACAATTCCACATGGATCTCCAATCATTGAATCAAGAACTTTGTTTCTCAATTTTAGCAATTATGAACTCTTCATAATTCTAACTTCGTTTTATCTTTGAAACTTTGATTGCGATCAATTTTGGGAAACACAATCTCGATGAACGCAGATTAGCCATCCAAAACTTGAACCAATCTAGGAATCACAAGACTAAAACAAATAGGAAAATCAAACCCCAAAATCCACACACAAACCAACTACCCAAAACCCATTCCAGATCAGCAAGTCTGAAGTGGTCTTGTTACTGGTTTTGTCGGATTTATCGAAAAATTCCAGAATCAGATTTTGAACAAAATCAGAACATTCTGGCCTAGCAAGCGCGCGCCTGGTCCAGCACAGGCGGGCGCCTGAAGCGAGCGCGCGCCTGGTCCAGCGCGGGCGGGCGCCTGAATGGTCAGAATGGTATGGAATTTTCAAGTTCGAAAATTTTGTCTCAAAATTATTTTTCCCCGATTATTAAAACTTTGATCCAATCAAAAATCAATAATCGAAATAATTCAGAATCCACCATAATTTTTTATTGCGATTGAATCGTGCGATTAAGGTTCGAAAAACAATAAACCACATAAAATCACAAAACACATAAACATCATATAATCCAATATTCATATCATGCTTGGCACATAAACAATTTATATACACAACATGATCCAAGTATTGAATTAATCAACATGAACGGGGCTCTGATACCACTGTTGGGTTTCCTAGTAACATGCGCAGCGGAATTTAGCAATTAAAATTTTAAGAAACCCAAAGCCATGGATCCGTTCATATGATTAAATCAAATACAACAAGATGAATAGAGGAATAACTAACCCTTGATGGCTATGAATTTTCTCTTGATCTTTGGTGGAGAAACCTTGAAGCTTTATCGCGAACAAATCACGAACTTTGCAAGATGATAAAATTCACCCTCTAGCGGTATCCACACTTCGAATGAATATCAAAGGAGCTTCTTTGATCTTGGTTGCTAGACCAATATTATGAAACACACTTTCACAATATAATAAAGAACTATATGGAATTTATTTGTGAATTATTTTGTTCCTCAATCAAGGATATCTTAGAACAAAATAATATCTCTCTCAAACTCTTTGAGACTCACAAAATCACTTGTCAATATGGTCTGGCCGAATTGGGGTTTTTATACACAATTAAGACCTATTCCAAATAGGAATCTTGTGCTAAAAACCTTCCTAAATCGAATTAGGAATTTTCCTGTCGGCAGCACCAGGCGCCCGACTGTAAAGGGCCAGGCGCCCGCCTGAATGACCAGAAGGTCCCTGTCTTTCTGGAATTACTTCAGGCGCCCGCCTGGTCTGAACCAAGCGCCCGCTCGGTAGACCAAACAGCCCAGAATGTTTCCAAAATTCCTCCAAGGTCCTTTGACTCTAAATTCCAATATAGTCCTCTTATTAAAGATTCGTTCTATTGTGTGTGACCCTCTAGGATTATACTAAGTTGGCAATGGGCTCAAACATGATCCCATAAGATATGATTAGGTTCTAGCAAACCGTCATACCTACCCAAATAGTATAACTAGATACAAGTTCGCATTCCTTTAGAATATGTCACAATCCCTTTGTCCACGATGTCATTGAACACAAGTCATTGTCAAACAGTCAACTTGTTTTTGTTCAATACTTTCTCGATTCCGAATATGTTGATAATCCAAATGACATTGATCCAATCAATTCATTTGAGTCCGGCCGAACATTTCATCAACATCATTCCTACGAGAGGCCCAAGCTTGACATCTCTCCGTGGAGGGACAAATCCATTTAGCTTATTATTCTTCCCAACGGGAATCCGATTATGCCAATCATACCCTTTATAACTACCGTGTTAAGGTAGCGTTTGAATATGTCAAACACAATGTTCATCAAGTGGAAGACTATAATAACTTCATGTCTAAGGATTCAAATGACATAACTAATATGAGATATATGTTCGACATAGACCATGACATAAATCTCATACAGCGGGTCATGTCCAGTACCTTGTTCCAAACAAGTACCCATAAATCTAACATGATCATCTCATGATCACTTAGCCTTTATACTAGTGCTTAATAAGTACTAGGGACGGGGATTATTATAAGTAAGCATGAACAACAATAATAATCAAAACATCTCTTTATTGATATGAAATAAATGATAACAATTACAACGTTTATTAAACGTGCCTAGGGCACCACTACCAACAGAAGGATCCTAGGATGTCTAATTGATTTTATTTTGTAGAGTCGCCACCTATGTTTTTAAAGGAACATAAGAAAAACCTAGAAATAACCTATTTTTTAATGTTACGAAACCAAAGATTCGGGAAGAGAAGGGTTCGGGGGTTAGGTGACGGAGTGGGAAGTACTTAAACACCCACTCCGCCCCGCTTACGCGGGTCTTGCTACAATTGGTGTTCTAATGCTAAAAAGTCCTTCTATTTATTAATATGAAAATGTGCTAACGATTACAAGGGAAAGAAAAGGGAAATAAAAAGAGAATTATTTTATTTATTGATTTATGCTAAGAATTACATGTTGAATTATTGCTAAATCATTACATTAAGAAATGATCAATGATTGAAATAGAGATTGGAATGTTGGGATGTAACCTTGGCCAAACTTCAATAGTGAAGTGGCCTTTTGGTTGTATCCCTTTTTATGGAGATTGCATACTCATTAGAGAAGTGAGAGATGAAGAAAACAAGTAAAGAGTTTTGACAAAGAGAATTAAAAGAGTTTAGAAGGAGAAAGTGAGAGTTGTACCTTGTGCTTGAATGGGGAAGAACCAAATTGTCTATAGTGACCACCCTTTGAAAATGGATTTTATGTGTTTTAAAGTGTTTTTGATTCAAGAATTCCTCCCCCTTTTACATGGTGGAATGAAGAGGTATTTATAGGTGTTAGGGAAGTGTTTGTGGTCACAAAGATGGCCCTTCCCCGGATCAAGCCAAGACATAATGGCTTTGGGGGTTACAAATCAAAAGAGGAGGGAAATTTGGCAAAATCTGGGATCCTGGAGGTGGGAAGCGCGCACGTCCCACCCCCCCTATGGGAGGCGCGCTCGTCCCACAAAGAAGGCCAAAGGCGCGCTCGTCCCACCTTCAGGAAATCCATATTTTAGCCCAAAAGTTAACCCCGTTATGCAGTTAAGTCCTAAAACTAACGAGATCAGTTTGAAACTTAACGAACACCACGAAAGTCAACAAAAACAAAGTAAACAAAGACTCAAGGTTGACTTTGTCACTTAGTCAAATCCAAGACTAACGGAGTAAGTCAAAAACTTAACGGAAAGTAACAAAACATAACAGAAGAGAGGAAGATAGAGAATGTGTATGCAATCGGGACATGAGAGGTCCAAGGCGGGGTGTCTACAGAGCCCCTCGGCGACGTGGATTGCAAAGCAAAACGCGTCGACGAATGTAAAAACACCCGCCGAGGACATCGACAAATAAAAAAGGAAGAAAAGAAAACAAAGACTCGATAAAAGTAGGAATTTGAAATTGCGATAGATAGAGGTGCGCTCCCTGCATGAGCGACTTTTGCTGGAGTGTTGTATTGGAGCTCATGGGATCTTGTCTCGATATGGACCGAGTTGTTGAGTTGGGGCTCATGGGAGCTTGTCTCGATATGGGCCGAGTTGCCGACTTGGAGCTCATGGGAGCTTGTCTCGATATGGACCGAGTTGCCGACTTAGAGCTCATGGGAGCTTGTCTCGATATGGACCGAGTTGCCGACTTGGAGCTCATGGGAGCTTGTCTCGATATGGACCGAGTTGCCGACTTGGAGCTCATGGGAGCTTGTCTCGATATGGACCGAGTTGCCGACTTGGAGCTCATGGGAGCTTATCTCGATATGGACCGAGTTGCCGACTTGGAGATCATGGGAGCTTATGTTATTGACTTTGTGAGGTGTGGACACGGTTGACCACTTTCTGGTGGGGATGAAGTGCCTTGAGTAGCGGATGCTGTTGACTTCGTGGTGGTACCTGTTATGTGTGTGCTTGACAGGTATATGTGTTCTTGCAAGAAGATGCATGAAGTGTGAGAGAGAAATTGTACTCGTGGTGTGATGGGATTTTGGAACACCCTTGCAATGAGAGAGAAGTAAGAATGTAGAGAGTGATCTTGTGTGCGATGTGATTTTGAGGAAAGCATTGGATGTATTCATACCTTCACTTACCATTGCCGCTTGAGTGGAGATAGATTTCTGATGTCCGCGGAGGATGCTTTGATGGAGAATGTCCATTCTTTGGATGTTGATGAGAGAACGCTCTTGATGATGGGTTGGCGAGATGGTACTCTGGATGATGGGTGGGTCGTGCCAAAGGCTGCCTACGTATCCCTTGAAGGGAATCAGACCAGTGTAGTTCAAGGATGGTGGAGAACTCTGGGGAAGAAGCTATGGAGCAAGGCAAAGTAAAGCACATACTTTTGCACATAGAAGGAGAAAAAGATTTTTTTTTTTTTTTTTTTTTAGATTAGAAGGGAAAGAATATGCACACATGTGAGGAAAAGTTTTTTTTTTTTTTTTTAGTTCGTGGGTGAACCATTTTAACCATTGTGTGCTTGTGAAGCCAAGCCAAGATCAAGTCGTGTTCAATCGAAGTCCGGATTGCCTTGTTGAATTCTGTCATTGTTGCTGTGGTGTCCAACGAAATTGATGTCTAGCCCCAAGAGATTTGTCGATTATGGGGCTCCAAAAGGCATTTGATGCCGAGATAAGGGGTTGCTGATTGTAAAGCTCCTAGAATGCCTTTGATGCCAAACTTTGAGTGGCTTGCATAGCCCAAGATAAATCAGTTCTTGGCCCATTCAAATAAATCGCCTTTTGTTGTTGGCGTGAGCAAATCCCAAGAGTAGATTATTGATACCAAGCCTCGAGAGATTGCAATGCCCCAAATGTCATGGACTTCTTGTTTGCGAGCTTCAAGACGGTGGAGTGTGAAGACCTTTCGATGTAAAGCCCCAAATTATCTTGTGATCGGTTCGGCATTGAGAGCGGATGTACCGTTTGGTAGAATTTTTGATAGAGATCTCTTTCTTGCTCTTACTGGGGAGATGAATGGCCTCATTGTAGTCGATACCCAAATGGCTGAGGGCTTATGTCAAAAGATGCAGTAATGTCTTGCGGTGCCGTCGAAGTCGCGGAGGATAAGGTCTTGGTGTGATAAAGTCCCAAATGAGTATGCTTGCTTGACTCTTCTTGAGTGAACTAATGACGGATCTTCGGATGCAACTAGTGCTGTGGCCCAACTTTATCTGAGCTGCACCTTGTGCTTTTGATCTTGGAGAAGGGGGTGCTGAATTGCAGAAACATTGGGATTGGCCGTGGCATTTCCCGCTATAACCCTGTTTTGATTAGAGTTTAGCATATTGAATCTTTTTCCTTTTCTCTTAGACTTCCTTCAAAATCTCGCTGTGAGTTCTAACAAAAATCATCAACTTCATTCATAACATCGGAGTCTTCATTTAAAACCAAGAGGCCTTTGACTTGAAGTGTTGAGAGACCCTTTGAAGCTTGATCTCTTTCATGGAGACTACTCCCAAATTGCGTTGCTCGAGTATTGTTGCCCAAAAAACTGTCGGTCGCGAAGCCCCAATATTGCCCTTTGCTCGGATTACTGTAATGCCGTAGCCCAAAAGATTGTAGATTGCGAAGCCCCTTGAGACCTTCGGTGCCGAATTGAGGAAGCTTCCAATGTTGCAGATGACTCGGCTGGGGATACTGCTGGGGAGTTAATTGCTCTTTGCCGAGGGAGCCTTTAAGACTTGATCGTAGCCCTTAGAGTGCCATCATTGATTACGAGAAAGGTCCATCCTTGATTGGGGGAACGAGCACGGGCACACGCGACAAGAGGGCTTTTTAACATCCCTTTTGGGAGACTTTGAGGATAGTCTCACACATCTTTCTCGAACATAGCCTCTAGGGCGTATTGATTGTCAAGTGAAGAAAAAGAAGTCCTTGTCCTTGAGTCACATAGCCCCTAGGGCGTCACCATTTGTTGAGCAAAGCAAGAGTGACTCATCCTCGTGCGAGGGAACAAACATGAGAGGACATGGCAAGAGCTACTCCATTTCTCGGGAGTCTTTCGGCGTACTTTAGAAGCACATACTTGAAGAAGCTTTGAAAACTGAGACACATGTTGTTGCTATTTGTTGCCCAAGCCAATTGACTAGCTAGGGATTATTTGTGCAACCTCGTGCCCTTTTATGATAGGATCGTTCTCGGATGGGTCTTGACTACCACGGGCCTTCTTTTCACGAACCCAAAAATGCACACTACTGGAGAATGATGCCAATAACCCAAAACAACCTTTGATGGTGCCATATCTTGTCGAGCCTTTTGCAATCCCAAAGTTGACTCGGTGGGGAATTGACTTGCTGAGGAGATCCAATGTAGAGCTCGTGCAGTTGTCTTCTTTAGAGGCCGGAGATCTACATTTCTCTTTCCCTTCTCTCTCTCACTCTCTCATTTTTTTTTATGACGCACCCTGTTTTTTGCCTAGACCGCCCTTTTGGGTTTTCAATCTAGCGGGCATCTCTTTTGCGTCTTCATTTTGACTCGATTAATGAGGGAGTGTGCATTGACTCTAGCTGAGGAGATAAGACATGTGATTTTGCGGTGGAGACCTCTTGCACTAAAGGTGAGTGACATTGACTTGATTAGGGAAGTATCCCTAGTATTGACTTCATGTATTTGACCGTTTTTTGAATGACTCATGAAGGCAAGTAAGTCATTAAGAGAGAAGAGAAGGAAAGTCCCAATTTGAATGCAAGAAATTGGGAGTATGCAGAAAGAATAGAAGTCCCTAGACTCGACAAGGAACGCGAAATGATTCCAAATCTAAGAAAGTTATTCAATCTTTTTGGTGATTAATTCATTGGCAAATGAATCGTACAAAGATGTCTTGACAAGTTCGAGATGAAGGCCGATCACCATAACGCGCTAGGGCTAAACATATCTTCTTTCTTGCATGAGACCGGACGCGCAGGTTGCCTACGTTCCTCCAGTGTAGAGGCTCAGGTCACCGTAGTTCTTGTGGATTCTCCATTCTTCGTGATGGAATTGTTGCTTCGTAGCTTCGTCCTTTGTTGGTGGATGATGATGTTGATCTTCTTTGATTGAGGGGGATTTTTTTTTTGTGCTCTAACTTTTGCCTAGGTTGATTTGATGATTTCAACCTAGCGAGCTTTTTTTTTACAAAGTCAGAAGGACGGAGTCCTTTTTGGGGTTTCTAGAAAAATAGTGGAATCGTCACACTAGTATATAGACCTTCTCGCGGTCCCATATACTCATCGGATTCCACCACGCTTGTGATACCTACATGTGACGGGATTAAACTAAATTAATGTACTAAATCATACATGCGGGGACGGATTTTTTATTTTCGTCCAAGATAGCCACTTTTGGGGATGGAGTTTTATTTCGTCCATTGCAACAAATTGGCATGTATGATTTGAAGACATTAGTTTAGGGAAATATCGGTACATGAAAACCGACTTGAGTCACGGAGTGTTAGACCCTAGACTAGAATTGTGTGGCTTGTGCTCGTCTAAAGAGAGGCTTAAAGGTCACCCCCGGCATGTAGTCTTGAACTACGCCACGGGCTGAGGTTGACCGCTTCGAAAGAGTCAAGGTCGGGTGGAGCTTGAAACTTTCTAGGACGGGCCTCGACGGGTTTGGGGTTGAACATTGTGCGACTCGATAGTGAGCAATTGATAAGAATATGTGCATGTAGTGTGAGGTCTCACATGTGACAAAACATTTTTTATTTTATTTTTTATTTTTTTCAAAAGAAATAAAAAAAAAATAAAAATAAAAAAATAAGCACATAATTACAACTTTCGAATCACCCGTGTGACCGATAAAACAAACAGAAAATAAAAGAAGTTCTGTGCAGGCCCGGTGCCCACACATTGTCATTCTGCTCTGTTCTGTTTTCTGTGCACTGTTCTGTTTTCTGTGCACTGTTCTGTTTTCTGTGCACTGTTCTGTTCTGGGAATGCGCCCAGAAGCGCGCGCATTGGGTGGCCTATGCGGAAGGCGCGCGCGGTAGACAAAGAGGGGCAGAGGCGCCCGATTATGGGCAGTACCTGCGAATCAGTGGGTTCAAGGGATTGCCTTGACCCTAAATAAAAAATTCTTTCCCCTGCAGTAATTGTTAGCACAGAAACATGGAATTGAAGGACAAGAAAGGAGGTGGGCGAGTATGGTAATTGGGGTCGGACGGGCGCTTTAGGCCAAGAAGGCCATAGGCGCGCGCTTCCCACCCTTTTTACCAGAATGCCCAGAAAACAGTAATAAGAACACCAAAAGTTAAGAACGCAAGTATAACCCTCTAATAAGTCCCCAGCGGAGTCGCCACTGTAGATACCCCGGGAGATCCCATGGCTTGGCTAGAGCGGTGGAAGGATCCTAGGATGTCTAATTGATTTTATTTTGTAGAGTCGCCACCTATGTTTTTAAAGGAACATAAGAAAAACCTATAAATAACCTATTTTTTAATGTTACGAAACCAAAGATTCGGGAAGAGAAGGGTTCGGGGGTTAGGTGACGGAGTGGGAAGTACTTAAACACCCACTCCGCCCCGCTTACGCGGGTCTTGCTACAATTGGTGGGAAGCGCGCACGTCCCACCCCCCCTATGGGAGGCGCGCTCGTCCCACAAAGAAGGCCAAAGGCGCGCTCGTTCCACCTTCAGGAAATCCATATTTTAGCCCAAAAGTTAACCCCGTTATGCAGTTAAGTCCCAAAACTAACGAGATCAGTTAGAAACTTAACGAACACCACGAAAGTCAACAAAAACAAAGTAAACAAAGACTCAATGTTGACTTTTTCACTTAGTCAAATCCAAGACTAACGGAGTAAGTCAAAAACTTAACGGAAAGTAATAAAAGTTAACGGAAAGTAACAAAACATAACAGAAGAGAGGAAGATAGAGAATGTGTATGCAATCGGGACATGAGAGGTCCAAGGCGGGGTGTCTACAGGACCTTATCACACCAAGACCTTATCATTCGCGACCTCGATGACACCACAAGACATTACTGCATCTTTTGACGTAAGATTTCTGCCATTTGGGTACCGACCACAATGAGGCTATTCATATCCAAGCAAGAGTAAGAGGGTGATCACTATCAAGGGTTCTACCAAACGGTACATCCAATATAGGGCCAAACCGATTCCAAGACATCTTTGGGGATTTACATCGAAAGGTCCTCGCATTCTTGAAGCTTGCAAACAACAAGTACATGACATTTGGGGCTTAGCAATCTCTTGAAGATTGGTATCAATAATCTTCTCTTGGGGCTTGCTCACGTCAACAACAAAAGGCGATTTATTTGAATGGGCTAAGAGCTGATTTATCTCGGGGCTTTGAAAGTCACTCAAAGTTTGGCATCAAAGGCGTTCTAGGGGCTTTACAATCAGCCGGTATCTCGTCATCGAAAGTCTTTTGAAGCCCCATAATTGACAAGTCTCTTGAGGCTAGACATCAATCTTCGTTGGGCACAACAGCGACAACGGAATTCAAGTGAGGCAATCCGAACTTCGACCGAACATGACTTGATCTTGGGTTGGCTTTACGAACACACAATGATTAAAATGGTTCACCCACGAACTAAAAAAAAATATCTTTTTCTCACACGTGTACATATTCTTTTCCTTCTAATCTTAAACAAAAAAAAAACGACAAAAAGATTTTTCTTTTTCTTATTTGTATAAAAAGTATGTGCTTCATTTTGCTTTGCTCCTAGCTTCTTCCGCAGCATTCTCCATCATCCTTGAACTACGCTGGTCTGATTCCTTTCAAGGGATACGTAGGCAGCCTTTGGCACGACCAACCCATCAGTCAGAATGTCATCTCACCAACATTCTATCGAAAGAAAGAGCGATTCATCATCTCCATCAAAGCCATAACATCTCCATCCCGAATCAAGCGGCCATGGTAAGTAAAGGTATGAACATCATTAAAGCTTTCTGCAAATCACATCGCATATAAAAGCAATTTCTTCATTCTTGCAAAATCTCTCTCATACAATCTTTGCTTTTCAAATCACAATGCACCACAAGCACAATTTCTATTTCACATCTCACACAAGCACATATATCTGCAAAGCATACACATAATAGGTACAATCATTTGGACTCACAAACGGGTTCAACCAATGGATTCACAAACGGATTCAGCCACCGGGTTCACAAACGGTCTCAACCATCGGATTCACAAACGGATTCGACCAATCGATTTACAAACGGATTCAACAACGGGTTCACAAACGGACTCAGCCATCAGATTCACAAACGGATTCGACCAATGGATTCACAAACGGATTCAGCAAAGGGTTCACAAACGGACTCAACCATCAGATTTACAAATGGATTCGACTAATGGATTCACAAACGGATTCAGCAAAGGGTTCACAAACGGACTCAGCCATCGGATTCACAAACGGATTCGACCAATGGATTCACAAACGGATTCAGCAACGGGTACACAAACGGACTCAGCCATCGGATTCACAAACGGATTCGACCAATGGATTCACAAACGGATTCAGCAACGGGTTCACAAACGGACTCAGCCAACGGATTTGACAAATGGACTCACAAATGGGTTCAACAATTGGATTCACAAATGGATTCAACAAAATGGATTCACAAACGGATTCGGCAAATGGATTCACAAACGGATTCAACAAAACGGATTCAGCAAACGGATTCACAAATGGATTCGGCAAATGGATTCATAAACGGATTCAACACACCTCTTCTATCAATAAAAGTCGCTCACACAGGGAGCGCACCTCTATCTTTCGCAATTTCAAATTCCTGCTTTCATTGAGTCTTTGTTTTCTTTTCTTTCTTTTTCTTTGTCGATGTCCTCGGCGGTTATCTTTCTTTCGTCGACGCGTTTTGCTTTGCAATCCACGTCACCGAGGGGCTCTGTAGATACCCCGCCTTAGACCTCTCACCCCGATTGCATATATAGTATTTTTATTTAAATTATTTTCATTAATTTATGTTACTTCAGTTAAGTTCCTAATTGATTATGTTAGTTTTGGACTAAACTGCATAACAGAATTAACTTTTAGGGTCATTCTGTCATTTATCACCCGCGGGCGCCTCCGGCACTGCTTGTGGGCTGCGCGCGCGTCTCGCCCCTAAAGCCGGACTCGCGCGCTTCCCATTTTGGCAGTTAAGGACTGCAGTCCTTTCCCTCCATTTTCTTGATCACAAAAACCTTTTTTTTCATCCATATTCATCCCCCCTTATTTCATAACTCCCAAATCCCATATTCTAGCCTTTTCCTTAAAACTAAATATTTGATCTTTATTTCATTTGATTTTCTATTTATTATTTAATTTTCTTTATTTTCTTATTGGTTAGAAAATCTTATTTCCCTCATTTCTCTACCTATTTAAACCTCTCATTTCTACCTTAGAAAAGGACCCAACTTTGATTATATATCAAGAACTCTACATAAAATCTCCCAACAAGAGTTTTAACAACAAAACTCTACACAAATTTCTACACAACAACTTCTCTACAACAAACACCACTTTCTCACCAAGTTTGAGGTCTTCTTTCTTAAGGTACAATTTTACCTCTTTTCTTCTCTCATTTTACATGTCTTAGTCAATGTATGCAATCCCCATCAATGGGACATGACTAAATGACCACTTTACTTCATTAAAGTTGGTTAAGGTCATCTCCCTACATTTCAATCTTTACTTCAATTTACTCTTCTTCTCTTAATGTAATCTTTAGCATAAATTAATATAAAAAATAATTCCCTTTTATTTCCCTTTGCAATTCCCCTTTTCTTTACTATGTAATTGTTAGCACATTTTTAATATCAATAATTGAAGGGTTTTTTACATTAGAACACCTTTAGTAGCAAGACACGCGTAAGCGGGGCGGAGTGGGTGTTCAAGTACTTCTCACTCCGTCACCTAACCCCCGAACCCTTCTCTCCTGAATCTTTGGTTTCGTAACGTAAAATAGGCTATTCTTAAGGTTTTTCTTATGTTCCCTTAATAACATACGTGGCGACTCTACAATCTAAAATCAGTTAGATATCCTAGGATCCTTCCACCGCTCTAGCCAAGTAGTGGGTTCTCCCGGAGTATCTACACAAGGTCGTTATCTTTATAACAAGTAAGAGCATGACATAACATAAACGACTTTCTCAAGACCCAATCTCCAACAATCATCAACTATGGCGAAAAGGTTTGATGTTTATTGGATAAGTAAGTTTTCTGTTTGAATCCTTTGAAGAAATATGGAAAGTTTAGATTTTATAGTTTCTTGCAAAATTTATTTTAAAAGATCTTATAGTTTAATTAGGTTTCTTTTTAAGTAAAGATTTTTTTTTTTTTTTTTTATGTACATTAGGTTTATTTATGCATGTATATTACTATTTATATTTGAGGTACTTGTTAGAGATATTATCCCACATCGGGAATAAACAAGCCATGCATTGATTATATAAAAATCCTGAGCTATTCCTCCCATAGCCAATCCATCCATAAATATAATATAGGAGAGTAATTTTATGCTCCCTCATTCAGCCACGTGGAATCCCACGTCATTATTCCACATGGCACATTCAACTTAGTATTTTTTTTTAAGGGTATAGTATACATTTTAGTTAGGGTTTTAATCTGGTTAACCTCTACAAAATCAGAATATAATAGATTTGCTTTATCACAAATTTATTTCTTTTTTTTTTACAATGTCCACGCCATTTCAAATCTAAAATTAGTTAAAGAAAATCTGATTATGATAATAGCAAATTAAAAATTATCTATGTATTTCCCTATCATTCAATTGCGTCCTTATGTGCCGCATTTGGTTCCCTGTTCTTTTCTACATACTGATAGATTGGGGCCATCTATGGTTATTTTAAGTTCCTTATATTTTCTTCCCTCCAATCTATTTCCTATTTTGTTTTTCATGTTGCAACTTTTTATTTATTATTTCCATATATTTTTTGTGTTGCATTCTTCCATTTTTTTTTCCCAATGTTGATTGAGAAGCGTAGGAACATTATGAACAAATACTTTTTTAGAATGACCTTGAGTTGTACATCTATGGATCAAAATTAACAGTATATTTTTTAAAAAATCAGATATTTTCTTAATAATGTATGATAAGTCCAAAACATCAATGTTCTGAGAAAAAATGGACTAATAAATTATGAAATACTCTTTCCGTCCCGGCACAAGTGACACTAACTTTTTGGATACAGAGATTAAGAAAATATAGTATATTTGTGGTAGAAAATGAAGAGAGATAATGAGTGGGGTAAATAGCAGTGTTGGTTGAATAAAATGAATGGTGGAAAATGAAAAGAAGGAAAATGAGTAGTTTTAAATAGTGAGATTGGTTGAATATAATTATATTAAAACATTTTCATTTTGAGCAGTGTCACTTGTGCTGAGACGAACCAAAAAGGAAATAAGTGTCACTTGTGCTGGGACGGAGGGAGTATAATATTAAGGCCACTCAATTTGAATCGACCTAAAAAAAATTATGCAAAATTATAAGGCGCAATACAAGTTTGGCAAAATTAGTAAAATTTCACATAGTGCGTCACGTAGAATTTCACATGTCAAGTTCAATCGGATTAATCCAAATTGGTTTATCAATCCATATATGTTAAAGTCGAATGATATTTGGATAAGACATCTAACTGTCTAACTGTAAATTTCTAGATTTCGTTAAGTAACTGTAATTATTGTAATAGATCATCGTTGTAGCATGAGGAGTTTTATGACTTTAGACTTTATGCCACTGTTTTATAGGCCTGTTTGTTGCAGGCTTGCAGTTGATAGCTGATAGCTGATAGCTGATGACTGATGACTGATGGCTGATGGTTGATGGCTGATGGACTTATGGCTGATGGACTGAATGCTGTTTGTTTTGGCTGTTCTGAAAAAGCTTTTGAGCTGTCATAAACTAATTGATTTTGTTTGTTAAAAAAGTTAAAAACTTGCTGAATAATGGTAAAGTACTAAAATGTCCCTGATATATATATATATATATATATATATATATATATATATATATTATATATACATATACATTTTTACTTATATGCATTTCAAACTAACTTACAACTAAATATATAATTATTTATGTTATATTAAAATATAATGCTAAGAGATTATTCAAAATTTTAACCAAATGAGTACCGTATTTTATATTTTTTAATGCAATAAATTTTTTAAATGCATCATATATTTAAAAAAACATTTATACAATTATTGATATTAGAAAATAAGATAGCCTAGAATAAAGTAAAATCATGCTTCAAAGTTTAGAGAAAAAATCATCAATATATATAAAATATAATAATCTTGCAAAATAAGGAAACTTAATGATCTAAATAGTCATATCTTCCAAAACTCATTGATCATTACATATTTGATAACAAATATTAGTTCTAAAAGTATTCATCTCTGGATCTTCAGTACCTACAATGGGGACATTTGGTTGATGGTTGGCCAATATAGGTTCCTCGCGCTCATTTCTTGGTATGAAGTTGGGTCGGTTGTCATAGTACTGAGACAAATGAATAAACTGGAGGAACAAGTATACATCTTTTTCCATAGAAAGCAATTTGACATGAGACATATAATAACAGAAAAACCAACCAGCAAGAACACCACTAACACATAAAAAAGCTATAGTTACATCTTTTTCCATAGAAAGCAATTTGACATGAGACAAATGCATAAACTGGAGGAACAAGTATACATAGGAATACAAATTAATACAAAACGCACATGGATAAAGACAGAGAATTGACATACCTTTTGCTTGATTATTTCTTCAATTCTTTGATTCTTTTGTCCTATTTATTTCTTGAAGAAACGATCGTCTCCAAGAATCAGTTGCCGCTAAACCCTATTACGTAAATATGGGAAAGATACGGTAATTTGGGAATGTATTTTTTTTTTGTTAAAGATGGAATGACACGTGATTTCAAAGAAGCCGGGAAAGCAACTTTTTGGGGCTTTTTGGCTTCTCACTTTTCTATGCTATAGTTAGGTTGTACATTACTTATGGGCTTATGGCTGATAAGTCAAAACAAACTCTAAAAAAACACTTATTTTAAGCCAAAAGCTCCTAAAAAAAGTGGAAACAAACAAGCACTATATTGAATGGAGCACTGGTCAAATGATGTATTTTTGAGACATAATGGTATTCTGTTATCCAGATAAAGCCTAATGACGAGAAAATAAGTTCATATCCCATATTCAAATTGAAAATAAGAAATTCAAATTCTTGAAGTAAAATCGAACCCAAATTTAAAATGAATCACAAATCAAGGTCGGGAAGGGCCCGCAAAGGATGAATAGAGGTAAAGTGAATCAACAATTCGTAGACATTGCAAGAGGCTTCAAATTCATAGGACAATGGCATGAGGATTTGGGATCATGTTGGGGGTTAAGGTGATATGGTGGAGGAATGCATCAAATTTATGTTTGGGTAGTTTGTGGGTGGAGATAATAAGGGGAGTGATGAATTTGAGTAGGAGAAATATGGGTCGGTGAAGGTTACATGTTGATTACAAATGGTTCAAGGGAGAGGTGGATATTGTTCAACGTTTAGTAGTAATAGTTTATAACTATAGTCTTCATTTTTAGCAATATTTAATTGTGTTAATTCCAAATTTATACTTTTACCTCCTATCTTTAATAAAACTATCCATGCCAGTGTTAAATGATTCTCAGCTAAGCGTAAATAATCTACAACATATAACACAACGTTAATATTATCGTTAAATTTTCGATGAAAATTTCACAACGGTGAAAGTTTTACCATCGAAATAAAAGTGTTTAAGGACATAGTTGTGAAACATTGGTTTTAGAGCTTACATGAATATAATCCTTAAATACATGACCATATTTATGATATTTTGAATTTTAAATACACTTTCTTAATTTTATTTATTTCAATATGCCCCGTCGAGTATCGACGGGCTACTAACTAGTTGGTTTTAGGATGAAACATCAGACTTTATCATGGTATCAGAGCTGTCCGTTACACGTGCAGGCCCAACGACCCACGATGTTGCTCCGCGCCACCTGTAACAAGTTCACGTTGTAAGCCTTGGCAAAGCCCGGCTATACGTGAGGGGGCGTGTTAGAGATATTATCCCACATCGGGAATAAACAAACCATACCTTGATTATATAAAGATCCTGAGCTACTCCTCCCATAGCCAATTGGTTTTGAGATGAAACCTCAAACTTTATCAGTACTAACATACTAACTCCAATGATATTATGTGGAGTTGTGTTTATATTTTATGTGAAGGATTCGATTGTTCGAAATCCAAGGAAGAAAAGATGATCAAGATTTGTACAAATTCAAGGAGATCAAGTCCACATTGAAGAAGGATTCTAAAGCTATAAAGGATGATCAAGTCTTTCAATCATGACACACATTCTTCAAGACTTCTTTGATAGCTCTCGGCTTGTTTTTTTGTCTTGAGTTTGTATTTGAGAGGTGTGTTGCAATCCTTGTGCAACACATCATATGTATTCATCAAAACTCAGTAATAGGTTTAGTTAAATCATTTTTGGGCTTATAACCTAGTTTGCTGGAGATTAACCAAGAGACGATTATATCTTTGTGTTCTTTTAATTCCGTTGTGCTAAGTTCGGTTGTATTTTACATCTGCAAACACATCCACATTCTATTTTGCGTGATTTTTTTTTTCTTGACATGGCAATGTTAGAAGCATAAAAAAAATCTACAAAATGATGGATAGAAAATGAGGTGACGATATTTTATTGGTAGCATGACAGTTGATCCGCCACACTCTCTTAACACATCATTTTGTGAGTTAAATTTTATGACTTTATATTTACGTAGCTACTCCAAATCTTTGAGTAACTTTTGCTATTGAACATTTTTTAATAGAATGTTGCAATTACCATGTTGCTAATGAAAAAAGAAAAGAAACTTGAGGCATTAATCTGCACATTTTAAGTGCCGTCAATTACGAATCTTGCTTCCATGGGGGAGAAGAGAAGGCCCCTAGAAGGTCCCACACACCCACCCAACCCAGCGCATGTTTACTATTTACATCTTCAATTTTAAATTGTTTTCATTTTATTAGTACTGTTTTTGATTTTTGATTTTTGATTTATATTTATATTTTCTTGCTTCTTCCCCGTCGTCTCTCTCTCTCTCTCTCACACACACACACACACACACACACACACACACTCGACGCAGAGCGAAGACGAAGAAGACGCACACCCACAACAACGTCTTACAGAGCAGACGATACACTGTGCTGAAAGCATAACCCTCACAGAACGACGTCGTCGTCGTCCTCCTCCCATTTCTTCGTAAGAACTCTCTCAATCCCCCGATCTCCATCTGTTGCTTTGGAATTCACACTTTGTGTTGAAGCAATAACGGCAGAAGAAATTAATTCTGCCAACGCGTGATAATCCTCGAGTATTTTGGATTTTGTTCCAAGTGCCAATTTTAGGGTTTTTGATTTGGTTTGAATTTGAGTTGAACTTCAACTTTGTTAGGGTTTGCGAGTAATTTCGAGTAGGTGGAGATGAAATACTTTTAGGGTTTTGTTTTGTCTATGATGGTAGACTGATTGATAAATGGCGAGACTATTGGGATTGACTCTGGGAGAATCAAACGAGTCACCCAGAGAGATCACACGGAATACTCTGCTGAGTGAAAATGGAGGTGAGAGTGGTTGGTTGATCCGTTTCTTCGATTCTGCTTTCTTTTGTGAGTGGATTGCTGTTAGTTATTTATACAAGCATGATCATCCGGGTGTTAGAGATTACCTCTGCAATCGAATGTACACTTTGCCCCTATCTGGCATTGAAAGTTACTTGTTTCAGATATGTTACATGCTGGTCCACAAGCCTAGCCCGTCTCTTGATAAGTTTGTTATTGATATATGCTCAAAGTCCCTTCAGATAGCATTGAAAGTCCATTGGTTTTTAATGGCTGAGCTTGAGGATTCTGATGATAATGAAGGGATTAGTCGAATCCAAGAGAAATGTCAGATTGCAGCTACTCTGATGGGTGAGTGGCCACCTTTGGTTAGGCCCCATAATGAGTCCAGTAGCCTATTGGGCAAGAATCAAGTTCTTAACAGATTGCTGTCTTCGAAACAAAGATTTCTGTCATTAACATCATCACCTCCAGCTCAGAAATCACTTTCGTTCTCGCCTTCATCCGGAAACTCTTTAGTGGATGATGGTGGTAGTAAGGTATCCTCGGATGAAAATACAATTTTTAAGAAGCTCATTCCTGGTCCTAAAATGCGAGATGCGCTGCTGTTTAGAAAATCTGTGGATAAAGAGGATGATGAACCAGAGAAGGATGGTTTCTTTAAGAGGCTTTTAAGGGATAGCAAGGACGAGGATGCTAGGAAATCAACTGATAGAGATGAAGAGGATAAGGAGAAGGATGGGTTCTTCCGGAGGCTTTTAAGGGATAGCAAGGACGAGGATGCTAGGAAATCAATTGATAGAGATGAAGAGGATAAGGAGAAGGATGGGTTCTTCCGGAGGCTTTTGAAGGATAATAGGGATGATGATGAGGTAACACCAAGCTCGGATAAATTTTTTAAAAGGCTATTTCGCGACAGTAAAGTTGACTCAGAGGAAAAAAATGTTTCAAAATCAGTAGATGACGATGACAAAGACGGGTTTTTCCGAAAGATTTTCAGGGATAAATCTGTTGAAAAGAAGGACGGTGGCGCCACATATGAGGATGAAGAGAAAATCACCAAGAGCACTGAGGATGATGAAAAGGAAGGGTTCTTCCGGAAATTTTTTAAAGAAAAATTTGAGGAAAAGAAGGACGGAAATAGTGGTAATGATGTTGAGTACAAGGGGCATGCAAATGGTGGAGAGGATGACTCTTCAGATTTTTCATTGTTGCGCAGGTTGTTCCGATCACAT
The DNA here is from genome assembly GCA_026119855.1 of Campanula takesimana. Classification (NCBI taxonomy): domain Eukaryota; kingdom Viridiplantae; phylum Streptophyta; class Magnoliopsida; order Asterales; family Campanulaceae; genus Campanula; species Campanula takesimana. Next base: position 171,651 of record JAOWBW010001370.1, on the reverse strand, counting down.
CCTGAAGATGTGAAGACTGAGCCAGCCAGTGAAAACAACAGTGGTAGTTTCCTTGAAAGCAGTCCGGGGACAGAAAAGTTTTTTCGGAAGCTGTTTAAGGATCGAGATCGTTCGGTTGAAGACTCGGAGCTTTTTGGATCTAAGAAGCAGAAAGAGGTCAGTATAGTCTGTTATTGCTAGCGTTTGTGTCCCTTTGAATCTGTAGGCTCTACATCAAATTTCTTCTATTATTTTCCTGTGCCCGTGTCCAGTAATTTCTTGAATTTAGTTGGTGCCTATTTATTTATTTATTTATTTAATATATACTGGTGTGGGTTAGTTGAGCAAAATTTGGTATAAATTCCTAAATTAGATCTCCTTATGCAAGAATTCGTAGTATGTGTCAGCATTGTGCTCATGTAACTTGGAGGAGATTCAGGTGATACTCTTTTGTTGAAACATTCTTATAAAAAGAAAAAAAACCTCTTTTCACTTTACAAGGAGGATTGAGTTTTTAAAACCCATGGTTTGGAATGAAGAGATTAGTTTGAAGATGCCTTGTCCTCCGCCCCTTTTGTGATATGCATTGGGCTTAGAGATAAAAAGTTTGGCTTGTAAGATGGTAATAGACTTTGAAGTTGGGGGGAAAGGTTTTGTTGATTGTAAAGAAGATTCATAATCTCCCCCCCCTCTCTCTTTCCTAGTAAGGATATAAGAAATGATTAAACGATATCATGACTACTTGCTCCTCCTCCGGGTGAAATGTTCTCTTTTACCTCTGCCAAATGAGTTATCGATGAGTTATCTGTATTTATTGTGCTCAAGGAGTTAATAAACATGATATTTATCTTTGAGGAGTTGGGTAACTTTTGAGAAGGTACGTAATGTACCATTTGGATAAAAAGATGCTTCCACATTTTTTTTACATGTGAACCTACATTCATATTGATGTCTGCTCCTCGGCAAATTTTTGTATAGGATCATGAGATTTGGAACCCTGACTCCTTGTTCAACGTAAATTACTCATGCCAAGTACAACTTATGTTTTTGAGGAGATGAATTAGATGGTAAAGTGTGTTGTCGTAAGGAGAAGGGTTCGTGGCTTTAGGTAATATGATTAGCCGAATCATCTCTGTAGTTGGCAAATGACTTTTTAGTATTCCTCGAATGGCTCTAGTTATCTGACATAATGCGATAAAGAGTTAGTTCAGGATGGATAGTAATGGTTGGGATACTTCTTTCAACAACTCGCGTTTTGACAACAGTCCGTGGAAACTTATACATGAGTGTTAACCGTGTGGTCAGTCCTCTTGTTTAGTTGAATGTAGGTAATGGGACACAAATTAGTTTTAGGAGGCAGACAACTCTTCTCTAAGGAATTTTTTTCCTCGTTTGTATTGCCTTTCTTTAGTTCGTTAGGTCCTTATTGCTGAGTTTCGAGTGTATGGAGAGGGGGTGGTAACATCTTGCAATTTCATATCTTCCGCAATCAGATGACAGAGAATATATGAAAGTCTAAATTTCGACACCGACGCTTTAGTACCCGCACTTCAGACACGTGATTTGAAGTTTTCAAAACGTTTCAACACTGGCCTGTCTGGGACACAATACATACAAATATCTCTATAATTTCTATTATGAGTACTCTGTGACTTGAGACCTAATAAGTAAAATTACAATGATACAAATAAAGGTTTTTGTAAAACCTCTACTACATCAATTTATCTTCAATCCACTTCAATTGTGAGAAGCTAGAGAAGGCTCTTCATTTGGACAGGAGAAGACGAGCCTTGGAGTCAAAACTCTAATCGAAGTTCGAGGAACACGATAGAAAAGAAAGACAAAAGATGGTCGAATAGCTGCCCGAAGAGTGCTCTTCTTTCTCGCTATCAATTATCAGTTGCAAGAAGTTGGAGCTAGACCATGTTTTGCACGTTTCTTTCTAATTAAACTCTACAAATTGACTCCTTCAATATTAGCATTGGTCCGAAAAAGTGTCAGTAAATATCATTAACATTTTTTTTTTTTGAATTTCATGAAGACTATCAATCAAATTAACTACCAAAAAAAGTGTAACTTGTTTCTGGGACGGATGGAGTATATCGAAAAACTCAATAGTATCTCGCACCCATTAGAAGGATGTCAGAGTGTGTTAAAACGTGACATGCTGACCTAGTAGAGTTGTCGGTGCATCATAGTTCAGGCCTTTCATTATATTATGTTGATAGGAACTCGAGGCAGTTTGACATGGAAGTTAAGAGTTTTATGAACTATGCATCCTTTTGCAGAAGCGACCTGGCTCACCAAAGCAACGGAATGAGAATTCAAGCGCCAAGCCTCCATTACCAAATGTCGCGTCACAGTTTCGAAAAGGGACGTACCATGAGTCACTTGACTTTGTTCATTCATTATGCGAGACATCATATGGCTTAGTAGATGTTTTTCCTGTTGAAGATCGGAAAAGTGCTCTGTGTGAGGTTCTCCTCTCTCTCTTTACCTTTTTTCTTGAATTTTGTCATTCGATCATTTTCCCATTTATTTTAGTTTTTCTTGTTCGTATGAAATGCATTTATTGATTATCTGAATTTAGGATTTATTTGTTTTGTAGTCTCTCGCTGAAATCAATACTCATGTTGCTGCAGCTCAAAGTAGTGGAGGTCTTTCTCTCTCTTCCCTCCTCCCCGTTCATATATATATATATATATGTATACATAACATATGTATATACATATGTATACATAACATATGTATATACATATGTATACACATATGTATGTATGTATATCCTTTTCTAAATTTACTAGTCAATTGAGTTTTGTGGAGATGGAGGGTTCTATTAATCTCTATTGGCATCACATACAGTTCACATCGTAGACGTCTTAAATTCCTTCTATTTTCTACTCTTAGAACATGACTTGAGATTTTCTGTTTATTAAAGTGTTTTTTTTTGGGTATTATTTAGTTAAGAAGTCTCATTTCTGCTATTTTTGTTGGTGTTGAAAGAGCATCTCCTTTCCCATGGGATAGGAAATGCATGTGATTTCCCCCCCTGTTTTTTTAAAGCGTTCTGTTGCTCTATATAGTGAAGAAGTCTCATCTTTACTCTTTTTGATGGTATTGAAGGAGTATCTTTTCCCATGGGAAAGGGAATGTATCGTGTGGTTCACATTCCTGAAGATGAAGCTGTTCTTTTGAATTCTAGAGAAAAAGCCCCTTATCTGATATGTGTCGAAGTATTGAAAAGTGAAATGCTGAGGTAATTAGGAAAACTAGATAAAGTTGCTAATAAAATCTTACTTGTTCCTTATGATGAATTTAGTCGGTTCTCTTTGTTATTCAATAGCAATACAAAAGATGCATCCAATACTCAGAAACTTTCTAAAGGTGGCATTCCATTGGCGAATGGAGATGCATTTTTGCAAAAGCCTCCTCCTTGGGCGTATCCTTTGTGGGCCGGGCAGGATGCATATCACTCTGGTTCTGACCGGATGTCGAGATCTACTTCGCAAGCAATTGACCAGGCAATGGCTCAGCTGTGGGAGTCAAAAGCAAAGTTTGTTCGTGTGAGTCTTTCAGTCGAGGCAGAGAATGTACAAGTCCCACATTTAAACTCTGGTGCTCATTGTTGTCAAGGCAGAGAATGTACAAGTCCCACATTTAGAGCGGAAGATGGTAGTGATTTGCAGTGGGTGAGAGTTGTCTTGACAGCAGATCGTGGTGTTAGCATGGATGACATGGAAGATCAGGAACTACCACGTCGGAAGGAACATCGTCGTGTGCCAAGTACTATAGCTTTTGAGGAAGTAAAGGTGGGTCTTTAATCTTTGGTTCCACTTGTACCTGCCGTATTGTTGTTAAATGCATATTGTGGCTGTTCAAGAGCGAAGTTTTCAACTTTTGTTCTACAAAGCACTGTTACAAATACAAAATACAAAATACTAACCAATATGAGTATATGGCTATAAATAAAGTTAGTTTAGGAAATTTGCATCAAGATCTTATATATTGTTTGAACCGACTTTTGATAATTGTACTGGATAATGCCAATGATATTTTGTAGGTGACCCCTCTCTTGGCATTTTTTTCCCTCCAAAATCTTATTAGTAGAGAGGGCGTTATACTCCCTCTGTCCCATATCAAATATTTCTTCTTTCCCTTTTCGGCGTCCCATAACATATGTTACTATCCCAAAATAGAAACTTGATAACACTTCTTTATTCAGTGGGACCCACTTACCACACGCACAAACACAATCCACCTACTATTTTCTACCCCACTTTCTCTCTCCTACTTTACTTTTCATACTCACAACACCTACTCCACTATCAAAATTATATTTATCCATAATTCCTGCACATTCAATTTTAGTTTCATTTGTTTTGGGACGGAAGTGGTATTTGTGAAAGAGTCTTTGCTTTGTAAGCATCGCGGTATGTTCAACTTAGCACTCCTTATTGCTTGTTTCTACAGGCTGCTGCATTAAAAGGAGAAGCACCTCCTGGACTCCCCTTAAAAGGTGCTGGTCAGGATTCCTCAGATGCACAACCAAAGGTGAGAAATTTGTTATTGTCTACGTCATTATGTTTTGTAGGAAGCTATCGTCTCTCCTGAGGGGAATTTTACTTGGAGCAGGATGCAGATGGTGGCATTCCCAAGGCAGGTGATGCATTATCCGGAGAACTTTGGGAGGTAAAGAGAGATAGAATACGCAAAGCCTCTGTATACGGAAAACTTCCTGGTTGGGATTTGCGCTCGGTAAGAACTGCATTTATGAACTTCTGTTTTTTAATAGAAGAACCTTCTTTTCATAGTGTTTTTGTAATGGTAGTGAAGAAGTGGATATTCATTATATTGTTTGGTTCTTATATATGTTCCAGTTGCGAGAATACAGATGTAAATTGATCTTGTTGGTATACGTTAAAAAATATGTTACCTGTCCAAGTATACACCAAATTCTCCAATACCCCATCGTCAAAGTCCATCCCACTTGCATAACATATGTTAAGTTGTTCCCTCGTACAAGCAAGTCTATAGATGTCCTTTCCCCTTCTTTTGTGTCTAATCTAGCATAAAGTTGTTGATTCACCTTTGGTCTTCCGTCTCGTAATGCCTTTCCTACTCCTCTTCCATTCCTACTTCTCTCCTGGCTCCTTATACTCCTCATATTTCTCATTGCTCATATGTTTCCCAAATAATTTGTAGCATTCTCGTTTGCTCTAGCGTCTCGTAATGCCTTTACTTGGTGGTATGCTTCATTTAGAATCTCCTAGGATTTCTTTCACTACCTCTTTTATGACATGCTACATCTGAGTCCAAATCAAATCTACGTCCATATCTTCATGCTACATGACCAAATACTAACTATATCCATCTTAGCCAAAAAGTTCTACTGATTTGTCCCTTGAAGCTTACAGCAGTTTATTCTGTGCGTGCTTATACAGATCCCTAATCCCTTGTCTGTCTGACGGCTGTGTTGTTTGAGTGGGCGTTGAGAGTTATACAGGTTCATAGACGGAGGCCGTCTTGACCGCCTTGTCTATTCCTTTGTAGTTGGCTGGTGGGGAGTTATATTTCTCTTTGTTATAGGTTGCTCGGTGTAAGCTCTTCATTTTGAAATTTGGAGTTATCTGTTATTGGGTCCTTGCTAAACTCGATCACTGGGTAGTTTCAGGCACCCTATCCAGTTGGTGCAGTCCAATATTCCTTTTTTTATTACTTGCCATGTTTTAAATGGAATAGAAAAAAGCAATGCTAGGGGGACCCATGAAATTTTGGGCAGAAACTGACTTGGCAATTATTGACCGCATACCCAATCAATGAGTAGTGGGGCCTTACTATCACAACATCCAATCAAATAATGCCAAATCAGCGTATGCCTAAAATTTTGTGAAATATTTGTGTGCATCTAATATTTCCCAATGGAAAATTCACTCACTTTCTGTCAATGTAGCTTCATTTTCAGTTATAATTGAATAGTTTCTTGATTTTCTGTAGGTTATTGTGAAGAGTGGTGATGATTGTAGGCAGGAGCATCTGGCAGTACAACTAATATCTCATTTCTATGGTGCGTACATTTTCTTGTTATGAGGAAATATTGTTTTGGTTTCAATGGTATATAATCAAACTATACTGTTCATATGGTGTAGTAGATTCAACCACCGATTAGGAAAAGTAAATTGAGAGTGATTTATTAGTTTAACTAAGGCAGTGCAAGAGTTTATGGCTCCTCTATTTTTGGTTGATGCATTCTTTTGACAAAATGATCATATTGATTGGAGGAAATAAATTTACTTACTCTATGGGGGATATATAACAAGGATGTAAAGTGGAAACTTCTACATTTGTTTAGGTTAGTTCGTTCTTCCATGTAGTAGAGATCAATATTAAAGAAATAGCTTGATAAGCTGTCTGTGGTAAGTTTGTTTGTTTGTTTTTTTTTTTTTTTTTTTTTTTTGATAAGAGAAGAAATATGTTAGATAAAAGGAAGAATGTACAAGCGATGGTCAAGAAGTCCATTAAAAAACAAAATAAAAAAACTGAGAAACTGAGAAAACAAAATAAGAAATAAGAGCTAAACAATAGCGCAGCCAAACCCCGCTTCAAATCTGAAATAGACAATCCCTTGAAAGCACTACTCGCTCCCACAACAAAATCTTCGAAAAATGCTGATTACGGAAAATCCTGTTATTTCTCTCCATCCATAAACACCAAAAGATAGCTGAAACTTTACAATCCCATAGCTGTCTTGCATTCTTGTCACTCCCAAATCCTATGAAACGGATATGTAAAAAGGTGCTTAACGAGCTAGGGCACACCCATTTTTTTCTCCAGAGACCTCAAAAAATCGATTCCAAAGGTAACGAGCTATATCACAATGAAGAAATAGATGATCGTGCGATTTGTCAGAAAGCTTGCAATCTACACACCAATTAGGCGAGGCATACTTAAGAGGACGTTGAAACTTCAACTTATTTTCAATATTGAGTTTATTAAGCACGACAGTCCACATAAAGGCCTTGATCTTAAAAGGAGTTTTTGACTTCCAAAGAAAGGAAACGAAGGGAAAAGAAGAAGGATTGGGACTCTGAATCAAGAATTTCATCAAATATTTACAAGAATAGTTACCTGACTCTTCGAGGGCCCAAATCTTGTATCTGGAGTGTGAGACAACCTAACATGAGATAAAGAAGTGATGAGGACACTTACCTCAATAGATTCTCGATCATTAAGGTTGCGATTTTTTTTTGCAAATCCCACGTAATTTGATCGCCACCACCCGGAACCATAAAATCAAGAATAGGAGCTAAATGAACCGAGGACAAAATGATATAACCGAGGAAACAACTTGTACAATGAAGAGTTTCCTATCCACACATCTTCCCATAACCGAATCCGAGCCCCATTCCCTGCCCTGAAACGAATATGAGGATGGAATAGATGGTGGCATTAATGTATATATTTCCACGGGGTTTTATGAGATCCGGAACATCGGAACTGGGAGTCCCAACCATTGAAGTGCATACCAAACTTGCTCTTTATCACTAGTTTCTATAGGAACTTGTTTCACGAAGAGTGCAACAGTTGACCTAGAATTGAGGGTGGTGATTGGAATCCTATTGCTAGTGATAGATATGTTTGGCTGGAGAGAGTTTTCGGAGGAGAAAGTTAGGACGGCGATTAAAGGGATGGCTGGTGACAAGGCTCCCGGACCTCGGGGATTCTCTATGGCTTTCTTTCACTCATGTTGGGATATTGTGAAGAGAGACCTTATGAGGGTGCTTATTGAGTTCTTTGGCAATGGTATTATGGGGAAGAGCATTAATTCCACGTTTATTACCCTTGTGCCTAAGAAGTATCGATCAATTATGGTTAGTGACTATAGACCTATTAGCCTGGTGGCGAGTGTGTATAAAATTATTACTAAGGTTTTGTCACTTAGGTTAAGGTCGATTTTGGGCGAGACCATCGCAGAAGCTCAGAGCGCGTTTGTAGGGGGAAGGCATGGTATAGATGCTATTGGTGGCAAATAATGTGGTAGAAGACTTAGAGACGCGGGGTAAGAAGGGTATAGTTGTAAAGCTTGATTTTGAGAAAGCTTATGATAGGGTTAGTTGGCAGTTTCTTGATCATGTGATGAAAAGGAAAGGGTTTGGTGTTAGATGGCGAAAGTGGATTCAGGGATGTTTAGATCTCCTAATTTTTCTGCTATAGTGAATGGAAAAGCCCAATAGTGGTTTGAGGCTACAAGAGGTGATCCTTTGTCCCCTTTTCTGTTGACTCTTGTTTCAGGTTTTGTCCTGATCACTTTCTTATCTCGAAGTTCCTTGTGGAGGTAATCCTAGATCCATTTCATTGATCCTGTCGTGGAGAGGGTTAATAAGCGTCTGTGGTAAGGTTACACTCATTAATTCAAATTAGCTGGGGTAATAGAGTGATTAAATGAAACAACCATTTGATGTACTCGCTTCGATTTGTATATTCGATCATTCGATTTTCGTAATTCTTATTAGTCGATTTTCGTATTCATATTAGCTGGGGGATGCTTTTGATGCTAATATGAAAATGAATGGGACCTAGCATCGCATCATAAGAGAAAATGGTGAGAGATGATCACTTGATGTTGTAGGATTTCCAAAGTTCGTGCAGTAGTTGCAGCTTAGAAATTTTGTTTTTGGTTTTACTGGCATCCCCTGTTCTTGGCTTTATGTAAAATGGGCATGATGGCCACTGCGGAAAATTAATTGTATTATGTGCAATGTGAAATATGCAAGCGGCATAACATGAAATTGAAGACCTTGCTAAACTAGAGCTCTTTTACCTTGTTAATTTATCAGCTCATGTAAAATCTTAAGCTTTTGGATATGGGTCTAAAAATGCATGTCAAGCTTAGCAAGCTTGGTTGGAAAATATTGATTATTATGTTCACATGCCAGATATATTCCAGGAAGCTGGGCTCCCTCTCTGGTTGCGGCCATATGAAGTCTTAGTTACTTCATCCTACACTGCACTTATTGAGACAATTCCAGATACGGTAATTGGGCTAAACCGTTTATTGATAAAATTTGGGATGCACATTTTTTTAGTAATAATATTTCTCTACTTGCAGGCCTCCCTCCATTCTATCAAAAGCAGATTTCCGAATATTGCGAGCTTACGTGACTTTTTTATTGCCAAATATCAAGAAAACTCTTCAAATTTTAAGCTTGCCCAGGTAAATGACGGTTCTGGGGAAGCACTCAATCACCTCATCAACTTTTACGGTGAATATATGCATGTTCATGTTTAGCTTCTTTACTTAATTTACATTTATCACTCAGCCGCGTTCTATTCGGAGCTCTTACCAGACTTTTTTTTTTTTTTAAATCCGTCACTAATGGGAAGTATGTCCCAAAATGTCTTTGCTGAAAAAGTGTGCACCAAAATGTGTCTCTTTTGAATTCGCATCGCTAATAGCGAATTGTGTTGGGGAAAACACAATATGCTAATGGCAATAGTGATCCAGTTTTCCCAAATATTTCCCTATGTGTCCGCTTTGAAGAAAACATAATACGCTATTGACTGTAGTGAGTTCTTTTTTTTTTTTTTTGATAAATTGGCTGTAGTGAGTTTAAAGTGCGAAAACACTAAATTAGCTATTGGTAATACCGAATTAAACAAGGAGCACATTTTGGTAAATGATTTTTCAATAGACATTTGGGGACATATTTTGTCCATTAGCGATTTGAGAAAAAAAATAAACGTGAACCAGTTTCTGGGAGCATCACTTGTAAACTGGTTTAGTTGGCTTTTCAAGTGCGCTTATTTTTTTCTCAAAGAAGTCTTTTATGCTATTCTTTCACTCCCTCCGTCTGAAAAATTGTCCTACTTTGACTTTATTGGTCAACTTGATTGGTGCTTGATAAAAAATTATGATGATCTAATTTTCCTCATGAAATTATAAATTTTTATTGGTACACCATTAAGAATCTATCAGTAATATGTTTTGGAATTTCATGAGTATAATACAATTTCATATTTTTTTTTGTTGAAGCTCAATCGAGTTGACCAAGAATGTTTACGTAGGACTTTTCTTGAGACAAGGGAGTATTTATATAGTTTCATAACCAACCAATTACTATCTTTTGGCTATTGCACATAGCCCAATATACTCCCTCCCAATATGAATACCATTTTCCTTTTTGGACCGTCTGAAATAAGTGTTGTGTTTCGAAAAAGAAATAGTTGCTGTACAATTTTACATTAGTACAAACAAGGTAATCTAACACTGTCCTTTAAACGTTACTGAAATAATGAAGTCTTAACATGGAAAGGGGGGAGTATCATGTTGTAGATAAAAGATACCATCATGGATTTCTCTGGATTTGACACTAAGACAGTTTAGTATGACAATGCCTTTATATAAGCAAAATCAATATTTGGGCCACCCACCCAACGTTAGTCAGTTTTCTGATCAGGCCATTGAACTTCAAAGGCTCCCATTTTCTACACTGAACTTAATTAATGATAGCCACCAAATGCCTTTTTTCAATGGTCATCAATTTTCTTTTATTTATTATGAAGTAGCACCAGTTTTGAGACCATAACCCCTTACCCTTTTCCAGCGGAAGTTTTACCTCTATTACACCACCCATCGCCACTCCTGTTGCGGTCACCACCAACCTCAACATCAATGCTGTTCACCGCCAGGAATTAAGATAGAATCTATAATTTCTGACCACATCGATCTGAAGGATTATATTTTGGGTTCCCATTCATCATCCAAATGCCAAGAAAGGATTGACGTTGTAATGTAATACTTTGGTGTCAGAACCCCTTCAATATTTTACGAGGATCTTATGCTAACACCGTGAAACATGAATTACATTGAAAAAAAAAAAGCTTGTATATAGCGGGATTTTGAACTTTTGTTCTGAATATTGGGGTTTCTCCATGTAAATCACCGGGGAGAGAGAGAGAGAGCAAAAACCAACTCAGAAAGATGTTAAAGAGAGAAATTTGGCAAACTATTGGAGATGGTCAGGGGTGAGATGGACGGGAGAGGGGGTTATCGTGACAGAGTTCATGGTTTTGGTGTCGGTTCAGTCCATCTCTCTGTTGGTGCAGGGGTGTGGAGAGAGGGGGGAAGGTTGGTGCATCTTGGTTGGTAGAAGGAGAAAGAGAAGTTGGGCGGGAGGAAGGAAGGGGAGGATAACTGATGGGAGCTGGGGAGTTTACCTCACTTTTTGACTGAGGAATTTCATGATACTAGTGTGCCAATCTGATTTCTCGAAAAGCAACAGCAAGCACAAGGTCTTTCTATGGACAAATTTAATGACCTAGCATAAAGTTCTGGTAATGTCATTGTTATTCCTGAAGATAGTGGTCTTCGAAATGCAACGTGGTACTTAACCTTTGATTGAAGATTCCTCCTAGTTTATGGCTTTTGATTCTTCCTCAGTCCTTGTATAGAGTTGGGGTTCAGTTCTTATTACGATATTTGTTATTATTATTTAGATATAAGTTAATTCTAACCAAGTGTTCTTGGCTATTACTAATTTGGGTTAATTTAGTCAATTACTTTATTAGGTTTGATCTTCTTCGATTATTCATTGTGCCATGACTATTGGAGTGTTCAGCTTATGGTTTTCTTTGCATGCACATTTTCAATGAGAGTGCCTGAGGAGAGAATTGGAATATGGGATTAGTCCGTCTTTTGCAACATCATAAATCAGCATTTGAGCTTATGTCAGAAAACAAAATGCCCATGCAAAATTCTACCCCCTCTGTCCCATAAAAATATCACATGTTTGACTTTTGGTCAACTTGATTGAACTTTGATTCTCAAATCGGTTATTCTCATGAAATTGTGAAAATTGTTAATGTTAATATTTTTAATAGATATAGAAATACATTTTTTAGAATCTCATTTTGACAATTAAGTGGTTGTTATATTTTGGTCGAAGTTCAATCAAGTTGACCAAAAAGTCAAACATCCGACATTTATTATGGGACGGAGGAAGTATTATGAAACTGATTGAATCCTATAGTTCAGCAGAGCCTGCAATTCTGTTCCGCCTCATTACTGGTGATTTGAACCTTTTATTTTATTTGTATGCCACGATCTATGGCAAGAAGTAGCGTATGTTCTTGAGCAAAAAAATAGTTGTGAAGAAAATATTTCTGCTACCATGAAAATGGTTTTAAAAAATCCACTTAAAATCTTATAGGGTTTATAGTTTACGGGGCTACACTTTCCAAACTTTATGCATTACAAGGATAGGCACACCCTACCGGTTTAGTTGGTTGGGGTTTCTTGTGAAGGTAAACCTTCTTGCTACCCGGTATATTTGGAGTTTGTCCACTATCCGAAAGATTGATTTCCGTAGCTAATTCACATCCATTTGATAACTTTCTGAAAATTGAGATTCTATGAACTTGTAAGGCTTAAATTTTGCCTGCTTTGAATTGTGATTTATGCTGCAGCGGAACTTTGTGGAAAGCATGGCTGGATACTCCCTAGTTTGCTACCTTTTACAGGTTTCTCTCTCTCTCTCTCTCTTTGACACACACACACACACATGCTCACAGTGAAATCCCCTCCCCTCCCATGTTTTCTTGCGGTGAAATGTTCTAAAAGTTCCGTGTGGTGCTGAAAACCTTAATAACCATCAGAGGGTCCAGTTATATGTACGGAGTAGTATCCATTACCGATTGTGCTCATTTGTCATGTCAACCCATTGAAAAAACTTGTTTTGTTCTACTTTTAGCAATGATATTGCCATAATGTTGACCCTCCGTTCTGCTCTGCTCTGCTTTCATCACTTTAGAGTTTAGCATACAATAATTCTGTTTTGTTTTATGATGGAAGTATCATAAGAGCAAATTTTTGGTAATGATCTATTACAGGGGGTATTAGGTGACAATTGCTTGTGGGTTGGTTGCCTTTATGTTGTCACATTGAGCTGGTTAGTTAGTACAATTTATCTTGCTAATTGATTGATTTACTTCAGGCAACAACATATTAGCAGACTATCCCTCATTATGTAGCCTGTAGAGTGTATCCTATCAAAATGGACATGATAAAAGTGATCAAATTTTAATGTACTCTTTCATTATTAATAAGGACCGAGGATTATTAGAATAAGCTAGTGAGCTTTATTAGTTTCTACTCTCTTCTTTCTTGTACTCCCTCCGTCCCCGAATAAGAGTCCTACCTTAGCTATACATATTTATTAAGGAAACAAAAGAAATGGGTAAACATTGCAAGTGGGTTAAGGATAAAATTGTCCAAAATACTATTCATAGTGCAAGTGGGGAAAAGATCAGTTGGTAAGTGTTGGTTTTATTGTAATTATAGAACCATTAGAAGGACAAAGTTGTCCAAAACACTATTCCTCCTTTCCCATCATTTGTCATTTTAGGAAAGGGACTCTTATTTTGGACGTACTAAAATAGAAAGTAGGACTGTTACTCTGGGGCGGAGGGAGTAATAATTATTAACTTATGCAACGTACTTTTGCATTCGTTATCAAATAATGCAACAAACTACTCTTTTTTGCTTACGGCGTAAAAAAATGGGACTATTGGCGGGCCACTGCCACGCTAGCACCACGTCATCATTGACAGTGACTTTGATGGCGTGGCACTAGTGTGGCAATGATGTGACAGTCCCATGTCAAGTATCCTGTTAGTTTTTTGACGCCGCAAGTAAAAAAAATTAATTTTTTGCATTATTTGATAACATGCAAAAGTACGTTACCCATACCTATCTCACTCACGAATACATTGCCATATGTGAAAAAAATGAGGAAGTACGTAGCATGTAGGTCGATCAGCCCTTCTTTCTCTTAGTCTTTGGACCATTGGATCTTTTGCAAAGGTGAAAGAAACCAGTGGCTTACCTCATATACGTGCATCCTTTTTTTGGCTTTTAGCTTTGCCAATGCAACTGAGTTGGGTGGAAGCTTTTAGTTCTTAGAGGTGTTTCCACCATAGTTACCGGGAACTCCCTACCCCACCTCGTCCCTCGTCCCGGAACGCGCGTCCCGGTTTGTGGGTCATTTTCGTCCCAGTTCACAAGGGAACTCGACCCAAATCACTCAAACCATCGTACCAGAAAATCAAAGGTCAGTAACGTAGGAACTGACCTTGGCTTGCTTTACACGATGGAGAAGGAGATGAACATCTTTGAGTCATAGCTAGGAAGAGTTCGAAAACTTAGAGTTGCCGTGAGACAAACAAAACTTGTCTGCATTTACTATCTTTTAGGGTTATCTGTCTTTATATTTACAATCTTTTATCTCCTTAACAATATACATATATATATACACACACACATACATATATGTGTGTGTTTGTGTGTGTGAGTGTTAAATAAATACACTTAGTGATGCATTTCCAATAAAAAGCGTACCACGTTCCCAACTTGCGTACCAACTGATCCTACCCCCTGCGTACCCAAAATTTAGTAAGTCACGTTCCTCGTTCCCGTACCCGTCCCGCGTCCCAAAACGTCCCACGTTCGTGGTAACTATGGTTTCCACAAAAGCGATCTCTGTACTTTTGGACTAGCATGACATTCTTTTCTCAACCGGAGTTTGACGAGGAAACATTAATACTAATTTTATTGTTTACTCCATCCGTCTCATAACAATGTGCACAGATTTCCCTTTTGGGCGTCCCATTGATAAGTCTCACTTTCCCAAAATGGAAATTTTGTAATACTTATTTATTCAATGGGCCCACTTGTCATACTCACAACAACGATCCACTACTATTTCATAGCCTACTTTCTCTTTCCTAACTCACTTTTCATACTCACAAGTCACATCACCTACTTTACTAGTACTTATTTTAAAAAATTATATGTACTCCCTCCTTAATTCTCGTGCACACCCAAAAGTGTGCACATTGTTATGGGACGGAGGAATATAATTTATTATTATTATATTATCTTATTGGGTGAGGTGGGCAGCATATTTACTAAATTAAGTTTCCATGTTTCATATGTCAAAGCTGTATGTCTATCACTATGCAATTATATTTCTTTGCTACATGGCTGTGGAAATGGAAAAACATGTTCTTATAATTATTTCATCCGTCACCATTCACTCATTTTTTATTTTTTTTTCTGTTGCCTAGGTAAAGGATAGGCACAATGGGAACCTCTTGCTGGATGAAGAAGGGCATATTATACACATAGATTTTGGCTTCATGCTTTCTAATTCTCCTGGAGGTGTCAATTTTGAAAGTGCACCATTTAAGCTGACACGTGAACTTCTCGAAGTAAGTAGTCTCCCAATGAATGACTTAAATGGTTATTTAATCCTTTACTATTAAATGTTTATTGCAATTGAAATTTATGATCTTTTTGTCATGAAAGGATTACAACTTTATTGGAATTCTTAGTGATCATGATATTTGTCTTGTTCTAGGTAATGGATTCTGATGCTGAGGGAGTTCCAAGCGAGTTCTTTGACTATTTCAAAGTATGAATATGGTTTGCTTTAAAATGGTCAAGAAGCCTTGTGACTGTTGTGGTTCTTATCTTACTTGTTCTCCTTACATATATAGGTTTTGTGCATTCAAGGGTTCTTAACATGTCGTAAGCATGCGGAGCGGATAATTCTTCTTGTTGAGATGTTGCAGGTAAAGTCAACTCAATCATTCGCGTGGCATTCTGATTTTCATGTATTACCTCATTTTTTTGGATTAAATTGCTTCCTACTCCCTATCCAGGATTCGGGTTTCCCCTGCTTCAAAGGTGGTCCACGAACAATACAGAACTTACGGAAGCGATTCCATCTAAGTTTAACCGAGGAGGTTTGTTTTCTTGTGTCATTATCTTGAGATGCAATTTGTTAGAGTAAAACTGAAGTTACAAAAATATTTACAAAATTTTGGTTACAAATACATGTCAATAGATGATTGGATGTTGTGTTTGTAGACCCCACTACTCATTAACAATGTCTAATCTTTTTGCCAACTGTATTTGTAATGAAAATTTTGTAAACTTCTTTTGTAACCCTAGAGCATTGGTATGACTGTTCTGATATGATAGTTGTTTTTCTACAGCAATGTGTATCGTTGGTACTTTCGTTAATCAGTAGCAGCTTAGATGCATGGAGGACACGACAATATGATTATTATCAAAGGGTTTTGAACGGAATATTATAAGGGGGTGATTATTATATTGGTTGACATGAAGATAAAGCCAGCTGGTGGATCGTATAAATGATGAGCTCAGTTTTGAAATTCTTTGCTGCAGTTATATGGGTGTCAAAACTTGTCAACTGGGAAATAGTTTTCGTCAGTGTTATCACTTTGATGACGTGTCATGGCTTAATATACCGGGACGTTGCCTCAAGAAAGGCGGATACTGTATGCTGGCGGGGTGCTTGATTTGAATTGAGGACATATGATTCTTTATATACCCAAATTGGACAGCATATATTACTATAGAGTGATTACATTGGAAAGATAGAAAGAGATGCCAAGATTGTTGCTTTTGGACCTTGTTTTCCAAATGAGGTATGCATATGGTGTGCATAGTCATCAGCCACCACTCAGTCTGTACAGCTATGTTGTAATCTCTATATTTATGTTTTTTTTGTTTTTTTTTTTTCCTTTCCTTTTTGATTGTATTGTGTTTTCGATAGTGCAACATGTTTTGGTCTTCACCGCGTTCATGGGTGGAAAGTGTTTTTTTTTTCCTTCATTTGACCGGTCATCCCTCACGAGCAATTATATTGTTCTCTGAATACGATTCTACGATCTAGGTCAAGTTTTTTTATTTTTTATTTTGTCGCAACATTTCATGTTTCCGGAACTTGTGCTTGTGTGGAGTTTGGGCTGAGTTGTATGTTTATTAAGCAAGGCAATATATATGTAAACATGTAATTGTGAATTGGGAAAGTAACACACATAAGGAGAGATACATGGTTGAATTCCTCCAACCGGTCCCCCATTTATCATGTTGACTGCCACTAATGTTGTTCATTATTAAGAACTCAAATCGAGCATACTCCATTTTCTACTACCTCGACCTAGAATCACTCGATATACCCCATTTTCTACGACCTAGAATCACTCGTCTTCTAATATGACCATTAGTGAAGGGCGAACGAATACAAGTCCGACAGTCGTGGATAGTGGATACAACCGCTTGTTCGTCAACATACCTTTATACCCTTCCATTTTCAAGAAAAATGATAAAAATACCCTACATGACATGCACATGACCATTTCTCGTTAATTTTCTAATGCCGTTTGGGGTCTAGGGGGGTCATAGGTCAAACTGGGACAAATGGCAAATTGGAGGGTCACTTTGGGACAAAATTGGGTTTGGGGTGCAAAGTGGGAATGGGTGGATACTTTGGGAAGCTAAACATATTTTGGCCATGAATATATGTTGTTTGAGTCCCAATCCCGAGAGTTCCTCAAATATAAAAGTTTTTTTTTTTTTACCTAAAGTTAGAGTAATTTGTAATAATATTTTTAGATAAGTGACAACCAATTTATACCCCCAATCAATTCATTTTACTGTTTTTTTCCATTAAAAGCAAATATTTTTCAAAGTAACATTGTCTCCGTGGGATCGACCCGTACTTGCACATTACTATATTACAACAACCCGTGCACTTGCGGTTTTATAAACTAAGCCCTCGTTTTAGGCTTAACAATGGTTAACTTATACTATTAATAATAATGGTTAACTTATACTATCAATAGGAATTGTTAACTTATATAATTACTAATATGATTAACTAATAGTATTAGCTAAGAATGAGAATATCAAAAGTTATTACATTGTAGGATGATGTTGATGTGGCTTCTCCAAATTCAAGATTTTACTAAAACATGTATACATTGTTGGGGAATTGAGGGGGATCTTCACATCCACTAGCCCATATTAGCAGTCATCAATATGTAGAAAATAATTAACACATGAAT
Organism: Campanula takesimana; assembly: GCA_026119855.1. Classification (NCBI taxonomy): domain Eukaryota; kingdom Viridiplantae; phylum Streptophyta; class Magnoliopsida; order Asterales; family Campanulaceae; genus Campanula; species Campanula takesimana. The sequence continues at coordinate 153,741 of JAOWBW010001370.1, read as the reverse complement.
AATAATATGAAAGAACAAGAACACCATGAATTTGTTCACCCGGTTCACCATCCCTATGGCTACATCCGGAGGCACCAAGCCAGGATATCACTATAATAATATGTCGATTGTTACAATTTACATATACACTCGCGCAGATCTAGTATGACTACTCTCCAATAACAATCTCACCACATATATTATCTCTCCCCTAAGAACACACAAATAACACAGTCATGGCTGGGTTGTAGGATCACCCCCCATGGCTCTCCTAGGACCCCGGCCCCTTCCTAGACACTATTTTGTGCTCTCTTTTTATATCCTAACTTTCTCCTACACAAAGTAAAGTACAAAATGTTATGGTGATAGTCATAATATATTTATAGGGATACAAAATCTAATTTTAATCAAAACCTAATTACCCGGAAGTATATTAGAGACAAAAGGAGTATAATAATAATACGGAAACTAATTCCTCATTATTGTTTCCAATGACGTACACACCAGGAAACATTATTGATAGATTCCTTGGAAAACTCCTCCACGTGCACAACCAATTTGAGTCCAAACTGTGATGGTGTGATGGTCCAGCCTATCACCAATTGGTCCGGTCGGGTCTTGCATGATGTCCGGCCGGATCTTCTGATTTCTGCTCCGTCCCGGTTTCGACTCGTCGCTCCTTCGCGGTTTTGACCCTCCTCCTCGGTTTTGACTCCAATCCCAACAATCTCCCACCTGGAGACATAAAACACCATTGTGACATACTCCATCAAACTCCCAAAAAAGAATGGTCCACCAAATATTTTACCACCATGTTAAGCCTCCACGCTTCTCCACCATTATGAGCCTCCATGCCCAAGTAATAAGGAGAGTTGAAACCAAGCGACGTTTCAACCTCTCTGTGTTAGATTCTTCTTGCCTCCCCAAATCAACTTCTACCTTGATTTCTCTGCAAGTCTAACTTCGCCTTCTCCCTCCTAGATCCACTCCCCATGAAACTCGGACACACCTTGCTTCTTGCATTGTCTTCTTGTGGTTTTTTCTCTCTCTCTCTCTGTCAGGGCCACTTGACTCCCACCGAGTTGCAACTTTTGAGTACTCTCCCCACTTAACATACCGTTCATTGATGTCTCTCCGTTTTTGTTAGTGTTGTATGCTTTAGGCACGTTATGAGAACGATTAATGTTATCTATTGATTATGTTTTAATAAAGATATTGAATGTTGATTATTATATCATTTGCATGTTTATTATAATAATCCCCGTCCCTGATAATTATGTATTAATTGTTAGTATAAGTTTAATAGATAATCATATGATAATTATGGTGTATGTGATACAATTAAACTTATGGGTATTTCTTGGAGACCAAATCCTGGACTGACCCGTATGAGATTTATGTCATGGTCACAATGTCATAATTAAGTCTCATATAGTTATATTACTGGAATCTTTAAACTTGAGGTTATTACAGTCTTCCACTTGATGAACATTACTTTTACATATTCAAACGTTACCCCTAACCGGGTAGTTATAAAGAATATGATTGGCATAAACGGAATCATGTAGGGAAGAGTAATAAGCCAAGAAAGGATTTGTTCTTCGTCAAGAGAGATGTCAAGCTTTGGCCACTCGATGAATGGTATTGATGAAATGCATGACCGTGCTTAAATAAGATTTGTCTTATCAATACATTCGTGATCGAGAAAGCATTGGACAATGTAAGTTGACCATTGACCATGACTTACGTTCAATAGACATCGTGAAAAAAAGAGATTGTAATATGTTCTATAATGGATTAACGAACTTTAACAAGTTATATCATTTGGGTAATCATGATGGCCTGCTAGGGTCCGCTCATGATTTATGAGACAAAGTGTGTTTGGGCTCATTACCAACTTGATATAATCCTATGGGGTCACACACAAGAGAACGAATTGTTAAAAGGGAATTATGACTGTGTTTTGATCTAGCACGGCCGTACTCTTTAGAAGACACGACCGTGCCATTAATCACCAAAAAGCAAGTGGCTGGCGCACCATTTGGCACGACCGTGCCAAAATATCAAGCATGACCGTGCTATGCTCGGCACGACCGTGCAAGATATAAAGCACGACCGTGCCAATATTGGGCGGCTGGGAAGGTTGCTTCGAAGGCATTGGCACGACCGTGCCAGTCATGTCGGCCAGGAAAATCTTGCAGCACAAATAGAGACGGGATTTGGGTTTCCTAAGTCCTTAAGGGTTAAGGACTTATACCCATATAAATATATCAGTCACAGCCATTGTATTTGATTGATTCACTTGTTTGAATAAACATTATTATTGATTGAGATTGAGAATCAAAGATCAATAATACATAAAATCATATAGTTCATTTTGATCTAGCAGTCAAGATTAAGAAATAGTTCTTAATATTCGTTCGCGTGTGGATATCCAGTGAGGGTGATTCCGTTATCATCTTCGTGTTCGTGTTCCTGCGTTCGTGATTTGAAAGCCGCGAAGAACCCAAGACTCAAAGATCAAAAAATCAAGAAACGCTTCAAGGGTTAGTATTCTTGTATTCATAGTAAATGTATTTGTCATAATCATATGAATGGATCTATAGGCTTTGGGTTTCATAAAATTTTAAATGCTTAATTCCGCTGCGCATGTTACTACGAAACCCAACAGTGGTATCAGAGCCCCGTTCATGTTGATTATTTCAATACATAATCATGTTGTGTGTATGTAAATTGTTTATGTACCTAGCATGATTTGAATATTGGGATTATGATGTTTATGTGTTATATGCGTTTTTTTGTGGTTTATTGTTTCATAAACTTTAATCGCACTATTCAATCGCAATAAAAATTATGTTGGATTCAAAATTGTTGGGTTATCAATTTTGATTGGATCAAAGTTTTGGTAATCTAAAGATTCATGAATAAATTGTTTATTCAAGGTTTTGATGATAATGGTGATTGGATCACTAAGAACACCAAATCCTAATTGAATCGGGAAAAACAATTTGGGAAAAATTTTGGAACTTTAAAATTCTGAATTTTCGAAGGGTCCGACCGGACCTAGTAGGCGACCCGGGCGGACCTCCGGGTCTTGCGCGGGTGCGGCCTTTAGGTCGCGGGTGTGGATCTTGGGGTTTTAATTTCCTATTTGTTTTAGTCTGTTGAATTCTGAGATTGGTTCAAGGTTTGGATGACTAGCCTACGTTCTCGAGACTGTGTTTCCCAAACTTGATCGTAATCAAAGATTCAAAGATAAAACGAAGTTAGAATTATGAAGAGTTCATAATTGCTAAAATTAAGAAACAAAGTTCTTGATTCGAAGATTGGAGATCCATGTGGAAGTGTGAATACAATTGGCCTACGTTCATCAAGACCATCTATTGCTTAGTTTCGGCCACATGGAATACTCTCTTGGTTTCTTGGATTAGTGCGGAATTGTGGTTGCCTTATGGCTTAGTTCGGCCGCATTTTGTTGTCTTGATTTGGAGATAATAACCAAAGTTCAAATAGTCCCATCCTCATGATTATAGAGAAACTAATGACACATAATATCATGCTTAAATTAATAGATATTAATTTAATGACTAAACTTGATGTGTAACATGTTTATCTTATGTGATCATAAATGTGTTATATGCTATATGTTGTGAACCTTCAATTAAAATTTAAGTTCCGTGCCGACCCATGATTAAAACACTTGGGATTACATGGGTACTTTCATGCGCGCTCTAACCATCGTGAGGTGCATTGATTTTATTCATGTATGAACAAGATGAGTGAAAGAGTGGTTCCTATGCGTTTAAAGTGGGTTGACTTAATTACTTGGGCCTAAGGCACAGATGAGATTAAAACATGCATGATATATGATGTCTTGATATAATCTCATAAAAGATCTAAGAATCATATATGATATGATTGATAAGGAGTTATCTACCGAAATAGTTTAATTTTATGCATCTTGCCATCGCGGACGTAAAATTAAATGAAATATGGATCTTAGCCCAATTAAATTATATTATACATTGGATGTATATGAAGGTTATATAATTTAGTGGGAGTATTTGAGAAATACTAATATTTGTAATATCTTTAAAACTTAGTTGGTACTTATATTTAATTATATGTTTGCATAATTGTAGATAATGGATCAAAGTTCAAATTCTTTATCATTGCGATCAATCCTTGAGAAGGAAAAACTTCAAGAAAATGGATCTAACTTCACGGATTGGATCCGTAGCCTTAGAATTGTTCTAAAGCATGAAGATAAGCTCTATATTCTTGATGAGCCCGTTCCTGAGGATGAACCTGAATCATCTGCCCCCAAGGATGAGAGAAACGCCTACAAGAAGCACAAGAGTGATTCTCGTGAGGTGGGTTGTCACATGCTTGCAGCCATGTGTTCTGAGTAGAGCCGTCAATTCGGGACCGTCCCGTCGGGACGTCCCGTCCCGCAATGTATATGGGACGGGACGGGATAGCATTTTCTTATCCCGAAAAAATTCAGGACTATTCGGGACGGGACTATTCGGGACGGGATAAAAACGGGATGGGACGGGACGGGACGGGATGTCCCGAATTTTTTTGAAACATTAGTAGGCCCAAATTTCCTAAGGTAAGCCCAAGTCAAGCCCAAATTTTAGAAGCCCAAGTCTCTCATTGATCTCATTGCCCATCTCTCATCGATCTCATTCTCACTATCTCATTCTCAGTATGCCCTAAAGGCTAAATCCCTAATCCCAGGAGCCACCACGACCAGTCGACCACGATTCCCACACCCACACTCACACTGGCAGCGCCTTTGAATTTCTACGATTCCCACACCACGGCGACGATTCTCACCTCGACAATCGACACTCTGGCTCACTCCCACACCGGCGAAGGCACTCGTTTCTCTCTCCGACAGTCTCACACCGGCGACATCTTCTCCTCTTTTTCCGGTGACATCTTTTCCTCTGGTCATCCTGGCGACGGCAATCGTTACTCAGGTACGATTCTCTTCTTCTCTGCAATAGAATATAATTACAGATTTTGTATATTTTATGGTTTGAAAATTGGAATGCAGTGTTGGAAAATTACAAGAAAATCAATTTTACTTTCTGTTTAGGGCTTTACTGTGCTTAATATGTTACTATGAATTTGGGGCTTCTGCCTTCTTTTGAAACTTCTTTTGAAACATTCTGCTCTTTTTTTTTTTTCGAAAAACTTTAAACTGCTGTTTTTTTTTTTGAAGTTGGAACTTTGAACTGCTGCTATGAAAGTATTTGTATGATACTTATGTAAAAACTAAGTAGTTGGATTTGTGTTTTTTGTTTGAAAAATCGTATTTTTTTGTGATTGGTGATTGCGTTAACTTATCCCGTGTTCGTCCCGTATTGTCCTGCGTCCCGAGGTGATTTGGGATGGGACGAGGAATTTCGGTCCCGCGTAAAATTAGGCCCGTCCTGTCCCGTCCCGTATAGATAGCGGGACACCATAGTTTCGTCCCGTCCCATCCCGTTATCCCGAATTGACGGCTCTAGTTCTGAGCTTCAGAAGACTCTTGAACACTTGGAGGCATATGACCTTGCTGTTGAGTTGAAAGACATGTTTCAAGAACAGGCAAGACAAGAAAGGTTCGATACTATAGCTGCCATCGTCTCATGCAAGATGAGTGATGGGCAGGCTGTGGGCCCTCATGTTCTAAAAATGAAGGCTTACTTTGAGCACCTAGAGAGGCTTGGCCATCCCATTGAGGTTGAGTTGGCCACTGATTTTATTCTTAATTCATTGCCCAAAAGCTATAATCAGTTCGTAATGAACTTTAATATGCATGGGATGGATAAGTCCCTGTCTGAGTTGCATGGGATGCTAAAGACAACAGAAAAGAAAATCGGTAAAGAAGCCGCTCCTGTGCTCATAGTATCAAAGGAAGGAAAAGGCCAAAAAGACAAAGGAAAAGGGGGTAAGACAAAAGTTGTCAAACCCAAGATTGGCAAGGAAATTGTTGCTAATGCTAATGTGGCTAAACCTGCTTCCCAAAATGATGCAATTTGTTTCCACTGCAATGAGATTGGTCATTGGAAACGGAATTGCAAGGTTTACAAGGAAGAGATGAAGAAGAAGAAGAGCAGTGGGACTGCCTCTACTTCAGGTATCTATGTTATAGATGTTCTTCTTTCTACTTCTAGCTCCTGGGTATTAGATACCGGATGTGGATCTCACATTTGTTTAAATTTGCAGTGACTAAGGAACAAAAGGCTAATTAAAGATGGCGAAGTGGACCTACGTGTGGGGAATGGAGAAAGAGTTGTTCCATTAGCCGTAGGAACATATGATGTCATTTTACCTAGCGGATTAATTCTTGTTTTGAACAATTGTTATTACGTTCTGGATTTAAGTAGAAATATTATTTCAATTTCTTGTTTGGATAATGAAAGTTATAGTTTTCTTATTAAGCATAAGAAGTTTTCTATTTATTTAAATGAGATACTTTATTGTACCGCGTGTTCATTTAATGGCCTTTATGTTCTTGATGTTGAAAGTGGGAATAATGAGAATATTTATAATGTAAATAAGAAATCCATACCTAATGATGTAAATCATACTTATTTGTGGCATTGTCGTCTTGGTCATATAAATGATAAGCGTATCTCAAAACTCCATGGGGACAGATTTTTAGATTCACATGATTTTGAATCATATGAAACTTGTGAGTCTTGTTTACTTGGAAAGATGACAAAGACACCTTTTACTAAGAGTAGTGATAGGGCTAGTGACTTATTGAGACTCATACATACTGATGTGTGTGGACCAATGAGCAACAGTGCTAGGGGAGGATATCAATACTTCATAACTTTTACTGATGATTTTAGTAGATATGACTATGTCTACTTAATAAAACTCAAAAGTGAGTCTTTTGAGATATTTAGAATATTTCAAAATGAAGTACAAAATCAACTTGACAAAACTATTAAAGCACTTCGATCCGATCGTGATGGAGAATATTTAAGCCAAGAATTTGACAATCATCTTAAAGATTGTGGAATTGTTTCACAATTAACTCCACCTGGAACACCACAATGGAATGGTGTGTCTGAGCGGAGAAATAGGACCTTATTAGATATGGTCCGCTCCATGATGAGTCAAGTTGATCTTCCTTTATCCTTTTGGGGACATGCACTAGAAACTGTCGCTCTTATACTAAATAATGTTCCAACAAAATTTGTTCCAAAGACACCATATGAGATGTGGAAAGGAAAGAAGCCTAATCTTTCTTTTATGAAGATTTGGGGTTGTGAAGCTTATGTCAAGAGAATGATCTCTGACAAACTCGCACACAAGTCTGATAAATGTAATTTCGTGGGATATCCTAAGGAAACTAAATGATACTACTATTACAACCGCACGGACAACAAAGTGTTTGTTGCACGAGATAGTGATTTTCTAGAGAAAGAGTTTCTCTCTAAAAGAACTAGTGGGAGTAAAATTAGTCTTGAAGAGGTTCAAGAGCCCGAAAGTTACATGGAACAGAATGTTGGATCTGATCAAGTTTCACAAGGAGTTGCGGAACCTAATCAGAATACTCAAGTTCCTCGCAGAACTGGTAGGGTGCGATCCGAACCTGAAAGATATGGATTTCTCATGATGGATAGCAATAAAGTAGAAGTCATAGTTGACGACGAACCTACTTCCTACAAAGAAGCGATGTCCGCTCCTGATTCAGATAAATGGCTTGGAGCCATGGAATCTGAAATTAAGTCCATGTATGATAATCAAGTTTGGAACTTGATTGATGCGCCCGAAGGTGTAAAAACCATAGGATGCAAGTGGGTTTTCAAAAAGAAAACTGACATGTATGGAAAGGTGCATACTTACAAAGCTAGACTTGTAGCGAAAGGCTATAGGCAGATTCATGGAATCGACTATGATGAAACCTTTTCACCCGTAGTAATGATCAAGTCTATAAGAATTTTACTTGCCATAGCCACAAATTTTGACTATGAGATATGGAAAATGGATGTCAAAACAGCGTTCCTTAACGAGAACTTACTTGAGGATGTTTATATGACACAACCTGAAGGTTTTGTAATTCCAGAAAATTCTAATAAAGTATGCAAGTTGCAAAGATCCATTTATGGATTAAAGCAAGATTCAAGGAGTTGGAATCTTCGATTTGATGAATCGGTCAAAGAGTTTGGCTTCATAAGGAACGAAGATGAGCCTTGTGTATACAAAAAGATTAGTGGGAGTGTTGGGTATGCCCACATATATCTCAGTTTCAATGTAATAGGATTGATTAGATTTGATTGATCCATCACCTAAGTTTTATTCCATGGACTTTAGACCCACATTTAAGAAGTATTTATACTTCATTTTTTAGGTAGTCCATTGTAATAGAATAGGCTTAGTAATAGATCAAGAATGTCAAGATTGAAGAAAATCACTTTGTTCAGATTGAGCCACGCGCCCATGCGCCCCATGTGACCCGCGCATTGGATATGCGCCCCATCTAGGCACGCGCATGTTCATGCGCCTCTATGGACCATGCGCCCCATTGGCTCAGCGTGCCTCATTGATGTTAATTCAACACTTGGTGATTTATTGAAGACATGAAGACTTGAAGAAATTCAAACAACGCCAATAATCTAACGGTGGTTAAATAACACGTATGCGCCTGCATCTAAGGACACATGTCCATAACGGTCATATTTGTGTTATGTGTCTAACGGCTACAAAGGACACGTGCTCCACTCATTGAGCGACAGCACATCTGTCCTTTGACCTTATCCACAAGGGATTTCCAACGGCTAGTTTTTGGGCTCTACTATAAATACCCCATAACTTCAAACATTTTGAAGTTGCTAAGATATTCAGAATTTCTCTCTCAAGCATTTGTTGAAGATTTGAAGATTGCCTTTGATTTTCCAGAATTCTCAAGAACATCTTCATAACTTCATCCTTAGCCCAGATCCTCAAGCAAAAACACTTTAGTTTTCTTGTGCTCTCAATCTCAAAGATCTAAATAGCATTGAATCTAAAATCACACACGCACCTCTTTAAGTTTGATCACTTAGATCTTTCTTTTAGAGATACACCGGTTATTGTCTAGGATTTGGTCTTGCATAAAATATTAGATCTTCAGGTATTGTATAAGCTTAAACGTTGTAATTTGTAACACTCACTCATTATATAAGATCTCCATTAGAAATCCAAGACTAACCATCTTGGTAGAGGATGTAGATCATTTCCCGATCGAACCTCTCCAAATTGCGCGCATTTAATTCTTGTCATTTACTTTAAAGTTATTATCTTATCTCACTATTTGCTTGTTTAGTCATTGTAGGTTAATAGCTGAATTGTGTTGTGTTTGTTATATCATTTGCCTTAGTTCTTTATTTCACCCACTTTGAGCCAAAATACTCAGAGTGTGTGTTGCGCCCCTTTTAATCATTTGCGCCTACTTTACTTAATTATTCCGCTGTGCATTTCACTCACTCACTTAGGCGCATTTCATAATGCTTACTTGGTTAAATGCGCATTTGCCATTGAATTTTCAAGGGTATGAAAAGAATTTTAAAACAGCTATTCACCCCCTAGCTATTTTCCATACCCTTGTTGCCCTTTGGGACCAACAAGTGGTATCAGAGCTAACACCTTTATAAAACATCTTTGTTTTTCAAGCTTAACAGCTTGGGTGCCGATTCGATATGGCAAACTCAAAACCTTCGGCAACTGCTAACTATACAGATGTTCCAGTCTTTGATGAAGATCATTTTGACGTGTGGAAATTCAACATCTTGACTCATCTTACCTCAATCGATGAAAGGCTTCATGACACCGTGGTTTATGGACCTTACATCCCAATGAAAGTAAATCCAAATCCGCGCACCAACGCTGCTCAATCAACCATCAAGAAACCAAGAGAAGAATGGACTGAGGAAGAAACAAGAAGAGTTGCAAATGATGGCAAAGCAAGAAACATTCTTCTAAGCACTCTAAGCACGGCTATGAAACAACAAGTCATGCATTGTGCTACCGCCAATGAGTTATGGGATGCTATTGAAGAGCATATAGAAGGAGACACGGTCTACAAGGAGAACAAAAGATATGAAGTGCAAAAGAGATTCAACAATTTCTCTCAACTCCTCGGTGAAACTCTTAGACAGACTTATGAACGCTATTGTGAAATTATCTATCTCTGTATTTCACTTGGAAAGAAATTCTCCAATAAGGAATTAAACACTAATTTCCTTGCTACTTTTGGATCAAGATACCTACACAAATCTAGCGCCCTTGAAGACGCTGGAGCTTTAGATGTATGGACCTTAAAGAACCTTTATGCAAATATCAAGGTTTATGAGCTCAAACTCCAATGAATTAGTGAAACTTAAGGAAAGTCAAAATCCATAGCTATGGTAGTGTATAGAGAAGAAGCGCATGCGCCTGCGACGGTTTAAGAAGAGAAAAGTTCTGATCCCAAAATTTCTACCTCTGAGCTATTAGACATGGATGATGAAGACTTCGCTTTATTTGTGAGGAAATTCAAAAGTTCAGAAAATTCTCAAGACCCAGCTCAACCAGCAAATTTCAAAGATCTACCAGCAGAGCTCCTCCAAATTTCATGAGGAGCAGTGATTCAAAAAGAAAAGAAGACCTTGTTTGTTTTAATTGCAGGAAACCAGGACACTTTGCTTCAAGCTGCCCAATTTCCAAATTTGAGTATATGCAGAAGAAGAGCAGCCATACTCCCAAGTTCACTCCCAAATTCACTCGTCACAAGGGAATGGTTGCTGAAGAAGAATCACCAGAAAATGGGCAGAACACTTGGATTGAAACAGACTCAGATGAGAGCGATGAAGATTCCGATGATGGACTCGCTTGTTTGGTGGCAAATGATGATGAAGTTGATACTTATGATTCTGATGATGACTACTCCAAAGATGTTCCTAATATGAATGTCTTGAATAAACCAATCAAGAAATCTGCAGGTTTTCAAGAGGTGAAAAAGAAGAAAGGACCAACCATCAGCGAGCTCGTAGAACAAGGATTTCTCACTCCGGCTCAAAGCGATGGTGGATTGTTATTTTCTAGATGTGATCTGAGTGCTAGAAGCAAACTCAGAAAGAGTGAATATATAAGACCTCTAGTTGCACCTATTCCTACAATCAATCACGATGAGGACATTGTAAAACAAGAAAAGTTACTCAAAGAGGCTGAAAAGGTAATCAGTCGTTTTAGTGATATGAAGGAAGCTTTAGCACTATCATGTGATGAAATTTCCCAGCTTAAGACCGAGAAATCTCTTCTTTAATCTGAACTCACCCTCCTTAAGGAGCAGATAAAGAGCATGACTCCTCTTACGGTTAAAAACACTTATCTAACGGAACAAAACTCATTACTTAAAGTTCAAAACGATGAATTGGTTACTCAAATTGCTGATCTTAAAAAGATTACAAATGAGTGGTCCAATTCTCGTGTCACTATGGATGGTATCTTTGAGTCCCAAAAAGCCAGTGGTGATAAAAGTGGCTTGGGATTCATATCATCAACTAGTGACAACTTTAAGTATGATGTTTGTGCTGAAAGAGACAGTGAATTTACAACTCAGCAAACTCATGAAATTTTCAAGGAAAAACATTCTAATTCAATGGGTAAAGGACAGGAAAAAGTCAAAAGACAAACATTCCATTATGTCTACCCAACGAAACAATTTGGGAAAGCTAAAGAGAAGGAAGTAGCTACAGATGAATCATCCACTAGCAAAATCATTCTTGAAACAAGGCGCGCTCCTTCTTCGAGTGCACATTATGAGCCTAAGAGCCACGCGCCTCACCGCCGTGCGCCTCCTATCCCTATGCGCCCTCCAAGAAAAACCGCTCCAAAATTTCAAAAGAAAGATTTTGTTAAGGCTGGCTCATCTGACCCAAAGAAGAATGCTATCCCAAAGAAAAGTAAAGAGTTTGTAAAAACTCACGTGATTGGTGGCTTTCATCATTGTTCTATTTGTGATTGTTCGGGACATAAGGCCATGGAATGCCTTTTGAGATTCACTCCCAATGCCAAAGGACGTAAGAATCCTAAGGTCAAGCAAGAGTGGGTCGTCAAAAGTTGCTAACTCTAGGACCCGAAAAGGAATAAAGGGGACCTGCTTTAAATGTTTATATTTCAGGTTCTTTGCTTCATGGCTGGATCTTCAAAAGCTAAAACGTATGAATGGATTCTCGATAGTGGGTGTTCACGACACATGACTGGAGATGAATCCTTACTTGAAGATGTTCATGAAGAAAGAGGTCCCTCAGTAACATTTGGTGATAATAATAAAGGTCAAATTGTAGCATATAGAAAGCTCAAGAAAGACAAAGTGTGCATTGAAAGAGTCTCACTCGTTGAAGGGCTCAAGCACAATTTATTATCCATATCTCAATTCTGCGACAAAAGATTAGAATGCCATTTTACCTCAACTCAATGTCTTATCAAGAATGGCAAAACTGGAGCTACATTACTCACGGGATATCGTAAGACAAATATTTATATTATTGATTTCCATAGTATGAACTCTAGTACTAATCTTTGTTTTGTGGCTAAAAGTGTGAACGAAAATAGTTGGTTGTGGCACAAGCGCTTAAGTCATTTGAACTTCAAGTATCTATCTAAACTCAGCAGGAATAATCTTGTTAAAGGACTTCCCAAGGTTCCTGATCATCATGACAAGAAGTGTGCCGCGTGTCAACTTGGCAAACAACCGAAAAAGTCTTTCTCCAGTAAGACCAATCCTTCAACTTCTAGATGTTTGCAACTGCTGTACATTGATCTATTTGGACCATTTACCACCGCAAGTATTAGAAGAAGCAAGTATACTCTAGTTGTGTTGGATGATTATTCAAGATACACATGGGTGGAAATGATGATCTCAAAAGATGATTGTTATGACATTTTGACCACCTTATTCAGACTGCTCCAAACCCAAAAAGAAGATGACATCGTTAGTGTTCGATCCGACAATGGAACAGAATTCAAGAACAACGGTGTTGCTCGATATTGTGACGATCATGGGATAGATCACAACTTCTCAACCGCTGGAGTTCCTCAACAAAATGGAGTTGTGGAAAGAAAGAATAAGACGTTGATTGAAGCGGGAAAGATGATGATAGCTGAAGCTAAATTGCCTAAGTACTTTTGGGAAGAAGCTATCAACACAGCATGTTTTACTCAAAATCGTTCCCTCATCAACAAACTTCATAACAAGACCCCGTATGAACTTTGGCGTGGTAGAACTCCCAGCATTGGATTCTTCAAGATCTTTAGTTGCAAATGTTATATCCTCTACAACGGAAACGAACATAGAGGTAAATTCGATGTCAAAGCCGACGAAGGTATTTTTTTGGGTATGCCAAACTTTCTAAAGCTTTTCGTGTTTTTAATAGATCTACATTAGTGATAGTTGAATCTGTACATGTTACATTTTATGAACATTATCTCCTTAAGCCACATTCGGCTCCAAATGATTCTGATGATTCTGTTGAGTTAAATGATACAGGTGATCCTATTCATGTTGCGCCTACACAAGATCAGAATTTATCAACTCAAGGAAATCCATCTACATCAGTTGCTCCTAACTCAATCTATGGCGCGCCTGGTGAATCTTCAGTTGCACCTCCATTGAATGATGCGCCTATAGATTCCTCTCACGCGCCTATATCAACTACTGCATCTGGTGTTAACCCTAGTTTCAATTCTGAACTAGTTCAACCCCCAAATTTTGATGATTTTGAATCTGGTGAAGATGTACCAATTGAAGACCTTCAAGTTACTACGACTCAACCTAACTTACCTCCTGAAATTCGTGAAGTTAGAGGTCACCCAATCAATAATATCATTGGTGATCTAAATGTTGGTGTTCGTACAAGGAGAGCTACAAACTTTGATGCTTACACTGCATTTATCTCTTAAATTGAACCAAAGAAGGCTGATGAAGCGCTCCAAGATCCAAATTGGGTTGTTGCAATGCAAGAAGAACTCAATCAATTTGAACGATGTAAGGTTTGGACTCTAGTTCCAAAACCTCATGATCAAGGAGTGATTGGTACGAAATGGGTGTTCAGAAACAAGATGGATGAGATTGGAACCATCACAAGAAACAAAGCAAGATTGGTTGCACAAGGCTATAGGCAAGAAGAAGGCATTGATTACGATGAAACTTTTGCGCCTGTAGCAAGACTTGAAGCTATCAGATTATTTCTAGCTTACGCCGCTCACAAGAACTTCAAGTTATATCAAATGGATGTGAAAAGCGCGTTTCTAAATGGTGAACTCCAAGAACAAGTCTACGTAGCTCAACCACCTAGGTTTGAAGATTCACAATTTCAAAATCATGTGTACAAACTCCAGAAAGCTTTGTATGGGCTGAAGCAAGCGCCAAGAGCATGGTATGATACACTATCCAAGTTTCTCATTGAAAAAGGCTTTACTCGTGGTAAAATTGATATTACTCTTTTCATTGCCAAACATAATGGTCATAAATTACTTGTTCAAATTTATGTTGATAATATTATATTTGGTTCTACTAATGAATTATTGTGCAAGCGCTTTGAGAAACTAATGAAGAGCAAGTTTGAAATGAGCATGATGGGAGAACTCACATTTTTCCTTGGGCTTCAAATCAAGCAAATGAATGAAGACATTTTTATCAATCAAGCCAAATATACAAGGGATCTAATCAAGAAGTTTGGACTTGAAAATGCTAAAGCATACGACACTCCAATGTCTACCGGCAACAAACTCGACAAGGATTTAAAAGGGAAACGTGTTGATCAAACGCTCTATCGAGGTATGATTGGCTCACTCCTTTATCTTATTGCTAGTAGGCCCGATATTATGTTTAGTGTTTGTATTTGCGCTCGTTATCAATCTGACCCTAGAGAAGCGCACTTGATTGCTGTGAAACGTATTATAAGATATCTCTCCGGTACTGTTAACCTTGGACTTTGGTACACCAAAGATTCGAACTTTAAACTTGTAGGTTATTCAGATGCGGATTATGCAGCGTGCATATTTGATAGGAAAAGCACAAGTAGCACTTGTCATTTCCTCGGATATCGACTTGTGTCATGGGCGAGTAAGAAACAAGCTTCAGTATCTGTATCAACAACGGAAGCAGAATATATCGCTGCGGGAAGTTGTTGCTGTCAGATTCTATGGATGAAGCAGCAATTGGTGGACTATGATATAATAGAAGAAAATTGTCCCATCTACTGCGACAACACTTCAACCATTGCCGTTTCTGAAAATCCTGTCGTGCACTCCAAAACCAAGCACATCGACATCAAATATCACTTCCTCAAGGACCACGTGGAGAAAGGCAATATTCATTTAGAACACGTGGGAACCGATTTTCAAATCGCAGACATTCTGACGAAAGCACTTGACGCGAAACGGTTCATCTTTTTGAGAGGTGAAATGGGTATGCTTGAACTCAACTAAATCCATATAGTTTTGTTATTAGTAATGATTTTATGTCTGTTTGAGTTATGTATATCCTAGGTTCAAAAGATATATCAACTTCAAAGTTTCAAAGAAACTCACTGCACGCCCAATGCTTCTGCGCGCTCCACTCTCTTTGCGCGCCTAGCATCTAATGCACCCCAATCCTTATGCGCGCCTAGATGAGCTTATGCGCCCCTCATGTACCCATTTATGATGACGGCTCAATCAATGCTACCATATTTAATATTTCAAATGATTGAACGTATTCAATATTCACAAGTACCAGGTATGTTAATTATGTTCATTTATTATGGAGAATTTTTGTCTTTTGACATTCCATAATTGTTCAAGGGTACTTGTGCAATTAATTTTCCCTCGTTTTATGTTTTTCAAAAATTTTATTTTCTGGGGATATATTTCTTGCACCCCAAACTTACACCAAAACAAATATTTTTGGGGTTTGTGCAAAAATTAGTTAAAATTGTTCATACACTTATAGGGAAAGTGGAGTAGTTTTTCTATACCCAAATTGTCACATCAAAAGTACTTTGGGTCATTCAGCATTAATGAGACATAATCTTTATCACTCGTTCATTTAATGCTCTGTCCTTTGTGCCATGATGAGCCGAAATTTTGTTTTCCCCTCATTAATACCCATCCTTTCATATTCCCTCTTTTTTCTAACCTATATATACTAACCTAACCTTTTCATATCCTTTTTCATCATATCCTACCAACTCTCTCTCTCTCTCTCTCTCTCGCCTTCCAGTCTCTCTCTCTCTCTCTACTTCCCTCCGCCTCACTCTCTTCTTCAATCTATTTTCTTGTTATTTTTTCTTTTTCTTCTACTTTTTATCCTCTCTATATATATTCATGGGTCCAAAACGTTCAACCAAGAAAAAACCAAGATGAAATGGCATGATTCCTCAACTCTCAAACTCTCTATTTCTGTTTTTTCGTCTGTTCTGGGTTCGACTTTTTTCTAAAACCGAAATTTAATTTTTCTTGATTATACTTGTTTCGGTTCTCTGTTTTCAAAATCGTTTGTTAGGTTGTTTTCCTTTCATGATTTAGAATCTTTTGAATCCAACATTTTAACGATCAATGCTCTATATGTTGCAAATCTGAAAATCTTAGATTTTTTTGACTTTTCGAATTTTCGGTTCTTTAAATCCACTTTCTGGATTCGTTGTTGTTTTGTACTTGTTTTGGTTTACATTTTTGTGATCCTTGTCTTCGTGCGGTCATTTTGACATATTGTATTCTTGATTTGGTGAAGTTTCATGAATTATGTGTTCTTGGTGTTCTTGATGTTCTTCGAGTACCAAGACATGTTCTTCGTTATTTTTGCATGACTAGGGTTTCAAAATTTTCAAAACTTGTTTTTCAAAATTTTCATATTTTGATTCTTAATACTTGAATATGTTTGTTGTGCATGTGTTTGTGTGTTTTTGTGTGTTTTTATACTAAGTATGAATTTCACATAGATATGCGCCTAAGTGTTGTTTTATGTGCCTAGTCTGCTTATGCGCCCTATGTCCTTATGCGCCTTACTTGATTCATGCGCCTAACAATTGTATGCGTCATTTGCAAATACAAATGTTATGGGTCTCAATCATCTTGTGCGCCTAAAGCCATTATGCGCCTAACATGTTATGCGCCTAAATTTTACTTAGTAAAATTTTTCTATGTTTAATTTTCTACTTAGTATTTATCATAGAACCATGCTATGCGCCTTGTAAATCCTATGCGCCTATATTGATTATGCGCCTAATTGTTCTATGCGCCTTTGTTGCCTATAACTCTTATGCGCCTCATTCATTCTATGCGGCTACTTTTTACTTTGCTCATTTTATGATTCTATGCGCCTGATACAATCCTAATTTCACTTAATGTTTAATTTTTAGGATCCTGCAAATTTCAGACCCGGTGAGACTTTCAATATAGCAGAGTTAGCTGCTGATGCATCAATAGGAGTTGACATTATAGAATACATAAGGATTTCTGGTCTTCTGCCTTTATTTACCCTGGAACAACCCTTCTACTCACCGCTCTTAGTTGATGAGTTTTTCTCCACTGCTGTCTTCGTTGAGATTCCAACAGATATTGAAGGGCTCATGCGCTACAGGATTCGCGCCGTTGTTCAGAATGTTGATATCACAATTTCTACTGGCTCTCTCAAGAATATTATCAACTTCAACACAACTGGCCCTCTGAGCATTGCTGGAAAACCAAATACTTACTCAGCCGCTGCACAGAACATTATGGCGCGCACTCATCTTGATATCCCTACTATTTAGAAAAACATCAAGTCTGTTGAAATAAGGGATGGTGGTGATCTGCTGGCGCACATAGCGCATCTTGTGGGTACGTCTATTATATTCAAGACAAGAAATGTGAACAGATTCACAATGGAGCAGTGGGAGTATACTGCTGCAATTATGGGCAAGACAATACTCAACTGGCCTCAAATCCTATTTAAGACTTTACGGGACCAGATTAACAAATACAACAAAAACAAGGCTGAAGGGAAGACAAAGTTCAAAACTCACTGCAGGATTCTCACCAAACTCTTCCTCACCTATCCTGCTCTTGCTACTTTCCTTGCTCAGAACCCAGTCTATCAAACCACTGATGTTGCAATTTTTGGTAAAGATAGCTTGGTAATGAAAAGGCGCAGAAAGCGCATGGCTAAGCGCGCACCACGAGTGAAAGGTGATCAGTTGGTTGATGAAGCTACTGAGTCAGATGAAGATGTAGAAGGCGCACAAGATGGCGTAGATACTGAAACTGCACCGCGCTCAGAAGCAATTGCTCCTGGCACAGAAAAGGTGAAGGGAAAAGGAATTGCTGAAGGTCCAAGCAAACCACCAAAGTGCCCTAGAACAGACTCTGAAGAAGAGAAAGCGCTTAAACGCGCTAAGGACGCTAGTTGACTGGAAGCGCAGAGAAAAAGAGATGAAGATTACCGGTTGAAGCAAGCTGCTGTACTGGCTAAGTCAGAAAGGCGCAAGGGCGCAGGATCTAGCGCTGATGTACGCGCACCTGTTCCTACTGCACCTCCAACAAAACCAACTCCTGCTCCATTTCAACAACCAACTCCAGATCCACTCTCTTCTGAGCGCCAGAAACTTAAAGCTCAAATTTCTGCTGACCTTTTTGGAGAGTTAAGTGAAGATTAAGTTCAGGGGGAGCCAGAGCCTTTAAATAGGTCCAAGACCCCTTCTGCGACTACTATTGATCCTGCGCCTCCTACACATACTGAAGAACCCTCATCAAGCGCTGAGTATCTACCTTCTCCTGCTAGGCGCCCTGTCTCTCCTGCGCCTCAACATACTCCTGCGCTTGCTCCTCCCACTTCTGATTTGAGTATGGTTATTTCACTCCTCCAGCAACTCCATCAAGGCCAAGCTCACATTAATTCTCAAATGGAGCTTCACACTACTATTCTTACTCAGCAAGCTGATGAGATTGCTGCCATTAAGGGGGAGATGGTGCGCATAAATGCTGATATCAAGGAAAAAAATTTCCTTACTCCTCAGCAATGGAATGATGCTATTGATCAGATGAATGAGTTATTTAAAGGTACTCTTGCTTCTCTTCATGATCGAATTGACGGTGGCATCAAGCTCACTGATGGCCAAGACTTCATAAATGCGATAAGGGAAGTAGAGTCAAACATAGCATCTGATATAAGGAAGTTGTTTGAGATGGTGGCTGGAGATAGACAAAAATTATTAAGTGTTGTTGATAAACTCAAGGAAGTTAAAGATGAGCTAGAAATATTTGGATTAACTGTCTATGGCGCAGAACCCAGTTCTGAACCAAACGCTGCTCCAAAAGCGCCTGAAACCCTTGCGCCTACTTCTAGTTCTGCTCCTAGTGCACCGGTTGACTTTAGTTCCTTGCTCTCCAAGATCGATGTTTTGAAGGAATTAATAGTTACTCATTTCAGCTCCACGCATTCCAGCGCAGACAGGCGCGCAGAAAGAACCTCTGCTGATATTATCACCGCGCAAGCTGTTGTTGAAGCTAACTTTCAAATAGTTGCAGAAAATCTCGCTCAACAGCAAGCCATTTCTCAACGCACCATTGATGAGTATCAAAACATCAATGTTGATCATCTGCGCTATATCAGAGATGGTGTCACTGACACTCATGGTGTTGTCAATCGTTGCCACCAACTTTCAAAACAAATCCAGCGCTCCGTGAAGGAGATTGAAGAAGGTTTGAAGGAAGAAGATGGCGCGCCGCCTCCTAGTCCTTAGTTATTTCTTTTTGTAAGTTTGTTAGAAACTCTGGTTGTTAAAACCTTTTTTTGTTAGTGATTTAGTGCTTAAATGTTTTAGCACCTTTTGATTTTGTTCTGTTGAATACTTGTATTCTGTAATTCCTACATCCCAAGTATTAATGAGAACAAAGCATCACTATTGGTTCAAAACTTGTTCACTCAAACTCCTTGTTTGTAGAACAATGAATTTATTGTTTAAAATCATATGCATTATATTTGAACTGTTTCATATCTTTATGCATAGAGTTTAAACTTTGTTTAAACACATTTCAAAACTAAAACATATATCATTTTGAATGTGTTAAACTGTTGTTTCTATCTTTCCATTTGTAATGTTCTATCTTTATTGGAATAGATTAGAAATATATATCTTGGACTAGTGTGTGCATTAACTTGAGACATGATTTACCAATTTCATTTATTTGGACATGTTATTATCAAGTATAATGTTTGTACCTGATATAGTAGGTAATGGCATCAATCAAATAGGGGGAGATTGTTGGGTATGCCCACATATATCTCAGTTTCAATGTAATAGGATTGATTAGATTTGATTGATCCATCACCTAAGTTTTATTCCATGGACTTTAGACCCACATGTAAGAAGTATTTATACTTCTTTTTTAAGGTAGTCCATTGTAATAGAATAGGCTTAGGAATAGGGCAAGAATATCAAGATTGAAGAAAATCACTTTGTTCAGATTGAGCCACGCGCCCATGCGCCTATGCGCTCATGCGCCCCATGTGACCCGCGCATTGGATATGCGCCCCATATAGGCACGCGCATGTTCATGCGCCTCTATGGACCATGCGCCCCATTGGCTCAACGCGCCTCATTGATGTTAATTCAACACTTGGTGATTTATTGAAGACATGAAGACTTGAAGAAATTCAAACTACGCCAATAATCCAACGGTGGTTAAATAACACGTATGCGCCTGCATCTAAGGACACATGTCCATAACGGTCATATTTGTGTTATGTGTCTAACGGCTACAAAGGACACGTGCTCCACTCATTGAGCGACAACACATCTGTCCTTTGACCTTATCCACAAGGAATTTCCAACGGCTAGTTTTTGGGCTCTACTATAAATACCCCATAACTTCAAACGTTTTGAAGTTGCTAAGATATTCAGAATTTCTCTCTCAAGCATTTGTTGAAGATTTGAAGATTGCCTTTGATTTTTCAGAATTCTCAAGAACATCTTCATAACTTCATCCTTAACCCAGATCCTCAAGCAAAAACACTTTAGTTTTCTTGTGCTCTCAATCTCAAAGATCTAAAGAGCCTTGAATCTAAAATCACACACGCACCTCTTTAAGTTTGATCACTTAGATCTTTCTTTTAGAGATACACCGGTTATTGTCTAGGATTTGTTCTTTCATAGAATATTAGATCTTGAGGTAGTGTATAAGCTCAAACGTTGTAATTTGTAACACTCACTCATTATATAAGATCTCCATTAGAAATCCAAGACTAACCATCTTGGTAAAGGACGTAGATCATTTCCCGATCGAACCTCTCCAAATTGCGCGCATTCAATTCTTGTCATTTACTTTCAAGTTATTATCTTATCTCACTATTTGCTTGTTTAATCATTGTAGGTTGATTGAACTGAATTGTGTTGTGTTTGTTATATCATTTGCCTTAGTTTCTTATTTCACCCACTTTGAGCCAAAATACTTAGAGTGTGTGTTGCGCCCCTTTGAATCATTTGCGCCTACTTTACTTAACTATTCCGCTGTGCATTTCACTTACTCACTTAGGCGTATTTCATAACGCTTACTTGATTAAATGCGCATTTGCCATTGAATTTTTAAGGGTACAAAAAGAATTTTAAAACAGCTATTCACCCCCCTCTAGTTATTTTCCATACCCTTGTTGCCCTTTGGGACCAACAGGGAGCATAGTATTATTTCTAGTAATATATGTTGATGACATATAAACATGCTCGGGTCATCGAACCCGCGGTTTGCCGGTTCATGAACCGGCGGTTCGCCGGTTCGTAAAAATCATAAACCGCTATAAACCGTATATAGACGGTTCACGGTTCACGGTTCCGGTTCATGAACCGCCGGTTCATCCGGCGGTTCACGATTCATCCGGTTCGTTCAATTTTTTTTTATTATTTTTTTTATTCCCAGACTTGGACTGGGCCGCTGGAGGAGCTGGTTGGGCTTGGAAATTGGAATGGAAGGTTGGGCTTGGGCAGTTGGGCGGCTTCAGTTCATGGCTTCAGCCTTCATGCATGGCAGCCTTCACCATTCAGCCTTGTTTAGTTTAGTTGTTTCTTTTTTTTTTTTTTTTTTTTGACAGAATATATGCAAAGTATATATATACTCCCTCCGTCCCACTCGAATTAGGACAAATTTCTATTTTGGGTGTCCCATTCGAATTAGGACAACCAAAAAATGGAAGTGTTTTATTTAATGGGGCCCACATTCACACTCACAACAACTTTCCACTCATTATTCTCTACCCCACTTTCTCTCTCCTATTTCACTTTTCCTACTCACAACACCTACTCCACTAACACTTTTTCCTTAATCCCCGTGCCCAATTCAAAAATCCTAATTCGGATGGGACGGAGGGAGTATATATATAATTTATTATTATTTTTTTTTACAGAAATTTTAAAAAACATGTTATCATGCAAGTTTAAAAAAAATGAACTTTTGTTTATTGTATTTTGCATAAAAAATGAACTTTAAAAATGTAAATATTCGGATAACCCGCCGGTTCATGAACCGCCGGTTTATCCGCCGGTTTTCAGAGGGTAACCCATAGTTAACCGTGAACCGGCGGTTCACGGTTCACATTTTTACTTCCGGTTCACGGTTCGCCGGTTTACCGGTTTTTAGCCGGTTCATTACCCGCCGGTTCGCCGGGTTATCTGTCCCGGATGGGCATGTCTAATGATATATTGCTAATTGGAAACAACATTCCTGCACTGCAGTCTGTAAAGACTTGGTTAGGAAAGTGTTTCTCAATGAAAGATATGGGAGAAGCCGCGTATATCCTTGGCATTAGAATCTATCGTGATAGATCTAAGAAATTGATTGGTTTAAGTCAAGATACATATATTGACAAAGTTCTTAAGAGATTCCGCATGGAAAACTCTAAAAAAGGAAATTTTCCAGTGGGTCATGGAATATCTCTAAGCAAGAATCAGTGTCCTAAGACGACTAATGAGCGTAAGAGAATGATTGGGATTCCATATGCTTCCATAATTGGATCAATCATGTATGCCATAATATGTACTAGACCCGATGTCTCGTATGATTTGAGCATGACGAGCATATTTCAATCAGATCCCGGTGAGAGTCACTGGATTGCAGCCAAGACGATTCTTAAGTACTTGCGAAAGATTAAAGATTCGTTCTTGGTGTATGGAGGATTGGAAGATGATCTTGTTGTAAGTGGTTACACAGATGCAAGCTTCCAAACCGACAAGGATGATTCAAGATCGCAATCTGGATTTGTATTTGTGCTAAATGGAGGTGCTGTTAGCTGGAAGAGTTCTAAGCAAAGTACCGTCGCAGATTCTACAACGGAAGCTGAGAATATTGCTGCATCTGATGCTGTAAAAGAGGCTGTTTGGATCAAGAAGTTCATTGGTGAACTAGAAGTGGTTCCTAGTATTGCTAACCCAATAGACCTTTATTGTGGCAATAATTGTGCTATTGCTCAAGCAAAGGAACCAAGATCACATCAGAAATCCAAACACATACTTAGGCGTTTTCATATCATTGGAGAGATTGTTGATAGAGGAGATGTAAATATATGCAGAGTACCGACTGATGATAACATTGCCGACCCATTGACAAAGGGTCTTCCACAAGCAAAGCATGAAGGTCATGTTAGGTCTATGGGTATTTGATACATTAATTAGACCTAGTGCAAGTGGGAGATTGTTGGTGTTGTTTGCTGTAGGCACGTTATGAGAACGATTAATGTTATCTATTGATTATGTTTTAATAAAGATATTGAATGTTGATTATTATATCCTTTGCATGTTTATTATAATAATCCCCGTCCCTGATAATTATGTATTAATTGTTAGTATAAGTTTAATAGATAATCATATGATGGTTATGGTGTATAGGATACAATTATACTTATGGGTATTTGTTGGAGACCAAATACTGGACTAACCCGTATGAGATTTATGTCATGGTCATAATGTCATAATTAAGTCTCATATAGTTATATTACTGGAATCTTTAGACTTGAGGTTATTACAGTCTTCCACTTGATGAACATTATGTTTGACATATTCAAACGTTACCCCTAGCCGGGTAGTTATAAAGAATATGATTGGCATAATCGGAATCATGTAGGGAAGAGTAATAATCCAAGAAAGGATTTGTTCCTCGTCAAGAGAGATGTCAAGCTTTGGCCACTCGATGAATGGTATTGATGAAATGCATGACCGTGCTCAAATAAGATTTGTCTTATCAATACATTCGGGATCGAGAAAGCATTGGACTATGTAAGTTGACCATTGCCCATGGATTACGTTCAATAGACATCGTGAAACAAAGAGATTGTAATATGTTTTATAATGGATTAACGAACTTTAACAAGTTATATCATTTGGGTAATCATGTTGGCCTGCTAGGGTCCGCTCATGATTTATGAGACAAAGTATGTTTGGCCTCATTGCCAACTTGATATAATCCTATGGGGTCACACACAAGAGAACGAATTGTTAAAAGGGAATTATGGACACGACCGTGCAATTAATCGCCAAAAAGCAAGTGGCTGGGGCACCATTTGGCACGACTGTGCCAAAATATCAAGCACGACCGTGCTGTGCTCGGCACAATCGTGCAAGATATAAAGCACGACCGTGCCAATATTGGGTGGCTGGGAAGGTTGCCTCCAAGGCATTGGCACGACCGTGCCAGTCTTAGGGCGCGACCGTGCCAGTCATGTCGGCCAGGAAAATCTTGCAGCACAAATAGAGACGGGATTTGGGTTTCCTAAGTCCTTAAGGGTTAAGGACTTATACCCATATAAATATATCAGTCCCAGCCATTGTATATGATTGATTCACTTATTTGGAGAAACATTATTATTGATTGAGAATGAGAATCAAAGATCAATAATACATAAAATCATAAAGTTCCTTTTGATCTAGCAGTCAAGATTAAGAAAGAGTTCTTAATATTCGTTCGCGTGTGGATATCCATAGAGGGTGATTCTGTTATTGTAACGACCCCAAAATCCGTCTTTATTTATTTTATATTTATTTTATATTCCTGAGAATTTTAATTTAAAATTATGTGCGCATTTTATGTGTTGCATCATATTATATGAATTATACATCTTATTTGATTATTTGAGTTAGTTAAAGAGTTAGTAGTAATGTTGTTTTGGGAGTTAAGTATTAATAGTGGAATTTTATGGGCTTTATGAAAATGGTTCTTAAGGGGAGTGAGTGATAATTGTTAAGGAGTTAATTGGTTATAGTGGAATTATAGGGGCCTTAGTGAAAGTTAGAGTTGAGGGGTTTAAATGTTGAAAATGGAATTTGAGTGATTTATATGAAGAATTGAGTAAAATCTTACATTTATCTCATCTCCCACCCTCCCCTACGTTTACACTCACCACCACTTTCCCAAATCATCTTTCCCTGAGAATTTGCCATTGTTGGAGAAAGAAAGTGAAGGTAAGGTTTTTGTTTTGTTAATTTTCATTCTTTTAATCTATTACTCCATTTTCAAATCTAATTATATATAAATGATCAGGGAGTTGAATAGAGTAAGTCTACCCGAACAAATATTATTTCTGCGATACTTTTCCGGAAAATAGGTAAGTTACTAATCCCCCTTTAATTGTTAAAATGGTCATGAGTATGTTATATATGCTATATGTGTTGAAAAATCATGTTTTGAATAGTTTCTTGATACTTGTAATTTTGGGACAAAGGGAGTGGTATGGGAATTGTGATTAGTTGGGTTTTAGAGTTGTTTAAGGCTGAGTTTGTAGCCTTTGGGAAGGTTATAATTGTTATATGTTGTAAGGGTTAGTACTTTTGGGTTGGTGAGATGAAGGGAGTATTTTTAGCAGCCAAAATGTTGCTCCAGGCTTGATTACACGACTCGTGTAAGGGTACACGAGTCGTGTAGAGGAAAATTCTGAATGAGTGATTTTTTACATGAGTCGTGTACTGATACACGACTTGTGTAGAAGTTGTTACACGAGTCGTGTATGGGTACACGAGTCGTGTAAAGGCCCAAATTCTGCACTTGTACATTTTACGTGCAATCTTCCGGAGGTCATAACTTCTTCATCCGGACTCCGTTTTGGTCGTGTAAACTATCGTTGGAAAGCTCTTCTCGAGTACTACACGATGGGTTGGTTTTTCAGTTGGGTTATGATTTTTATAGTACAGAAATCCAGTAGGTGTTTAGTACCACAAAGAGTATTAATGGTTCATTATGGTAGAGTTGGTCCTTTGTGATCGGGTTTGAATTAATGTGATTGTTTGGATGGATTGTGTGATGACTTAATGTCAATATTGTGCACACTATTATGAAAACTTGTTTACTTCTCTATGATGAGCTTGTGTGGTTCCCTACTTTGGAATCATACCCCGTTTATTGTTGAAGCAAGTTTTCTTTGCTACGTTTTTGTGTAAAGTCCAGCTGGTACTTTTGTGTGTGTTCGGGCAATGATAGGGATTATAATGGCACACGAGCCAAGTTCATTATAAGGCTCCTATCATTGGTTTTCCATTTTTAACCCCTTCCTTAGGCCAAAGGTTGGGCACTTTGGGTTATGACTCTGTGTCATTTTCCCCGTTGTTGTTGTTGTGATTGTTTGGTTCCGGAACCCGTTTCAGCTCTTCGATGCTGCTCAGTTGATGCCTCTCAGATGGCTATTGTTTTGGTTCGAGAACCTTGGCTCAGTATCCACGTATGAGTGTTTAATTCTGCCTTATGTGTTGTATGATGAGTTGGTCGTTATTTCCAACCGGTATGGGACGGTTGGCGATAGGGAGCCTCTCATATTATGTGCTATATGCTATATGATCATTTGTGGCATTGTTCCTTTATGTTTATCATATTAGCATGAAAATTAGTTGCATTTTAGTAACTTACTGAGATTTATTCTCACCCTTTATTTGTTTACCGTTTTAGATAAGAAGGAGCCTAGGGGATAGTTCACACACAGGGAGGACGTCGAGAAGGAGATCTTTGGGTAAGACATTTTGGGAAGTGTTGTGTATGTAAAGGATACATTAAGTAAATGTAACACCTTTTGGGGTAGTGTACCCGTGACTTAGTAGTTGTATCATCTCTTTTGGTAAATGTTAAGTGTTTGTAAATGAGTAAGTAAAGTTAGTAGTTGTAGCCGAGTGGCTAAGTACTTGTTGTGGAAGTTTGGTTTGTTGACTTGAATTCAAGTTTAGTAAATGTGTTTGGTTATAAGACTTTTTATGAAAGTATATTTCGAAAAATTTTCTTTAAGTTGTTTTATGACGTCTTCCGTGCGTGTCCCGGACGTGCGGCCAAGTAGGACCACGGGTCGGGGCGCGACAGTTGGTATCAGAGCTAGGTTGTAGATGGTATAGAATGACTAAGTGACCTAGGAGGGTAGTTGAGTATGGAGTGAGTAACGTTGAGTGTTTTATGCAGGTACTCAGTAAAAATGCCGGAACATGAGGGTGAACAGTCTGGTACTACAGGCCAGGGTAATGTAAGGGAAGAAGCTCGAGCTATGTTTCAAGGGATGTTCGAGGCAGCTATGAAAACTATACATGATCAGAGGCAAGGAGGAGAACATGCACCTCCGAGGTATGGTCTTGAGCAGTTTTTAAAGATGAAACCAACTGGATATGATGGGGAACCGGATGTAACCAAGGTAGAGAGATGGATCGAGTCCATGGAAAAGATATTCGATGTCTTGGGATGTACTGAAGAAGATCGAGTCAAGTTTGCTACCTACAAGTTGATTGGAGCTGCAGAGTACTGGTGGAGAACATTGAAAGCCAGTTGGGATGACGCTCATGTACCTTATACTTGGGCAAATTTTCTAAAAAAGTTCAAAGAACATTTCATTCCGAGGGTGGATCAAGACCGGAAGGAAGTGGAATTCCTTAGCTTGGAATAGAATGCAATGTCGGTAGCTCAGTATGCAGCTAAATTCACGGAGTTATCGAGGTATTGCACTCATTTAATTGCAACAGAGGAGGGGAAGGCAATGATATTTGTGAAGGGATTAAAAACTGTGATCCAAACTCAATTGGTGTCCCATAAACTACAAGAATTTCAAGATGCAGTTGATCGAGCCTATCAAGTGGAGCATGATATTGAAGAACGCAAGAGGAAAGTGGAATTGGCTGGTGCGGGAAGACAAGGTAGACCATAACAACAACGTAATGATAATCGTGGAGGACAAGGAACCTCAACCCCATTTAGAGGACAACCACAAGGGAAACCGAGTGTTAGAAATCAAGGTAATTTCTATGGGGGTCAAAGCAAGAGAGTATGTAATTATTGTCAGAGGGAAGGGCATAGTGAGGAGCGGTGTTGGAAGAAACAAGGAAAGTGTTTGAACTGTGGACAACTTGGCCATTTTCAAAGAGATTGCACTAGATCGAGGAGTCAACCATCGGGGAGTGGTGTTGGACCGTCTCAGGGCCAGAAAAGAGATGCTTCGGGAAAACCCAAAGTTCAGGGTCGTGTTTTTGCAATTACTCAGCAACAAGCTTTGGATGCTTCCACCGTGATAGGAGGTATAATTTCTATGTCAAGTTTGAGAGCACGTGCACTTATAGACCCCGGCTCATCGCATTCATATGTTTCTGTGTCTTTTGCATCTCGATTGCATTCTTTCTCTGAGTCTTTGCCTTATGTGCTACAAGTGTCAACTCCTATGGGAGATTGTTCGATAGCTGACAAAGTGTTACGTGATTGTGATGTGCATATTAGTGAGCATGTTTTACTTGCTGATTTAGTCATATTGCCATTGCAAGATTTTGATGTTATTCTGGGTATGGATTGGTTAAGTAAATATCATGCCTCTATTGATTGCTTTAAGAAAGTGGTTACGTTTTCTATCCCTAGTATGCCTGTGTTTACTTTTGAGGCAACTTCATTGGGTAAGGGAATTCGTATTATTTCGTATGTGAAAGCTAAGAGGCTATTGCACCGTGGTTGCGTGGGGTACTTGGCCTGTGTTTTTGATACTACTAAAAAGTCTCCTAAAATAGAGGATGTGAATGTAGTTAAAGAGTTTCCTGATGTGTTTTCTTCTGAATATTCTATGCCTCCAGATAGAGAGATCGAGTTTGGTATTGACTTGCTTCCAGGTACCACCCCTATATCTGAAGCACCTTATAGAATGGCTCCAGCCGAACTGAAATAATTGAAGGTTCAATTACAAGAGTTACTTGATCGGGGATTCATCCGTCCCAGTGTATCACCGTGGGGAGCTCATGTATTGTTTGTCAAGAAGAAAGATGGGTCTTTGAGACTGTGCATTGACTACAGGAAGCTGAATCAGGTAACTATAAAGAATAAATATCCTCTACCTCATATTGATTACTTGTTTGATCAACTCTAAGGGTCAGTCGTCTATTCGAAGCTTGACTTGAGGAGTGGGTATCATCAGTTAAAGATTCGTTCTGAAGACATTTCTATGACTGCTTTCCGTAGTAGGTATGGTCATTATGAGTTTCTTGTTATGCCTTTTGGGTTGACTAATGCTCCGGCTGTTTTCATGGATATGATGAATCGAGTCTTCAAGCCTTATCTTGATACCTTCGTGGTTGTATTTATTGATGATATTCTTATTTACTCCAAGTCTAGGGAGGAGCACGAGCAACACTTGCGAATGGTTTTATCTGTTCTTCGTGAGAAGCAATTGTTTGCGAAATTCAGTAAGTGTGCTTTTTGGCTCGATGAAGTCTATTTTCTGGGGCACGTGGTTTCTAATAGAGGAATATCCGTAGATCCTTCCAAAATTGAATCTATTATGAATTGGAAGAGGCCTGAATCAGTTACGGAGATTCGAAGTTTCTTGGGTCTAGCCGGGTATTATAGAAGATTTATTGAGGGGTTTTCTAAAATTGCAACTCCATTGACTCAGTTGACTCGAAAGAATGTTCCTTACGTGTGGGATGGCAAGTGTCAAGTTAGTTTTGAAGAATTGAAGAAGAGGTTGACTACAGCTCCTATTCTTGCGCTCCCTAATGGCAATGACGATTTGGTGATTTATAGTGATGCTTCTAAAGAAGGTCTTGGGTGTGTGCTAATGCAAAATGGAAGAGTGATTGCGTATGCTTCAAGGAAGTTGACTCCGAGTGAGCAGAATTATCCTACCCATGATATGGAGCTTGCGGCTATTGTCTTTGCGTTGCACAAGTGGAAACATTATCTTTACGGAGCCAAATTTGAGATATTTACTGATCATCAAAGCTTGAAGTACCTTTTCTCCCAAAAAGAGTTGAATAACAGGCAAAGAAGATGGATGGAACTATTGAAGGATTATGATTGCACTATCTCTTATCACCCGGGTAAAGCAAATGTGGTAGCTAATGCCATTAGCCAGAAATCTTTTATGGCTTCATTGATGGTGCGTGAATGGAAGATGTTGGAGGATGCTCGAGATCGGAGTCCTTATGAGTCAAAGCATGGGGCTATTTTTGCGAGTATTCGAGTATTACCAGTCTTGATTCAACAAATAAAGGAAGCTCAGAAGGATGATCCGGAGTTAGTAAAAATAGTGGATAAAATCGAAGATGGTAAATTCGAGGATTTATCTCTTAATTCCGAAGGAGTGTTAACTTTCAGAGGCCGGTTATGTGTGCCTTGCGTGGATGGGATTAAACGCCAAGTTCTTGATGAGGGCCACAAGTTGAGGTATACTATTCATCCCGGGAGCACAAAAATGTATCAGAATTTGAAGCAACACTTTTGGTGGAATAATATGAAGAGAGAATAGCGGATTATGTATCTAAGTGTCTAACATGTCAACAAGTTAAAGCTGAGCATCAAAGACCTGCGGGGTTACTTCAACCGTTAGAGATTCCGGAATGGAAGTGGGAACATGTTACTATGGATTTCGTGACGGGTTTACCTCGCACTCGAAGAAGGTTTGACGCAGTTTGGGTGATCGTGGATAGATTGACAAAGTCTTCTCATTTTCTACCTATTGAGATTAGCTACTCGATGGAGAGGCTTGCAACTTTATATATAAATGAGATTGTGAGATTGCATGGTGTCCCGGTGAGCATTGTGTCTGATCGTGACCCTAGATTTACATCACGGTTTTGGCAAGCATTTCAGAAGACTTTGGGTTCAGAGTTGAAGTTTAGTACAGCTTTTCATCCCCAGACAGATGGGCAGTCAGAGAGGACTATTCAGATTCTCGAGGATATGTTGCGAGCTTGCTTAGTTGATTTTTCAGATTCTTGGGATTCTCATTTACCTCTCGTGGAATTTGCCTATAACAACAGTTTTCAGTCAAGTATTGGGATGGCCCCGTATGAAGCTTTGTATGGGAGGAAATGTCGGTCTCCGATTTGTTGGGATGAAGTGGGAGAAGCAAAAATTTGGGGTATTGACATGGTGAACAAATCAGTTGAGAAAGTTAAACTTATTCGGGATCGTTTGAGTACTGCTCAGAGTAGACAGAAAAGCTATGCCGATCACCGGAGGCGAGATCTTGAGTTTCATTCGGGTGGCTTTATGTTTTTGAAAGTTTCACCTAAAGTGGGGATTCGAAGGTACGGGAAGAAAGGCAAGCTAGCACCGATGTATATTGGGCCATTCGAGATTTTGAGTAGAGTTGGAGATAGAGCGTATCGTCTTGAGTTACCTCATTCTCTTGACAAGATCCATAATGTTTTTCATGTCTCGATGCTTCGGAAGTATGTGTATGATCCTTCTCATGTCTTGTCCGAGGTTCCCGAGGATATTGAACCAAGTATGTCTTACGAGGAGCATCCAGTCCAAGTTATTGATTCAAAGGTTCAAGAATTGCGAACTAAGAGTATTCCCCTTGTGCGAGTTGTGTGGAGGAATCATAATGTGGAAGAGTCAACTTGGGAGCTTCGGGAGGATATCGAGAGGAAGTATCCTTGGTTATTTGAGGGTTGAGGTAAGTAATCTTAAAAATCCGGGTCGAATTTTCTTTAAGGGGGAGTGAGTGTAACGACCCCAAAATCCGTCTTTATTTATTTTATATTTATTTTATATTCCTGAGAATTTTAATTTAAAATTATGTGCGCATTTTATGTGTTGCATCATATTATATGAATTATACATCTTATTTGATTATTTGAGTTAGTTAAAGAGTTAGTAGTAATGTTGTTTTGGGAGTTAAGTATTAATAGTGGAATTTTATGGGCTTTATGAAAATGGTTCTTAAGGGGAGTGAGTGATAATTGTTAAGGAGTTAATTGGTTATAGTGGAATTATAGGGGCCTTAGTGAAAGTTAGAGTTGAGGGGTTTAAATGTTGAAAATGGAATTTGAGTGATTTATATGAAGAATTGAGTAAAATCTTACATTTATCTCATCTCCCACCCTCCCCTACGTTTACACTCACCACCACTTTCCCAAATCATCTTTCCCTGAGAATTTGCCATTGTTGGAGAAAGAAAGTGAAGGTAAGGTTTTTGTTTTGTTAATTTTCATTCTTTTAATCTATTACTCCATTTTCAAATCTAATTATATATAAATGATCAGGGAGTTGAATAGAGTAAGTCTACCCGAACAAATATTATTTCTGCGATACTTTTCCGGAAAATAGGTAAGTTACTAATCCCCCTTTAATTGTTAAAATGGTCATGAGTATGTTATATATGCTATATGTGTTGAAAAATCATGTTTTGAATAGTTTCTTGATACTTGTAATTTTAGGACAAAGGGAGTGGTATGGGAATTGTGATTAGTTGGGTTTTAGAGTTGTTTAAGGCTGAGTTTGTAGCCTTTGGGAAGGTTATAATTGTTATATGTTGTAAGGGTTAGTACTTTTGGGTTGGTGAGATGAAGGGAGTATTTTTAGCAGCCAAAATGTTGCTCCAGGCTTGATTACACGACTCGTGTAAGGGTACACGAGTCGTGTAGAGGAAAATTCTGAATGAGTGATTTTTTACATGAGTCGTGTACTGATACACGACTTGTGTAGAAGTTGTTACACGAGTCGTGTATGGGTACACGAGTCGTGTAAAGGCCCAAATTCTGCACTTGTACATTTTACGTGCAATCTTCCGGAGGTCATAACTTCTTCATCCGGACTCCATTTTGGTCGTGTAAACTATCGTTGGAAAGCTCTTCTCGAGTACTACACGATGGGTTGGTTTTTCAGTTGGGTTATGATTTTTATAGTACAGAAATCCAGTAGGTGTTTAGTACCACAAAGAGTATTAATGGTTCATTATGGTAGAGTTGGTCCTTTGTGATCGGGTTTGAATTAATGTGATTGTTTGGATGGATTGTGTGATGACTTAATGTCAATATTGTGCACACTATTATGAAAACGTGTTTACTTCTCTATTATGAGCTTGTGTGGTTCCCTACTTTGGAATCATACCCCGTTTATTGTTGAAGCAAGTTTTCTTTGCTACGTTTTTGTGTAAAGTCCAGCTGGTACTTTTGTGTGTGTTCGGGCAATGATAGGGATTATAATGGCACACGAGCCAAGTTCATTATAAGGCTCCTATCATTGGTTTTCCATTTTTAACCCCTTCCTTAGGCCAAAGGTTGGGCACTTTGGGTTATGACTCTGTGTCATTTTCCCCGTTGTTGTTGTTGTGATTGTTTGGTTCCGGAACCCGTTTCAGCTCTTCGATGCTGCTCAGTTGATGCCTCTCAGATGGCTATTGTTTTGGTTCGAGAACCTTGGCTCAGTATCCACGTATGAGTGTTTAATTCCGCCTTATGTGTTGTATGATGAGTTGGTCGTTATTTCCAACCGGTATGGGACGGTTGGCGATAGGGAGCCTCTCATATTATGTGCTATATGCTATATGATCATTTGTGGCATTGTTCCTTTATGTTTATCATATTAGCATGAAATTTAGTTGCATTTTAGTAACTTACTGAGATTTATTCTCACCCTTTATTTGTTTACCGTTTTAGATAAGAAGGAGCCTAGGGGATAGTTCACACACAGGGAGGACGTCGAGAAGGAGATCTTTGGGTAAGACATTTTGGGAAGTGTTGTGTATGTAAAGGATACATTAAGTAAATGTAACACCTTTTGGGGTAGTGTACCCGTGACTTAGTAGTTGTATCATCTCTTTTGGTAAATGTTAAGTGTTTGTAAATGAGTAAGTAAAGTTAGTAGTTGTAGCCGAGTGGCTAAGTACTTGTTGTGGAAGTTTGGTTTGTTGACTTGAAGTCAAGTTTAGTAAATGTGTTTGGTTATAAGACTTTTTATGAAAGTATATTTCGAAAATTTTTCTTTAAGTTGTTTTATGACGTCTTCCGTGCGTGTCCCGGACGTGGGGCCAAGTAGGACCACGTGTCGGGGCACGACAGTTATCATCTTCATGTTCGTGTTCCTGCGTTCGTGATTCGAAAGCCGCGAAGAACCCAAGACTCAAAGATCAAGAAATCAAGAAACGCTTCAAGGGTTAGTATTTTTGTATTCATAGTAAATGTATTTGTCATAATCATATGAATGGATCTATAGGCTTTGGGTTTCATAAAATTTTAAATGCTTAATTCCGCTGCGCATGTTACTACGAAACCCAACATTTTTTACACCAATAGGCCTCTTGCTCCCACCCAGAATGAATTTGATGTTGTCGGTAGAGTACAACATCCTCCTATCTCCCATCCGCCGTTTGCGAGATGTCCTCCTCTTCTCACGTGGTCTAACTGGATTATACCACTCATCTTTGCATCGTCGGTTGCTTACGCCAGTAAACATTATTGATAGATTCCTTGGGCAACTCCTCCACGTGCACAACCAATTTGAGTCCAAACTGTGATGGTCCGGCCTATCACCAATTGGTCTGGTCGGGTCTTGCATGATGTCCGACCGGATCTTCTGATTTCTGCTCCGTCCCGGTTTCCACTCGTCGCTCCTCGGTAGTTTTGACTCCAATCCCAACAATGTCAAACCCACAACCATCCTCACCAACTTATATATATATATGTATATATATATATATGTATATATATATATATGTATATATATATATATATGTATATATATATATATATGTATATATATATATATATATATATATATATATATATATATATATAAGATTTCACGAATTGCCAATCAGATTTAGGGATGAATTGATATGTTCTTTCCGGGTCTTCTCACGCTTGTCTTCCTTCTGAGCCAGCCCCATTGCATTAAGGTAGATCTAGCCATATGCGGCGGAAGACTGATTGCGGGGGACTACTTTATGGGGCTGTGTCTCGATCCCCTATGGGCGAAATCTAAAGGACTGGTTGCTATAGGAAGAAGTCAGTGAGAAAGGGCCTGAGTCATCTGCTTGAGTCCGTTTTGAAGATCTACCCAGTCAATCCAACCTTGTCCGCGAACCAAAGGCTTGCGCAAAGGAAGAAGCAAATCAATCATAATGGAGACAGGGAGGAGAGGCGAAAAATCAATATTAGTATTAAGAGCGAAATCAATTTTAGTATTGAGAGCTTGCCGAAATAGAGATGCAAATCAAGGGATTCATAACTATGAGTTAGGGTTTGTTTGACGGCGGTGTAAGATACACGTGGGATCGCGACACGAAAAGTCCCCCCGAGAATCAAACACGGAACTTTATTTTACAAGTTAACGGAGTCGCCACGTTAAATCTTATATATATATATATATATATATATAAGATTTCACGAATTGCCAATCAGATTTAGGGATGAATTGATATGTTCTTTCCGGGTCTTCTCACGCTTGTCTTCCTTCTGAGCCAGCCCCATTGCATTAAGGTAGATCTAGCCATATGCGACGGAAGTCTGATTGCGGGGGACTACTTTATGGGGCTGTGTCTCGATCCCCTATGGGCGAAATCTAAAGGACTGGTTGCTATAGGAAGAAGTCAGTGAGAAAGGGCCTGAGTCATCTGCTTGAGTCC
This sequence comes from Campanula takesimana, assembly GCA_026119855.1. Lineage (NCBI taxonomy): Eukaryota > Viridiplantae > Streptophyta > Magnoliopsida > Asterales > Campanulaceae > Campanula > Campanula takesimana. The sequence continues at coordinate 117,938 of JAOWBW010001370.1, read as the reverse complement.
GTTTTGAAGATCTACCCAGTCAATCCAACCTTGTCCGCGAACCAAAGGCTTGCGCAAAGGAAGAAGCAAATCAATCATAATGGAGACAGGGAGGAGAGGCGAAAAATCAATATTAGTATTAAGAGCGAAATCAATTTTAGTATTGAGAGCTTGCCGAAATAGAGATGCAAATCAAGGGATTCATAACTATGAGTTAGGGTTTGTTTGACGGCGGTGTAAGATACACGCGGGATCGCGACACGAAAAGTCCCCCCGAGAATCAAACACGGAACTTTATTTTACAAGTTAACGGAGTCGCCACGTTAAATTAATTTTAAACCCAATTCAACGAAAATGGTTAGAGAAAATGAGTTCGGAGGTCAGGTTACGTTTTGGGAAGAACATAGTTCACCCAATCCGCCCCGGAAATCCGGGTGTCCCTATGTTTGTTGAACAAAACGTGCAAGTGTGTATGTGTGTATTTTAAAGATGGGAGAAACTGTCTTTTAACAGAAACCGTTGGAAAATTAACAGAAAATGGTTTATTTGTAAAGATTGTGACAGAATCAGGTTCAAACAGAAAAGTCATCCCTCTGGCCAAACCATCCGTACGGATGGTTGGGGTCGTCCCTGGGATTTTTACAGATGTATCAGAAACAGTTCAGTTTCAGACAGAAACAGAGCAGTCTGGTGAAACTGGACAGAAATGTGACTTTGCAGTTTATTGTGGTACATAAACATTTCAAATGTTCATTCCTATGCCTTTGATCATGAGATTAGACACCAAAATCAAGGATTTGTGTATGATCAAGACAATCATTGGAGGAAGGAAGATAAAAGGCGATGAACATGGCTTTGGGCCAAGACAACCATTTGGATGAGTAAAGATTGAAACTTTATCATCCAAATGGGTCTTTTCATCAAAAATAAACCTTTGGGACCACAAAATCAACCTTTTAATGGAGAAAGATTGAGTCTTTACCATCTAAAGGTGACATTATTAGGGCTAGATCAAAGTTTGGATGATAAAGATTGAGACCTTACCACCCAAACATGATCATCATGGCCATAAATGAACAAATGCAAGATAAATATACAAGGCTCTCTCCATATGTGCAATGGATCACCAAGCCAAAAGTAAAGACATGAATGTAAATGACATAAACTTAACAAGTCATGATCATCCTTTGATTTCAACCCTTAAATCACACATAAAATGTGAAGGGCATCTTGGAATCACCTCATGACATGGTTCCAATTCATAGGATTACATAAATGTAAAGACATTTGTATGTAAAAGAGGCAAAGATGTAAATAAACAACAATATCAACAAAATAATAAGAGAGAGATATGAGATGGAGAGAAGATGGGGAGAATGATGCCTCACCTATCTTGGTTTTGGCCTATCTTCCTCTATCTTTTCACTCAAGTTTGTGTTTCTGCAGTGATTTTGACAGAGCTTTACTATTCTATACTAATTTCTTCCCCCTCCCCGAAATGATCAGCAAGGGCTTTAATTTATAGGGACCTGGGGGTCCTAAACTATCCGTACGGACGGTGCCTCTTCGGGGCTAAACCATCTGTACGGCTCCTAGGGGCGAAATCTGAAACTTTCTACTTTTTTATTCCAGAACAGTCCAAAGGTTTTCAGTTTATCCTAGCGAGGTCCTAGTCTATCAGATTTATCCTTAAATATTACTAAGAGTACCTCTAAGTTAGTTTTAATTCAGATTGGGGTACTTACAAGAGGTGCATTTAACAGTTTCATAAACAAATCATACGAAGGTGGATGCTTTTATGGAATACTCCATCCGTTTCACGTCACTTGAGACTTTTAATATCTTTTTGACAAAGACTTTATAGAAAAATTTATAATCCTAATAAAAATTTAAAAATTATAAATTGACTCACCATAAAAAACACTCTCAATCACATTTTTAAAATTTTTATTAAGATCATCAAATTTTCTATAAAGTCTTCGTCAAAACGATATTAAGTTGATCAAAAGTCTCAAGTGACGTGAAACGGAGGGAGTATTAATTAGGATGAAATCTGTTCATAACATATACTACCTCTGTCCTTAAATGAGTGTCCAAATTTTATTTTAAGGGACGTAACTTTTTGTACAATTTGGTGACAAAATTCATATACGTATAATCTTGTAATACTCTTCACAAATATTTAGTTTTTGCAAGTATAAAGAGACCGGTAAAAAAAATTAAAAAAAAAAACATTTAGGTACAAAGTTATGACCAAAATGAACACTCATTTTGAGACAAAAATTTCCTAAAAATAAACACTCATTTAAGGACAGAGGGAGTAGCAAATATCAGGGTCCTTTTCAAGTAAAAATTGATTCGTTGTTTCAAGGAGCCTTGGGGAATAAATACTAGAATTAGCCCAAATTATTTACTCCCTCCGTTCCATTTGAAATTGCAAAACTTATTATTTTGGGTGTCCCATAGAAATTGCAAAATTCAAAAGTAGAAAACTTTTAATAATTTTTAATTTGTGGACCCACTTGCCATACTCACATCAACTAAGAGCATCGACAATGAGAGTTTTTTTATTTTGGTGAATGAGTTCTTTCAAGCTTTTTATCATTGTGGAAAAATGAAAAAGCTCTAGTTTTTTACATGAGCATTTCGATTATTTTTCCCCAACTACCCGGGCCATGTTAGGCTATTAAATTTAAAAAGCTATACTATTGTGAAAAAAACTTTGAACTTTTTATTTGTTGACTTGACACCTAGGAACAATAAAAAAGCAACTTTAAAAAGCTCTACAATTGTGGATACTCTAACACACTTAATTATCTAACACATCACCTTTTTCACTTTTACCTTTAATTTTTGTACCATGAGTTTTTTTTTTTGCAATTTCAAATTGGACGGAACGAACGAAGACTATGTAAGAAATCAAATTGGCAATTGCGTGGTAGGACCAATCAGAAGAAGAGGATTACCAAAGAAGCTTCCCTAAATTAATCTACACAGTCCCCTCTCTCTCTCTCTCTCTCTCTAAACCCTTCCCCACCCAATTTCAGTCTCTCTCTCTCTACTTCCTACCTCCGTCTCCCCGTTCATCCCACCTTGCTCTCCTTCCATCTCCTCTCTCTCTGGTAAACTCTTTCTTGATCATTATTTCTTAATTCATCGTTACTGTTTACATTTTTCCGATCGTTTTTTTTTTTTTTTTTTTCATGATTTTGGCTGTGAGGGTTTCTGTTACCTGAGGATAATTTTAGTATTTGAAGACACTGTTTGGTTTTTGGGAATTGTTCTTGCTTTGAGTTTGTGTTTAAGTTCTTTATGTATTAAACTCTTTTTCATAATTCTATGGTTTACAGACATGTACTTTGATTAGGTTTTCTTTTTGATGTGACGATTTTTGTTGACTGAGGATAATATTGATATTTGGACACCCTTTTATGTTTTCTGGATTGTATATATATATATATATATTTAATGGAATTGGATGACTGAGGAATAAGGATTGTAACTTTTTGTGCAAAAATGGTATTTGCATGGTTGATCCATCAGAAATCAATGTATGATGCTGATGATATTGTTTGTTGACGATGATGTCAGGAATAGTCTTCTACACCAGATGTCTTTTGATTCAAGCAAGAAACATCAGCAGTTTCTTTGGCTTGCTTTTCATTTCAAGAAGCGGGGTAGATTGTGGTGTTGTAGAAAGATTTTTTCTAAGCACTGGACTTGATCAGAATTAATTTGCGAGGTTGACAAACATTCTGTTTACCCCTGCATAATTATTGTTCTTTTTGTTTATTTTGGCTTCATTTTTGTATTTTCTTTTGTTATTGGTAAGGCAGTATAACTTTGGAGGAAGAGTGTGTGCTTGTTTTCTAGCTAGTAGGCAACATTTAGCTATATTGGAGGATTCTGCGAATAGACTTTTTGGGACAGTCTATTTGCATTCTTAATGGCAAGGATGTCCCTTCCCCCAGGGTTCCGGTTCCATCCTACTGATGTCGAGTTGGTTATGTACTATCTGAAGAGAAAGTTGATGGGAAAGAAGTTTATTTATGAGGCCATATCAGAGCTTAACATATACAAGTTCTGTCCGTGGGATCTTCCAGGTATTAGAATTTCTTGAATCTAAACTTATTCTATATTTTTTATACGGGCATTCAATTATACAGCTAAAACTTTCTTCGATGTTATTCGTTCAGGTTGCTTAATTGCTTCTGTACTCTATTTATGTGCTTCATATTTTTTTTCTTACTTTATAACATCACATCTTTTGCTTGAGAGAGATGACATCCTGATTCTTACTGCTATACTATGTCAGTGTTTGTTGTTATGTTCGTTCTCTCTTATGAAGCTAATAGTAATTCTTAAAAGCTTTGACCAGATTAACCGTAACCTTTTCAGATCAATCATGCCTGAGAACTAAGGATCTAGAGTGGTTCTTCTTTTGTCCTAGAGAGAAGAAGTTTGCAAGTGGGGCCAGAATGAACCGTGCAACTGAAAGTGGGTTCTGGAAAACCACTGGAAAAGATAGACCTGTTATTTACAAAGAGAAACGTGTTGGATCCATTAGAACTTTGGTTTTTCATTCTGGTCATGCACCATGCAGAGAAAGAACAGACTGGGTTATGCATGAATATAGGATTGTAGATACTGATTTGGCTGATGCAGGAGTTCCCCTGGTATGTTTGGATCTCAAATTTGATGTTCTAGTTTGGATGTTCTTTTTGTTTTTCCTGATTTAAAAAATAAAAATAAAAATCATGTTTTTGGTCTATATCTATGATCTTTAAATTAGGGTTATTTCACATATGTTCAAACACGATATCGTGGTAACAGCTATAAATGTTCCCACAGACCATATAACTAGCATCCTTAAGTTTCTTCTTCCTAATAAGCTCTTCTCAGTATACCTTATTTAATAAGGTACTTAATTACAATTCTAGGGTGTATGCACCTCTTATTTGGGAATTTTTACTTTCAGTATGTAGTATTTATGTTGCAGTCCACTGATTACCGAACTTTTGGCTTACATTCTTGGTCATTAATTGCAGGATGCTTATGTCCTATGTAAAGTCTTCCATAAGATGGGCCTAGGCCCCAAAATTGGTGCACAATATGGTGCACCCTTCAATGAGGAAGAGTGGGATGATGACACGGCTATTGCTGTTGATGGCTTGTCCACAGTTGCAACAGTGCCAAGTAATAACCTTAACAGTTCTGAAATTACAAGCGTGACCATCCCCCATAGCGATTACAACTGTTCCTTAACTGAACTTGGTCCGTCTACTGGACCAGCCACCAATGAGGTGCTTCCAGATATGCCTGGTGATGATGACGTTGCATCAATGTTGGCCATGTTCACAGATGAACCTATGCTCTCTATTGGGAATGACAATAACGAGGTATGTAACTACCACTTTGTTGTAATTTAGTATATGCCGTACTTTTCTACTAGTATTTTTTTATTAGGGAAAATTAAGCTAGTTCGACTTCAATGTTACGTAGGTTACAAGGTTCTTTCTTGATACTGATTTTTCTCTATTTTTAACTAAATCTTAATTATCTTTTCAGTTTATCTGTTCTGTAAATATCTGTTAAGTTCACATGTTAAACACATGCACATGTTCAATGTAAAATTGTACTCCCTCCGTCCCGGTTTAAAGTTCTTAGTTTGACTTTACACGCTTATTAAGAAACCAAGGCAAATTTGAGTCAAGAAAGTAGTGTGTGGAGGATATAATTGTCCATTCATAAAGCAAGTGGGTGAAAAGTAGATGGGTAAGTGATGGTTTTTTTTTTGAAATATATGAACTTTATGAGGATAAGGATGTCCAAAACACTATTCATCCTTTGCCATTTAAGGAATAAAGCAACTAAGAACCTTAAACTGGGACATACCAGAAAAGAAAGTACGAACCTTAAACTGAGACGGAGGGAGTATAAATTAATTCCAATGTAAGCAAGTGTCAATTTGGTTTAATAGTTTGGAGGTTGGAGCCAATAGGGGGCTCAGTATACTAATTTTGTTGATTTATGGTATGTTTTGTAGGAGGCGTCAAATGAGCGTGATTCTTCATCTTGGGGGTTTGGGGGTGGGGGTGGAAATATAGGAGGGTTGCTTTTTCACCTGCTTGGCACAAAACAATAATCTTGATGTTGTCCTAACATTGTTTTTTATTTCTCCCCATTTTGGGGGTGTTTTCTATGATAGGTGTCAGGGCGGACTTGTAGTATAAACGGGAGGGGGTGCTTCCCTAAAAAAGTAATTTGCTTAGTATATAGGAGTAGTATGTTAGGGTTAGGTTGTAAACGAGCCGAGTCGGGCTTTAGAGTTTTGAGCTCGAGCTCGTTTACAAATTATCGAGCTCGAGCCCAGTTTGATCATTCGAGCTCGACTCGAATCGAGTTTCGAGCTGTTCGCGAGCTTTTTGCGAGCCGCTCGAACTCGAGTTTTAACTAGCCGAACTCGAGCTTGAATTTTTTTTTGAAATATTTGAAGTCAGTCGATCTCGAGTTCGAGCTTATCGAGCTCGAGCTTGTGTATTATGTACATACATACTCCCTCCGTCCCATTTTAAATTGCAAATACTAGGTTGGCACGGGGATTAAGGGAAAAAGTGAAGAAGGTGATGTTTTGTGAGTGTTGATAGTTGAGTGGGAGAGAGAAAGTGGGGTAGAGAATAGTTAGTGGGTTAGTGGATGTGAGTGTGCAAGTGGGTTAAAACTTGCCATTTTTGGATTTTGCAATTATAGTTGGGACACCCTTTTTGGCAACTTTTGCAATTTGAAATGGGACGGAGGGAGTATATTATACATGTATAATATGTGTATTTATTACAAAACTAATAATAATTCGAGCTTAACGAGCCAAATACGAGCCGATCGCAAAAAAAAACTTTACATGTCAACGAGCTTATCGAGTTGAGAGTCGAGCTCGAACAACGCTCGTCGAACAAACGAGCCGAACACGAGCCGGCTCGATAACAAATCGAGCTTAAGAATTCGGTTCGAGCTCGAGCTCGAAAGGCACTTTGAGCTCATTCGAATCGAACTTTGACGAGCTGAGCCCGAGTCGAGCTCGAACAGGCTTGGTTCGTTTAACAGCCCTAGTTAGGGTGTCCATGTGTAGTTATACGGTGGTGGCCCACCCTTGACAAAAAAAATGCTTTTAAAATTATGCAATAAATGAAATATGGAGGGGCTACTATGCAAATAAAATTAATACGGAGTATCATTTACACTTGGGCTCCGTTTGTTTCGCGTAAAATAACTTCCGGAAAATGTTTTCCCCATTTTCCGGTGTTTGTTATGCACCGGAAAATGAGGAAAATATTTTCCGGAAAATGGTTTTCCCTCTTTTCTAAGTAAAACGACTTACGGATTTTTACTAAGTAAGTCATTTTCCGGAAAATGTTAACCCTCTCACTCACACCCAACTCTCCGTAAAACTCCACCCTACCTACCCTACCCACTACACCTCTAACACCACCCTCTTCATCCATCCTATCCACCAACCCCAACTACCACAGCACCCACCCCACCCAAGAAAAAAAAAAACTTCTTTTCACTCGTATTAAAAAAAATTTAACATCTCCACCACCCCCAACTACCCCAGCACCCACCCACCTCACCCCACCCACCCCACCAAAAAAAAAAAAACTTCTTCACTCATATTAAAAAAAAATTGAACATCTCCACCACCCCCAGCACCCACCCCCCACCCTACCCATCCACCCACCCCACCCAAAAAAAAAACAAACTTCTTTTCACTCATATTAAAAATAAATGAACATCTCCACCACCTCCAACTACCCCAGCACCCACCCCACCCAAAAAAAAAAAAACAAAAAACTTTTGACTCATTAAAAAATAATTAACCATCTCCATCACCCCCACCTACCCCAGCACCCCACCCCACCCCCCCCCCCCCAAAAAAAAAAAAAAAAAAAAAAACTTCTTTTCACTCATATTAAAAAAAAAAAATGAACACCTCCACCCCCTACCCCCACCACCCCACCTCCCCCCCCAATAAAAAATAAAAAAAAACTTCTTTTCACTCATATTAAAAAAAAATGAACACCTCCACCCCCTACCCCCACCACCCCCCCCCCCCCCCCCCCAAAAAAAAAAAAAAAAAAAAAATTCAAAAAAATTACTCATATTAAAATTATTTTTGAACACCTCCCCCGCTCGCCACCACCCCCACCCCTCCCACCCAAAAAAAAAAAATTAAAAAAAATTACTCATATTAAAATTATTTTTGAACACCTCCCTCACCCCCACCCCCACCACCCAACCACCCCCACCCCACCCTACCCCACAACCACCCATCCCAACCCAAAATCTCCACCCACATTCAATTTTTTTCTCATTATAATTCTTTTCCTCATATTAAATTATTATTATTTTCATATGAAATTTTTTTCCGAAAAACATTTTCCTTAGATTTACCAAACAACCAAAAACATGTTTATGTCATTTTCCGGAAAACATTTTCATTTTCCGGAAAACATTTTACGGGAAATCATTTTCCAGAAATTGTTTTACGCGAAACAAACGGAGCCTTAGTGAACAAACTGAAACAGCCGAAATTATAGAAGATAACTACTCCGTATTTGGGTTGTGAGACGTCTGCGTAGGGGCGTGATTAGAGGCACACGTGCCCCCTAAAGCTTTTGAAGAAAATCCTTACTAGGCGATTGTTTGTATAATTCATAATCCCTCCGTCCCATCTTAAACTTCAAAAAAAAGTGGGCCCAAGAATTAAGGTGGGAATCTTTATATTATAAAATATAGATAGTGGGCTAGAGTGTTGTAAGTGGGTAGGAGAGAAAAAGTGGGGTAGGGAATAGTTAGTGGATAGTTGTTGTGTGTATGACATGTAGGTCCCACTAAATAAAAAAGAATATATAAGTTTCCATTTTGGGATTTTGAAGTTTAAGATGGGACGCCCAAAATGGAATTTTTTGAAGTTTAAGATGGGCCGGAGGGAGTATGTAAAAAAAAAATATGAGAAATACAAATACAATCCCACCCAACCCAGCCAATAATATTTTTGTACACTGAAGGATATGAAAAACAATTTTTGTATGATTATTACTTACCATGAATAACTATCTTGAACATTGCCTTCAATATCATAAATATTAGTGTATGTTTAAAAAAAAAATCATAAATATTAGTAAATACATTTCTACTTTCAGTATTGCTTACCATACATTCCTTTGTTCATTATTACTGAACATAAGCCACTAATTTCAACATTGCCTTTATCATCATAAACCAATAAAGACTTCCATTTTTTCATTATTACTTACCTCACATTTCTGTATTTTCGTTATTAATATAATCACGAAACTTTATATTTATATTTCCATGCATAAAGATCCACACATTATAATCCTTTATGATTTTCGTAATTATAGTCTCCACCATTTATGTTGTATTTGGAAATATTGATAAAATCACAAATGTTGATATAATCCAAAAATTTCAAGCTATGAAGCATCAGAAGATCATATTGAAGATTTACGCTTTTATTTTTTCTGTTTACTGTTATTTGTAATTAATGAGATTTTTATACCTGATATTGTACTTTTTAATCGAATTTGTGATTGAAAATGTTTCTTTCTCAAGTAGTATTAGACTCCTTCTGTTCTACATTATTACTCATAATTTTACTTTTTTCTTTAGCTTGATTTCACTTTGTTAAAAAATATGTATAAAATTAATTATCTTCATGAAATTTAAAATAATCTTTGATAACGTTACATTAATAAAAACTTTTTGAATTTTTATGAGTAAACAAATCTTCATTTAGTTTTGGTAAAGTTCAACTTAAATCAAGTTGGCAGATAAAATTCAAACTTGATTACCAACAGTAATTTTTAAAATTGCATACGGATAATTGGAATTTTTTTTTTTCATAGAATGATGATTGACCATGAAAGTCAAATTGAGACTATCTTTCCGGGACAAAGGGAGTAGATATTTGCTTTGATTGTAACTGTGATGGTTCTTTGATTTACTAGAGCTAGTAAATCAAAGAAACCTTACCCCGCATGTCACAGTCACAACAATCACCCACTTATTATTTCCTACCCCACTAAAAATTCTTACCCACATTCCACACGCAAAACACCTTAACCCCCACTATCTATATTTTATTATAAAAACACCCCTCCTTAACTCCTAACCCCACTATCTATATTTAATAAAAACACCCCTCCTTAACTCTTGTACTATTATTCTGAAGTTTAAACTGGGACGGAGGGAGTTGATGATTGTTTTGGTTGCAACTGTGATGGTTCTTTGATTTACAAGAGCTTGTAATTATCTGAACCAGCGCTAAAACTGTTCGCATGTTTATATACAGGAGCACAATTACACCAATCCTGACCAAGTCATGGTTCCTGTGCCTCATGGAAATGACATACACAGTGGGTTAGGGGACCTGGGCGACTCCGTATACCTTAATGATGGCAACATGTCTACCATTCTTGAATCTGGTTCGTTCTTGGAGATCATCGATCTTGAAACTCCATTGGAGTTCCCTGCTGAAGCTCATCAGTTAGAAGGATTACCTGCCCAAATTTGGTCCCCACCTTTTGACAGCGGAGGGCATTTTGGTAATAATCCACTTTACGCAAGTAATTTTGTGGGTACTGTTCAGCAGCACTCTCCATTGATCGAACAACCTCCACTGCTTGAAGGAGGATCTTTCTGGCCGGAAAATGATGTTAATATATCACAGCAGGTTAGGTTTTGCAGCACTTCAGTCGGTCATTTATTTCTGTACTCCTTTCGTCCCGTCTAGAAGTTCCCATTTTGCCATTTTGGGTGTTCGATGGGAAAGTCCTGCTACTCAAAATGGAAATTTTACATCCCTTTGTCCCAAAATGATCTCACATTTGACTATTCAAACTTTTTTAAGGATATAAACACTTGCTTCACTAACCATGTTGTGTTTATGTACATTTAAGCCTAAATTGTAGACATGGGAAAAACTTTTTGGGACAGTGAAAAATGGCAAATGGGAAGATTATTTCGGGACATATGGAGTAATACTTATTTATTCAATGCGACCCACTTTTCATACCACAATCCCTATCCACTTGCTATTCCTTATCTCACTTTTCTCTCTTACTACCTCCGTCTCAGCTCAATGTGCACTTTTACTGTTCATGTGGTCAATTCATTCGAACTTTGACCATTATTTTGTGAAAATCTAGCTATTATTATACAATTTTAAAAGTAGTTATTGTTTTATTGTTAGAAATAGTATCAATAACACCTTTCAAAATTGCATAGAGAGATAGATTTTCATAAAATTAAGGTCAAAGTTCAGTCAAATTGATCAAAAAAGTCAAACAGTGCACATTGAGCTGGGACGGAGGTAGTACATAACTTTTCATCCTCTCAACATTTACTCTACTACCAATATTGTAACACTTTTCCTCCACCCCCATGCCCAAAAACATAAATGAGAACTTTCACATGGGACGGATGGAGTATGTTGTTTAGTTGACTTATGAATACCACTCTTTCCTTTACTTTCTATTCCTGTCTGAAGTTGGATTAATCTTGAAACTCCAGGAATATGGTATTGCTGCTATTGCGAATCAAGGATACAACTCTTCTCCCGAGGGAAGTAGAAATATTACTGCTGAAGCACACATTGGAGCCAAGTAATGTATCCAATGTATCCAAGTGAATCATTGGATACATTAGTTTTTACCTAATGTATCCAAGTAATGTATCCAAGTTCTCACGGTTCTCACGGTATATATATATTGGTGTTGGGATCAGCATTCACGTCAGACATATTGTTTATGCCACATCTGATTGTGGGAAATAGGAGCTGAGATTTGGTTTTCGATTTTTATGTTGGTATGATTTTATCGTTAATGTTCAAAGCATACTCCATTAACTTTGTCATGCAAGAATCTTCTGGTTAATGACAATTTTGTCAACATCCTGTGTTGATGTTATAAATTGTGGATCCTATTGCATTCAAAGGACTGAACTGTAATGGCAGGGTGCGCAAGTTATCCCGGGATTGAGTTCTTACCATAAATATGGCTCTATATTTTGATTAAGAGTAAATTCTGATAACATTTAGACGTTCATTTTTGGGACGGAGGGAGTAATTTAATACTAGCTATGAGTGCAAGTAATTGATGCAGTCTGTTTAATGAAATCTCGCTTGCAGTTCCTTGTCTCAAAAGGTTTAAGGTCCTTTGCTTAAGTTTTTTATTTGGTCATCTTGATTGGACATTATTACAAATTTATAAAATTGTATTTATTATGAAATTTTATTTTTGATATTGATAGTATTTCTAATAGCGGTCACAAAATAAATACAATGACATTTAATAATGCATGCATTGTTAAAAAACTTCAAATTTGCACTTCAAATTTACACTTGATCAAGAGCAAATTTAAAATAGTTTTGGATATTTATTTTGAGATGGACGCAAGTAGAATAAAAAGTATATATAAATGGTGTTTCCTAAAAACCGGCTCATATTTCAAGGGCATTTTGATTATTCAAGGAAAAGAAAATGGATGATAATGGTCTGATATTCAAAGGAGGTAAACTTAACATAATCAAATTAGAAATTGTTATTGATAATATTAAATATAGTGTATTATTAAAAGCTTGGGAACTCCACTAATAGAAGACCTCTTATATAAAGTTTAAAATGAACAAGTCTGAAATGAATGAATGCGTAAGTTATCTTCTTTATTGAATAAATAATTATGGTTTCAATAATTTTTTTATTAATTTCATTTCTAAATAAATATTCAAATTTTATTGTAACATAATTTTATTAAAAGATTTAACATAAGCATTTTTCATTAATATAAATACGTAATCATTCAATAATTTCACTCTATTACATAGTGAGACTAAGTGGTAAATTAGAAGCTGTCATAGGTACCAAATAGCTTATAGCTCAGTGGTATGTGTGGGTGAGTTTAAGAGTCTTCCTTAGGGGAGGTCCTAGGTTCGACTCCTGCGGGAGATGTGGAGAACCTTGGTTACTATGCCTCTGAAGGCGGGCGGCTGGAGGCTACTATGCCCCTCTGAAGGCGGGCGGCTGGAGGCTTCTGCAGGTGATCAATCAGATGGGAGCGGAACGTCTATGAGAAGATTTCTAAAGAGACAGTATCATTAACACGATGACAGTTGTCTTGAATGAATGTTATGTAACTAGATTGTCAAAAAAAGAAGCTGTCATAGGTTAAAGGAGGATTTAATAACTTCTTAAAAACATTTACATTCATTTTATTGGACACAAATTTGGGAAATATGGAGATTTTTTTTTTCGAGGTTTATTATGGCATATGGACTACAGTTTAGAGTGTTGTTATTCACAACATAAAATTATTTAGCATATCTGTATATTTTCTTCACAGTATTAATAGTACTTATGTTTTATTTCAAAATGAATACTCCCTCCGTCCCACTCGAATTAGGATAAATTTCCATTTTGGGTGTCCCATTCGAATTAGGACAACCCAAAAATGGAAGTGTTTTATTTAATGGGACTCACATTCACACTCACAACAACTTTCCACTCATTATTCTCTGCCCCACTTTCTCTCTCCTACTTTACTTTTCATACTCACAACACCTAATCCACTAACACTTTTTCCTTAATCCCCGTGCGCAACCCAAAAATCCAAATTCGGGTGGGACGGAGGGAGTATTCATTTTTTTTCTTTTCAAAAATTGCTCCGATAAAATCAAGACTAAATTAAAAACTTTTGGACATTTTTTTTGAGGTGAAATTCTGGAAAAAAACGCGTTTTACCTTTTTAAAAATAGCGCGGTGGCATTTTTGTAATAAACAGGAAGTTGTTCGTAAGTGTCAGTTTTAGAGTTAGAAATTGCCAGCCATTGTACGCTGGCACTTATTAACACAACCAACGTTGCTTTTGATAAGTGCCAGTGGCAATGTTGATAAGTGCCAGTGTAATGACTGGCAATTTTTACACTACCACTGGCACTTAAGAAAAGTGTCAGTGTCGTGTTTATAAACGTCAGTTTGAAATCATTGGCTTTTTGTAATATTAACTCTAGACATTTACGATTCTTGCCACTATTTACGTAAATGTCACTGCTTGTTTCTAAGAATAAGGGTAAGCATCTTTGAAAAACACGTTTTTCCTTTTTTAACGTAAAACACGTTTTTCCTTTTTTAACGTAAAACACGTTTTTCCTTTTTTAAGATAAAACACGTTTTTCACAAGACATATTCTTTTTTTAGACAGTGTATAAAGTTTAATAATCATAAGAATGCATGTTACTATAGTCTAGGGGTGGAAATGGTTCGGCTCAAACCGCGGTTCGGAACCGAGCCGAGCCAAACCGTGCGGTTCGGGCATTATGCCAATGAGTGTCCTAACACACTCAAAAAGAGAGGAATGAGTTTTTCTGCTACTCTAAGCGACTCTGATGATGACGATCAGACAGCAAATCTGTCATCATTGCGTCTATCACAGTGGTCACTTCCTGATAGTGAGTCTGACAGTGAAGATGATCAGTCAACCGACTGCACAACTGTCAACTCAACTGGTACTGATGTGTATACCTGCCTGAATTCCACATCTGCAGGTGAATCTGATCAATCCAAACAGGAGGATGAGGATGGTGCCACGTATGAAGACCTGCACAATACGTATGTGGAGTTACACGCAGATTGGTCCAAAAGGATGGAACAACTCAAGGTGTTCAAACAGGTAAATGAAAAACTCACCTCTGACAATCTGAAATTAAAAGCTGAGAATGAGAGGTTGTCAAGTGAAAGTGATACTCAAAAGGACTCCATAGCTAGGTTAGAAGTCATGCTTACCAAAAAGGACAATGAGTGTGAAAAATATAAAAACGATCTTGAAAAAGAAACTAACACTCTCACAAAGCTTAACAATGGTAAGGCTAAGTTGGATGAAGTTCTAAAAATGGGGAATCAATGAAAATCAGGATTAGGCTATGAAGATCCAATCTTTGTCAAGGAAGGAGAGAGCACTTCGAAAAACAATGAGAGTTTTACTGCTAATCACGTGTCTCCTCACAAAAATAGAAGAAATAAAAAAATGAGATACGTGTGTCACCATTGTTTTGCCCCTGGACATATTTGTCCATTTTGTTATAAGTTGAAACAGGAACTTGGCTTGGATAAAAACAGCGGTCACTTGAGCAGACAACTGTGGGCACAATCCGACAATCAACTGCCCAGACAGCAACAGGCTGTAACAAAAACATGGGTAAGGAAGGACACTTTACAGTGTCAAGTCGTGTTTACCTCCTTCAAAAGCAGTGTGGAAGGAGCATGGTACTTTGACAGCGGCTGTTCTCGTCATATGACCGGTTCCTAGGGATGGCAATGGGTCGGGTTCGGATCGGATCGGATCAGGCCTGATCCGAATCCGATCAGAACACTTAGACCCCTTTTCCGAACCCGATCCGAAACCGACTGATGCGAGCCCCGATCCGAAACCCGATCGGATCAGAGCCGAGGCAGTAATTTTTTTTTTTTTTGAGAGATCTCTTTTCCATCACAAAGAATCCCTAATTGCCGATTCCCATTAAACCCCAATTCAAATCAATCAACAACCAACCACAAATTGATTTCACCTAACCCTAATTTCATGATAATCTGTAACTCATTATATAGGTAAGTAAAGAATTTTATGTACTTACCGGAGATAGGAGAGATGGAGTTTAATGACGGCGGCTCCATTGTTGCAGGTCTGGACGGCGACGGCGGCTCCATTGTTGCAGGTCTGGACGGCGACGGTGACGGCGGCTTCATTATTGCAGGTCTGGACGGCGACGGCGGAGATGGACAATTGAAGGAGAAGCTCGGTTTAGGGCTTGGAAACGAGAGAGAGAGTCGAGATCGGGAACGGCGCACAAAGAGAGAGAGAGAGAGAGAGAGAGAGAGAGAGAGAGAGAGAGAGAGAGAGAGGCGATTGCGATGAGAGAGGGGAGTTCGCCGTTCGCGTTTGTTGTGCCGCACAACTTGTGCGAGTTGGGAGGAAATAACATCTAAACCTAGATTTTTCTTATATATAAGGAGGGGTGATGTGTATACTTTTATAACATGAGGGGTTTATTAGTAAAAATTTATAAACTTAATATGTTCGGGTCGGATCTCGGATCGGATCAGAGGTGTTACCGAATCCGATCCGAACCCGATCGGGTTTTTAAAAATGTAAACCATATCCGAAATTTTTGGATCGATTTACCTTCGGTACGGATCGGGTTCGGTTGATGGAGAAAATCTCCCTCTAATTAAATTACTTAGCAAGTGTACTAGTTACCGGTGTAGTAGTATGCACAAGTAAGGGTCGAATCCACAGAGACTAGATTGGAAAACAAGAATGTAAATTAAAACAGAAAAATAAAATATGGGGTTTTGGATTTTTATTTATTTATAACTATTAAAGCAATAACTAAAATTAAACTAATAAAACAAATAAAATCAAGATTAACGAATAGATTCACAAATTGGATTCACAAATACTTTCACTCTATGCTATGCTCCTACTGACAAAATCAATCTCATTCTTGGGTTCGTTCACAAAAGTAAGAATTGGGACGGTTCGGTCGCCGGATTGCAATTCTATAGCTCTTTTTATGAAATACCTTCTATTACGGCAGTATAACAAGCGAAGAACGCGTTAAGAATTTAAGAACATATGAACCTACACTATTATGATTTCTATTACGTCCTCAATCAAGTGTAATTATCAAAATAGTGGTCAACGTATCAATGCCCGAGTTACCGCAACAATTAATACCCAATAATTTTAAAGCCAATTTATATCTTAGCATATAATTGAAACTAAAAAATTTAGCATGAAGAATATTTTGATAAACAAGAATAAGAAAGAATGGAAGAATTAAATCTATAGCATAGAGATCAAGTATTGTTACTACCAATTCATGAATTTAATTATTTAACTACTAATAGTAATAAAATCAAGAACAAGAAATAAATTAAAGAACATCAAAACCTGAATTAATTGATGAATCCTTGATTACAATCCTTGAATCTTGACTAAAAGTATGTATAAAGTATCCCTCAAATAAATTGGATGAAGTGTTATATTTATACTAGGGCTAAGGAGGTGTAAAAATTAGGAAAAACCTAGGATTCCTTGTTGAAAAAGGAGAAAATAAGTGCTGATGGCCGAATTTCCCCAGGAGCTCCTGATATTTTCGAGTTTCCAGAAAAGCCCTTCAAAAATTCCCCAAAGGTCCTCCAGAAATTCCAGAAAAGTCCTTGGAAATTTGGAAATTACTAAAAAGCCCAACATATTTTGCATAATTCCTCAAAGGTCCCTGGAAAATTCCCCTAAGGTCCCTGGCTATGTGTGCGCACATGGAGTGGGCACTCAAAAGTCAGACCTGCTGGACTTTTCGGATGCTAAGATCTGGTGTTGTACCATTGCTTCGACGACTTGTACGTTTTACGCGCAAACTTCCGAAGGCCATAACTTCGTCATACGAACTCCGATTTGGACGTGCCAACTATCGTTGGAAATCTCTTTTCGAATGGACTTGATTGATCATAGGTCACTTCTCTTTATATTTATGCTATGGTCCGTTCTTTATCCTTCATTTTCGCACTTTAACGCCCATAAATCCATACATTCTTTCGCTCCTTATACTCATAAACACTCAAAAAACCATCAAAACACCCAAGGTTGAGCATCTAATAAGTCATATAAGTATATGATTTGGATGGTTAAAAACACATCCATCATCGGTCAAATTGCCATCCCTACCGGTTCCCTCGAGCACTTCAAAGACTATGAAGCCTTCAAAGGTGGTAATGTTAACTTCGGTGGAGGTGCTAAGGGTAAGGTTATCGGGAAATGTACATTGAGTGTTGATGGCTTACCAAATTTGCACAATGTCCTACATGTTGACGGATTAAAAGTAAATTTGATAAGTATTAGTCAACTGTGTGATGATGATTTATTTGTTAAGTTTAATAAGTTCAAATGTGAGGTCTTTGATACCAACAATGTGTGTGTCTTATCGGGTGTTCGTTCATCTGGTAATTGTTACAAAATTGGTGAAGATGAATCTTGTCATTCTAGTAAAACTGATGAACTTGAAATTTGGCACCAAAAACTTGGACATGCAAGTGAGAGAAAAATCAGTGAATTAATAAAGTTTGGGGCAGCCAAAGGTTTGCCAAATTTGGATTTGAAAAAATTAAGTGTGTGTGGACCGTGTCAAAAGGGAAAACAAACAAAGTCAAGTCATAAAAAGGTTCAACATTTTGGGACATCTAAGTGTCTAGAATTGATTCACACCGACTTAATGGGTCAAATGGAAGTGGAAAGTATGTCTCGAAATAAATACTGTTTTGTGTGTGTAGATGAATTTTCACGTTATACTTGGGTTATTTTTTTGAGGGAAAAATCCAACACAATTGAAGAGTTTAAAATTTGGTACAAAAAGGTGAAAAATCTGTATGGTTTAAAAGCCATTAGGATTAGGTTGGATCATGGTACTGAATTTGAAAATTCTACATTTTTTTCTTTTTGCGATTCAAAGGGGATTACTCATGAGTTCTCAGCCCCCAAAACTCCGCAACAAAATGGAGTAGCGGAAAGGAAAAAATCGCACATTACAAGAGATGGCTAGAGTCATGTTGAGTGCTAAAAACTTGTCTAATTTTTTTTAGGCAGAAGCAGTTAATACGGCTTTTCATATAGGGAATCGTGTCTTTCTAAGAATTGGAAGTACCATGATACCCTACGAGATTTTGCTTGGAAAGAAACCCACGGTCAAATACTTTCAGGTTTTTGGTTGTATTTGTTACATTCTCAATGACCGTGAGTATCTCTCTAAGTTTGATTCGAAAAGCGATAAGGCCATCTTCATTGGATATTCTCAAAATAGTAGGGCCTATAGAGTCTATAATTTGAAAACCAAAACAATT
Source organism: Campanula takesimana (assembly GCA_026119855.1). Classification (NCBI taxonomy): domain Eukaryota; kingdom Viridiplantae; phylum Streptophyta; class Magnoliopsida; order Asterales; family Campanulaceae; genus Campanula; species Campanula takesimana. Next base: position 98,991 of record JAOWBW010001370.1, on the reverse strand, counting down.
ATGGAATCTATAAATGTTACTTTTGATGATGCTACTGATCGTAATGTCTAAACAGCTGAGGATGATGTCATAGGTTGTACTTGGGAGCCTGAACAGATTAATGATGAATCTGAACCAATAGAATCTACATATTCACCACTTGTGAGGACAACTGATGGCCATGACGAACAGTCAACTGCCACTACAGATGGTCAGACAACAGCAGATACCAGTTCAGATTCTGAAATCGTTGAAGATCAGGAAAGCAGAGGCACTGATGTTGCTGCAAGGATACAAGGAGATCATCCAACTTCCCAGGTCATTGGGGGAGTGGATGAAGGAAGAAAAACGAGAGGGAAACGAATAAATTACCGGGAATTGGCCGGTTTGGTATGCATGCAATCCGCATACCATCGGGTAAGCTCTTGTTACTTTGTGGCTAATTTTGAGCCCAAAAATGTGTCAGAAGCCTTGAAAGATGATAATTGGATCAATGCCATGCAAGAGGAGTTGATTCAATTTGAAAAGCTTTTGCCCCGGTAGCCCGCATTGAGTCCATTAGACTGTTGTTAGCAATTTCATGCTATTTAAAAATCACTCTACATCAAATGGATGTGAAGAGTGCGTTCCTAAATGGTTTTTTAAATGAGGAAGTGTTTGTTGAGCAACCTAAGGGATTTGAAGATCCCCATAAGCCAAATCATGCGTTTAAGTTGAAAAAGGCGCTCTATGGTCTAAAGCAAGCCCCACGTGCTTGGTATGGTAGACTAACGGAGCACCTTATTCAACTTGGTTTTAAAAGAGGGGAGGTTGATATTTGTTCATTTTGAAAAATAAAAGGGATATTCTTGTGGCTCAAATTTATGTGGATGACATAGTCTTCGGTTCTACTTCTAAAACTATGCTTGACAAGTTTGTAGAGAGTATGACATCCACATTCGAAATGAGTATGGTTGGGGAATTGAAATTCTTTCTTGGACTCCAAATTGTTCAATCTAGAGAAGGAATGTCAATTTCACAATCCAAGTATGCCAAAAATTTAGTCAAGAAATTTGGTCTTGAGAATGCCTCACATTTAAAAACTCCTATGGGATCTTCTAAAAAATTGTTTAAAGATGAGGATGGAGAGAGTGTTGATCAAACACTTTATCGGAGTATGATAGGCAGCTTACTGTACCTTACAGCGAGCCGCCCTGACATCATGTTTAGTGTCTATCTCTATGCTACATATCAGGCTGACCCTAAGGTATCCAACTTAATGGCCGTTAAGCGGATAATTAGACATGTTAGTGGTACCACAAATTTGGGGTTAAGCTACACAAGAGACACAAACACAAATCTTGTTGGGTATAGTGATTCAGATTGGGCTGGGAGTACTGATGATAGAAAGAGCACCACGGGTGAGTGTTTTTATCTTGGGAATTGTTAGTTTACGATATATCGTGTGAAAAACATAAGCCGCTTCCCTAACTGCTTTGGCCTGATCATTTTATACAATATATATATACAACTTAAATTAAGACCCCTGTACATATATAGTTCTACACTTAAGTCTATAACTTATACTCTAACACTCCCCCTCAAGCTGGAGCATAAATGTCATGTATGCCCATCTTGTTACAAATAGACCTCAACTTATTACCATTCAATGATTTAGTAAACACATTTGCAAGTTGATCTTCCGTTTTAACATAACTCGTAGCGATAACCTTCTCCTGAATTTTCTCTCTAACAAAATGACAATCCATCTCTATATGTTTCGTTAGCTTATGAAAAACCGGATTTGAAGCAATGTGAATGGCTGCTTGATTATCACACCATAGTCGCATAGGCAATGAATCACATATACCAATCTCATTCAATAGTTGACGAATCCACACAAGTTCACAAGTAGCGTGAGCCATAGCTCTATATTCTGACTCAGCACTCGACCTAGACACAACATGTTGTTTCTTACTTTTCCAAGAAACCAAGTTGCCTCCAACAAAAATGCAGTATCCACTAGTAGATCTCCGATCTGAAGGAGAACCTGCCCAATATGCATCTGCAAACCCCTCCACTCGCATGTGTCCATGATCACTATATAACACACCTTATCCTGGGGAACCTTTTAGATTCCGAAGAATCCTCACAGCAGCATCCCAGTGGATACTCCGTGGTGATGACATAAATTGACTTACTGTACTAACCGCAAATGCAATGTCTGGCCTTGTAACAGCCAGATAATTTAATTTCCCAACAAGCCGACGATATCTCTCTGGGTCATCAAATTCATTTCCACCCTCTACTGTAAGTTTCAGATTCGGATCCATGGGAGTGTCACACGGTTTTGCACCTAACAACCCTGACTCAGTTAACAAGTCAAGCATATACTTCATTTGAGACAAGACGATGCCCCGTTTACAACGTGTAACCTCAATCCCCAAGAAATATTTCAAATTACCCAAGTCCTTAGTATGAAATTTCTCTTGAAGAAATGCCTTTAATTTATCAATACCTGCATTGTCACCACCAGTAATGACAATATCATCCACATACACAACTAATAAGATCACACCTGCACTACTTTGTCGATAAAATACAGAGTGATCACTCTGACACCTCGTAAGCCCAAACTCTATCACCACCTCACTGAATCTGCCAAACCACGCACGTGGAGACTGTTTCAATCCATAAAGAGCCCGTTTTAACTTGCAGACAAGCCCAGACTCCCCCTGAGCAACAAACCCAGGTGGTTGCTCCATATAAATCTCTTCCTGTAAATCATCGTGAAGAAATGCATTCTTCACATCAAGTTGATGAAGAGCCCAATGATATGATGAAGCAAAAGATATCAGTATACGAACAGATGCAAGTTTAGCAACCGAAGAGAATGTATCAGAATAATCAACTCCATATGTCTGAGCATATCCTTTCGCAACAAGTCGAGCCTTAAGATGAGCGAAAGATCCATCAGGATTTACCTTTCCAGTATACATCCATTTATACCCGATCGCATGCTTACCTACTGGTAAAGGAACTAAATCCCATGTCTGATTATGTAAAAGAGCACTCATCTCCTCCTGCATAGCCTTCTTCCATCTAGGATTACCTACTGCTTCAGACACAGACTTAGTAATAGGATAAGACTCGAGGAGATTAACAAACGCACATTGTTCAGAAGATAAACCATTATAACTAACAAAGTTAGAAATAGGATGTAAGGTACAACTACGTTTACCTTTCCGAAGTGCTACTGGAACATCAAGATCAGAAGAAGGGAGAAGCTGAAGCAAGATCATGCAACAATGGGACTGATTTGGTAGAGATAGAATCAGGAGGAACATCCCTCGATCGACGAGTGTAAACATGCTGAATAGGAGGCCAAACTATTTGCGGAGTAGTAGGAGAGCGCACAACTCGATAAATGAGAAAGTCATCATCAGAGACCGACTCGACAGGAGGTGCGTGAGAGGTGGGATAAAAGGATGAAAACTCATGAAATGTAACATCAGCTGAAATCAAATACCGATTCAAGTCTGGAGAAAAACAGCGATACCCTTTTTGAGTACGAGAGTAACCTAAGAATATACACTTCAGTGCCCGAGGATCTAACTTGGTAATGCCATGACGGTGATCACGGACAAAACAAACACATCCAAATATCTTAGGAGTAACGTTATATAGAGACCGGGAGGGGAACAAAACACAATATGGAATTTCTCCTTGAAGCATAGAAGAAGGCATCCTATTAATAATATGAAAAGCAGTTAAGATAGCATCAGCCCAAAAATGTTTCGGAACATGCATTTGAAATGAGAGAGCTCGAGCAACTTCAAGTAAGTGACGATTCATTCTCTCAGCTACCCCATTCTGTTGAGGGGTATCAACACACGAAGAGTCATGGAGTATGCCACGAGACGCCATAAATTTAGAATACACATTAGAGTAATACTCTTGAGCATTATCACTACGAAGAAGTTTAACACGCACATTAAATTGAGTCTCAATTTCAGCACAAAACTCAGAAAATATATCAAATAACTCCGAACGATTTTTCATTAAGTAAATCCAAGTGACACGAGAATAGTCATCCACAAAAGTAACAAAATACCGATAACCTAATTTTGAAACAACTGGACTAGGACCCCAAAAATCATAATGTACAACATCAAATGGGGCATCCACCCTGTTATTAACTCTAGGAAAATAAGAAATGCGATGATGCTTTGCAAGTTGACAAGCATCACACGCAAGAGTAGGCAAATGACAAAGATCTGGACACAACTTCTTGAGACTCGATAAAGAAGGATGACCCAATCTGCAATGAATCTGGAAAGGGGTGACAGCGGAATTCAAACATGTAGGTGATGACACAGCTTCATAGTAGTAGAGCCCCCCAGATTCGTTCCCTCTACCAATAATCCTTTTCGTCGCACGATCCTGAAAGACACAATATGTAGGAAAGAATGAGACTTCACAATTATGATCACAAGTAAATTTACTAACAGACAGAAGATTGAAAGAGAAACCCGAAATGAATAAAACTGAAGGCAAAGTGAGCGACGGTGTAAGACATATACTACCATGCCCCTGAATAGGTGCTACAGAACCATAAGCCAGTATGACAGTAGGTGTGGATGACACGGGAGTGAACGAAGAAAATATACCTCGATTTCTAGTCATATGATCAGAGGCACCAGAATCGATGACCCATTTATAGTCAAACAAAGAGACAAAAGCAGTAGGTTTACCTGTCTGGACAAAAGTAGCAGTAGAGGATGACGAAGATGCCTAAAACTGTGTATAACGAGCAAACTCATCGTCAGACATCATTACCATCTTACCCTCTATCAGCTAGGGTGGGGACGGTGCAGTAGTCGTAGAATCCGAAGCAACATGAGCAAATCTCTCTGGCTTCCCATGTAGTTTCCAACAAGTGCGCATCATATGACCTACTTCCCTACAATGATAACAAGTACATCCCTCTGTAATCTCTTTACCTCCACCTCGGCCACCACGACCACCACTACGACCTCCTCGACTAGGTCCCCTGCCATCTCGACTACCACTATCAAGAACCTGATGTCCCTGACCCACAAGAGCCGATGAATCACGTGTCAGAACAACACTCTGACCCCCACTACTGGTTGCTCCTGACTCTAAAGAAGAACGAAGAACTCGGGAAAATGCATCCTGAAGAGAACCCACATCTGTACCCGATAAGATATTAGAGCGAGCAATACTGAACTCTAATCGTAAACCAGCAAGAAATCCAAGAATGATCAACCGTTCACATTGATCCTGCATAACATTAACATCTGCACTAAGCGGTAAATGAGAACTCCACTCCGCTGCTAATTTCTTATAATCAGTAAAATATTGGGTCACTGTGTGATCTCTTTAATCTTGGCGAAACAACGAACAAGACAAGTCATAAATTTTGTTCATATTATCCATTTCTCCGTACAGAACAGCCAAATATTCCCACATATCTCTTACGGTACCCGTATGTGCAACTAACTCAGCAGCCTCTTCATCCATAGAATTCATCAGCTTATAATACAAATCAGCATCTTCTCTCATCCATTTGGCATCTATTTGTTGAACAGTAGTGAGATGATCTTCTTTGTTTTTCCCTTTCAAATTCATCTCAACTACACGACGCCACATTAAGTAATTCTTTCCAGTTAATCTTTTATCAGTAATCCTAGACCCAGTAGATATTACTTCAGAAACCACCATATTAGCATCAGAAGACTCGGTATTCGGCATTGTTAACGGACATCAGCCAACAGAGAATCAGAACAGCAAGAAATACCAAGAACAGTGGGAAAATAAATAGCAGCAGGACCAAATAACCCTATTCTGAGAAGAAAAATCACCAAATCAGAAAATCGAACACGAAACTGGAGCCTGTGAAAGCTGGCGAACTTATTTGTGGTGGTCCGGCAAGATATCTTCGGCGAACGCGCCGGCGCGTGAGGACTGTTCCGGCGACGGTTTGCGGCGAGAATCGAACAGAATAACTCGCCTATGTTGGACGAAGAGACGACGCAACAACTTGCCGGATTTTTTTTTTTAACAATAATAAATTTCGACGGGACTCCTCCGATGACCTACGGACTGAATTGGGTTTGTCGACTTCTTCAAACTAATCGCACGATCACGGCGATCTCGAACCCTATTTCGGAACCCGCTTTGGATACTATGTTAGTTTACGATATATCGTGTGAAAAACATAAGCCGCTTCCCTAACTGCTTTGGCCTGAGCATTTTATGCAATACAAATACAACTTACATTAAGACCCTTGTACATATATAGTTCTACACTTAAGTCTATAACTTATACTCTAACAGGAATAATCTTGTGTCTTGGTTTAGTAAGAAACAAAATTGTGTTTCGACTGTTGAATCTGAATACATCGCAGTTGGTAGTTGTTGTACCCAGTTGTTATGGATGAACCAAATGATAAAAGATTATGGTCTTAAAAGTGAAACCTTGATGGTATATTGTGATAGTTAAGTGCTCAGAATATTGCCAAGAATTCGGTACAATATTCCCGAACAAAGCACATAGATATTAGGCATCATTTTATTAGAGATCTCGTTGAACAAAAAATCATTACTCTAGAACATATAAGCACAACGGATCAACTTGCTGATATATTTACCAAGGTTTTGGATTTTGAGAGATTTTCTTCCCTCAAGAAGTCTCTCAGATTATGTGTTACCAGTTGACTGCATAACTGTGCGGACAACTGTCTGCATAGACTGTATAATGGTATTTTACAGTTTTCACTAACCAAAAAATAATAATAATAATAATAATAATAATGTAGTTTGCATTCATTATATTGCACGATTGTCTCTTGTGATCACTTGGTCGACTCAGTTCCTTGACTCCGTGTTTTGACACTTGAATGTGAGACCCTTCTTGACTTGATAATAAAATTATCTTGTTAATTCCTTGAGTGTTATCATGGAGTGGGAATTCAATCTAAGGTTACGGGGAAAATAAGCTGCCTCCAGTCTTTGAAGTTACTACTCATTTAGGCAATGTGCTGACATGTATTCATACATAACTTGAGAATCAGTGTAACACTGTATTGTGAGAGTGAAAAGCCCCTCCCCGTAACTAATTCATAAATCATAAGCCTTCATTGGGATGTTCTAGAGGCTGCATGATTGAAGGTAATGTTGGTAGTGGTGCCCTAGGCACGTTTAATAAACGTTGTAATTGTTATCATTTATTTCATATCAATAAAGAGATGTTTTGATTATTATTGTTGTTCATGTTTACTTATAATAATCCCCGTCCCTAGTACTTGTTAAGCACTAGTATAAAGGCTAAATGATCATGGGATGATCATGTTAGATTTATGGGTACTTGTTTGGAACAAGGTACTGGACATGACCCGCTGTATGAGATTTATGTCATGGTCTATGTCGTACATATATCTCATATTAGTTATGTCATTTGAATCTTTAGACATGAAGTTATTATAGTCTTCCACTTGATGAACATTGTGTTTGACATATTTAAACGCTACCTTAACACGGTAGTTATAAAGGGTATGATTGGCATAATCGGATTCCCGTTGGGAAAAATAATAAGCTAAATGGATTTGTCCCTCCACGGAGAGATGTCAAGCTTGGGCCTCTCGTAGGAATGATGTTGATGAAATGTTCGGCCGGACTCAAATGAATTGATTGGATCAATAGCATTTGAATTATCAACATATTCGGAATCGAGAAAGTATTGAACAAAACAAGTTGACTGTTTGACCATGACTTGTGTTCAATGACATCGAGGACAAAGGGATTGTGACATATTCTAAAGGAATGCGAACTTGTATCTAGTTATACTATTTGGGTAGGTATGACGGTTTGCTAGAACCTAATCATATCTTATGGAATCATGTTTGAGCCCATTGCCAACTTAGTATAATCCTAGAGGGTCACACACAATAGAACGAATCTTAAATAAAAGGACTATATTGGCATTTAGGGTCGGAGGACTTCCAAGGAATTTCTGGAAAGATCTGGGCCTCCTGGTCAACCAAGCGGGCGCTTGGGTTGCACCAGGCGGGCGCCTGTTCAAGCCAGAAAGGAACTGGAGTTTCTGCCCAAACAGGCGGGCACCTGGGTGGTACCAGGCGGGCGCCTGGTGCTCCCGATTGGAAATTTCCTAATTCGATTAGGAATGGTTTTTGACACAAGTTACCTATTTGGAATAGGTCTTAATTGTGTATAAAAAACCCCAATTCGGCCAGACCATATTAACAAGTGCTTTTGTGAGTCTCCAAAGTGTTTGAGAGAGATAATTTATTTTGTTCTAAGATATCCTTGATTGAGGAACAAAATTAATTCACAAATAAATTCCATATAGTTCTTTATTATATTGTGAAAGTGTGTTTCATAATATTGGTCTAGCAACCAAGATCAAAGAAGCTCCTTTGGTATTCGTTCGAAGTGTGGATACCGCTAGAGGGTGAAAATCATCATCTTCAAAGTTCGTGTTCAATCTTTGTGATCGTGATCAAGTCTTCAAGTTTCTCCACCAAGACCAAAGAAAATTTTGATAGTCATCAAGGGTTAGTTTTTTCCTTTATTCATTATGTTGTATTTGATTTAATCATATGAGCGGATCCATGGCTTTGGGTTTCTTAAAATTTTAAATTGCTAAATTCCGCTGCGCATGTTACTTTGAAACCCAACAGGTAATTCTCATTGAATTCCTGTGAGTAGAAACCGAGTCATGGACTAAGTTGATCATACTATGTCACACCTAAATTGAGACAATCTTCACTTGTGTGTTTTAGGCATAATTTTTATAATAGGTTCTTGCTTTCTTGGTATTTAGATTAGCAAATTGAACTGTTGTTCTTCGTGTTACAGACTTAATGCTTTCATGTGTTTAACAATAATCTGATAACGTGATTTTCAAGTTTCATGCAGGTTATGGAATTTTCTGAGTTAATGTACCTTTGTGGAATTATGGATTATGTGGAAATATGGCAAGTATCTATTATGGGCAAAATAGATAATCACAATGTATGTCAAGATTTTATGTTTGAAATCAAAATCCCGGTTTCTTTTGGAATTCTAAAGGGTGTCCAACACTGAATAAGTCACACGGTTTCCTCCCTCATCAAGTGCACCAAGTCCAATGTTTCTGATCACTGCCCTTCTTGGAAGATGATATTGTCTAATCAAAGTGTAAAGTCATCTCTCCTCCATCAATTCTCCTATCAACTACCCCTCCTCTCTATCTCCGTCTCTCTCTATTCTTTATTTCTTTCTCAAGGATAATTGCATTGGTATTTCTCTCTCTCTTCTTGTGTGCAGATTCTCATGGATTCTTCATGTTCTTCTGCGCCGGCCACCACCACATGCAACGCCATTGTCACCGATTTAATCAATGTTCCACAGTCAGATTCTGTGGTTGATCCAAGGTTTCTGGGACTGCTCGAGAATGCCATAGATATTGAGAATCCTCTCCAGGTCACCTCTTTGATCAAAGCACGCAAGGTTATGGCCACCGGGTCTCGCCGCTCCGGTCGCCTGGGGAAATTAGGAACAAGGGATTCTTCTGGGTCCTTTAAACCCGACGACACCAGAGCTGCCATGGAAGCTGAAGCCAAAGCGAAAGCTAAGGCCAATGTTGCTGCTGCTAAGACTTGACGTCTCCTGATTTTGAATGAATCAGAGGATGAGGAACCGTCGCCTTTTTCGTCTTCGACGCCGGCAACCACCTCTAATGCCGGTGATGGTATTCCATTGGTTACCCTAATTCCGGCGAAGAAACAGAGGGTCCCAAAGAAAGCTACCCCTTTTAAGGCGCAAACTCTAGAAGCTCTGACTAATTTTAGGGTTCAGACAAGGGGTACCCAGCGCAAAGCCCTAGAAACTCCGATGAGAGAAGAAGGTTCGTCCTCTCAGCCAGAAAATTCAAGCGACAGTGATGCTAAGTTTGATTCCGATGCCACACTCTCCGACAATGAGTGTCCAAGTCTAGTTCGACGAGGTGTTCTAAAGGCTCCTGCTTCTAGGCCCTCTGCAGCTGTCAAGCCAGTTGTTAGACGACCTGCATAATCAATTAGACAGTCAACTGGTCCGTCAAGTGGTTCCAGTTCAGCTGTAAAAGCAAAAAGGGTTCTTAAACCTTCTGCTAAAATTCCCCTTGTCCCTTTTAACTTAGAATACCCCCATGATCCTAATTTTTTCTTCCCTGAGTCTGAAAAGAGATTCACTAAGTACTTGCCTAGGAAGTTTACCATAGAAAGGCAAATGGATGTAAAAGTGTTTGAAAAATTGAAAGTGATGGGGTTTTTGGGTGAGCGAAAACTTGTGAGGTCTCTAGATTTTGCTTCTCCTTTTTCTCAAAAATTGGTGATAGAATTTTATGCCAATCTTTTTCAAGATGCTGCCTTAGATGAATCCCCAAATTTTCTCAAGACTTTTGTTAGGGGGGTTATAACTGGGGATACCATTTTCTTTTGGCCTCCTGAACTTCACTCTACCTCCCTGTCTAGACTGTATCTTTTTCTCCACCACATCATGATTACCAACTGGAAACCTTCCTCCAATCCGTCCGTAGTGACACAAGAACAGGCCTTTCTTTTGCATTCTATTGGAGTAAACAAGTTTAATCTTGGTCAGGTTATTTTTGAAACCATAGTGAGTTATGCTGAATCTCCCAATACCTCTTATCGTCTTCCCCATCCTTGTCTTATTTCTGCTCTGCTCAAAGAATATGGGATTGTGGAAGATCAGGGTGAACTTTTTGTTCCTCTTCCCTTAAAAATCATCCAGCCCAAGACTATGTTTGAGATTCATAGACATAATGACTAGGCTAAGTCAGTTGACAATCCTGCTGACACTACATCCGGGTCTACAACTGCTCTGTCATCTGCCCATCCAACTCCAGGTTCCTCTCAGGCTGTACTTTGAGCCCAGATAGATCAGATAGAGGCTCAGATTGTGACTCATAAAGCAGAAATTTTGAGCAACCAGATTATTATCTCTGGCCTTGAGTTGTCTTTGGCTGGTCTGCGCAATGCCTTAAATGCAGGGGGAGCTCTTGGTTCCTCACAAAAGGGGGAGAGAATGCAGGGGGAGATGCAGGGGGAGCTGGTTGCAGTCAAGCTCAAGTGGATCCCAGTGATCCTATGTTTGATTTTGAGAAGGATATGGACATGATCACTGGAGATGAAGCTGCAATTCTTGAAGAGGACCTTTATGCTGATGTTGGGAACAATAATGTAGTTTAATTTTAGTATATTTTGTTTTGACATTTATACTCTAGTAGTATGTTTGTTGTAGGGATTGATGCATTATAAAATATGTTGGTTGGCATTAACATGTTTTTTGCAGATTTTGTTCAGAACCACAAAGATAGGGGGGGGGGGTTGAAGAGTATGAAAATACTCTATTGTGTTTTAAATCTTTGTGATTCTAACTTTCAAGTAAATTAATTAAATAGATAGTGTATATTTTATAATTAGTTGTGTATATTTAGGATTTATTTCACTAACATATTAATGGTTATCTTTGGAAAGTTGTTATGTATTTTAGGAGCGTATTTTAGGTGGACTCTCACAAGGAAAGGATTATTGACTAAATGAAGATCACGTGTGATTGAGAAAGCGGCCAAGAGATCCTGTAAATACAAATGCAGTATTCCTTTGCTAGACATCGATTCTGTGCATTCATTCAAAGAAGTCAGAAGTTTAGAGAGTCCTTTGTTTCTTAGAAGTTCTTCCCAAAAGGACTTCTAAGTGTTTTGAGTGTTTTGTGAGTTCTAGTGATCTAGAATAGTTTGATCTTTTCATTGTTTTGTTTCTTTCATTCATCTTGTACTCTGCAAGATAGTTTTCGTATATGAAAGTTTTTCCAGCAAGTAATTTCTTGCTGAAGTGTTTAAACAATTTATTTATTTATTCCGCTGCATTTCTGTGTTAATTGACAAGACAACCGTCTTGACACTTGTGAGCACAACTGTACTCACAAGTGGTTGTTTTTCTGGACTGTCCTAGCTGCATATTTCTTACAAACTGCATACAAATCGTCCATATACATTTCTTACCGTATACTCCCTCCGTCCCAGTTTAATTAAGGTTCTTACTTTCCTTTTTGGTCTGTCACAATTTAAGGTTTTTAGTTGCTTTATTCCATAAATGGAAAAGAATGAATAGTGCTTTGGAGAATCTTACCCTAAAAAAGTCCATTTAATTACAAAAAAAAAACATTACTTACCTAACTTTCTTTCACCAACTTGCTTCATGAATAGTGTTTTGGACATTTATATCCTCCACTTTCTATTTTTGGTTGACTCATTCCTTTGTTTTTGCCTTGGTTTCTTAATAAGCGTGCATAGTTAAACTAAGAACATTAAACTAAACTGAGACGGAAGGAGTAATGCCTAGTAGTGAAAGGTGCACATACCAGTTCAATCGTAGATGCTATTATAAGCGACTTCATCTAGTGCCAAGTGCACATACAAACTACCCTTGAAATCTTCTATACATGCATGTAACATATACATCAGATTTTCTATCAACTAGCGGGTAACCCGTGCTCTGCACGGGAAACCAATATTGTCTTAAAAAATATTTTAACTATAGTTAACTAATATAGTAATCATAATTTTAACTAATGCTATTAATAATAATAGTTACTCTATATGATTATTATTATTATAATAACTTATAATTAACTAATATTATTGATAGTAATAGTCAATATATAGTAATAGCAATGATTAATCTGTATAATAATAATTATTATTATTATAATAAACTAATACAATTAAACGTAATAGTTAATTGATATAGTAACTATTGTTATTAATTTATATTAAAAATTAATAATTTAACTTATATAATAACTATTATAATTAACTAATACTAATAATTGTAATAGTTAATGTATATAGCCCATTATAGTTAACTAATACAATTAATAGTAAAAAATAACTTATAAAATTTATATTAAAAATTAATAATTTAACTTATATAATAACTATTATAATTAACGAATATTAATAATAGTAATAGTTAATGTATATAACCCATTATAGTTAACTAATACAATTAATAGTAAAAACTAACTTATAAAGTAACTGAAAGAAATAGACTTCGTGCCTTTCTCATTCAACTTTGTCAAATATATACAAGTCTTCTTATCTATTCAAATATAATCAAATATAACTAATTTAATCTATCTATTCTAACACTCCCCCTCAGTCAAAACGGGAGGATGGCGGATGTTTAGACTGGTCCGGAACTCATCAAATAACATGAGTGGAAGTCCCTTAGTGAAGATATCAGCAATTTGAAAACGTGATGGGACGTGTAAAACGCGAACTTGGCCTCGAGCCACCTTTTCACGGACAAACTGAATATCCATCTCTATATGTTTAGTTCGCTGATGTTGAACTAGGTTACCCGAAAGATAGATAGCACTGACATTGTCACAATACACAAGCGTAGCTTTGTGAATCGGGCAATGGAGTTCTATGAGTAAGTTGCGTAACCAGCAAGATTCAGAGACTACATTAGCAATACCACGGTATTCGGCCTCCACACTCGATCTTGAAAGAGTAGGTTGCCGTTTAGAGGACCATGATATTAAGTTGTCTCCCAAAAAAACACAATAACCCGAAGTAGATCGGCGGGTGTCAGGACAACCACCCCAATCAGCATCGATATATGAAAGCAGAGCAGATGTAGTAGACAGAGTAAGATGTAACCCAAGAGTGAGAGTGCCTTGAAGATACCGAATAATACGCTTCAAAGCATTCATGTGACTCACCATTGGATTATGCATAAATAAATAGATTTGTTGGACCGCATAGGAAATATCAGGCCTTGTGAAAGTGAGATACTGTAAGGCACCGGCAGGACTACGGTACAAGAACAGGTCATCAAAAGGAACAGACGAAGTGGCACTTAATTTGGACTTCGTATCCACCGGAGTGGAGGAAGGTTTACAAGACGACATGCCTGCTTGATGAATAATCTCTTTCGTGTATTTGCGTTGGGATAAAAATAAGCCGCTAGCCGAGCGAACCACAGTTATCCCCAGAAAATAACTCAAGTGAATCTTTCATTGCAAATTCCGAACTGAGAAGAGATATGATGGACTGACGGAGAGCATCCGTAGAAGCGGTAAGGATGATATCATCAACACAGAGGAGGAGATAGGCGGTGTGACCATGCCGATGATAAATGAAAAGAGAGTTGTCGGACCGACTATTTATAAAGCCAATAGAATAGACAAAGTCCGCAAACCTCTTATACCATGCCCGGGGAGCTTGTTTAAGACCATAAAGAGACTTCTTTAACAAGCAGATATGATCCAGAAAACGAGAATCCTGATATCCAACTAGTTGATGCATATATACTGTTTCATGCAGCTCACCATGAAAAAACGCATTTTTGACATCCAGTTGATGTAATGCCCAGTTCTTCGAAACAGCCAGGCTTAGCACAAGCCGAATTGTGGCCGATTTGACCACCGGACTAAAAGTTTCACCACAATCCACTCTAACATGTTGGATTTTGCCATCACCTACAAGACAAGCTTTGTGTCTCTCAAAAGAGCCATCAGAACGAGATTTATGAGAGAAAATCCACATAGAGCGAATAATATTAACATTCAGAGGACGAGGAACTAAAACCCATGTTTTATTAGCAATAAGAGCATTAAATTCATCATATATGTCCATTTTCCAATTAGGATCGCGAAGAGCAGTCACTGGATTTTTAGGAATGGGAGACTGAGCAACCGAAGACTGGAAACAATAGCGGGGATTGGGCTTGTGAATTCCAGACTGACTGCGAGTAAAAGGTGTGTGTCCGGATTAAGGTTGGGCCGGATAAGGAGTAGCAGTAGGAAGTGGGCCGCTGGGTAAAGGAGCGGCTGTATGTGAAGTTGAACTAGAGGATATCTGGCCCAAGGAAGAAGCAGTTTGAGGGCCAGGGACTTCAACAGGCTAGATAGTTGGTTTGGAAACATGCTGGGCCGGAGGATCATTGGGCCGAGCAGATAGACTGGGATGATCTGTTTGGTCAGCCGAAGTGAAATGATGAACAAGGAGAGGAGAAAGTCCATCACTGAGAAAATCATACGATGTGGGCAGTAAGTTGTGCAAGGAAGCGAAAGGGAATTTCGACTCATCAAATAAAACGTGCCGACTTAGAATGATTTTCTTAGAGAGCGAGTCATAACACATATATCCCCGGTGATTTTTCGGATACCCCAAGAATACATAAGGAGATGATCGGGGTTGGAGTTTGTGTATGGTAGAGGATGGATGTAAATGATAACATAAACACCCAAAAACCAGAAGATGGTCATAAGACGGAACCCAATTATATAAGATTTGTAGAGGAGACGTATAGGCCATGTGTTTGACAGGAAGAATATTAAGAAGATATGTTGACATTTGGAGAGCGTAATTCCAAAAATTTGGAGGTAGAGATGCATGGACAAGTAAAGTCCAAACCATATTATTTGTGGTGCGAATTTTACGTTCTACTTTCCCATTCTGAGGTGATGTATAAGGATAAGATAATAAAAAAGATAACCCATTTTTATTACAAAATTCCCAAAATGGTTTATTATCAAACTCCCTCCCATTGTCACATTGGATAGTTTTTATTTCTCTTTCAAAGTGAGTTCGAACGAACGCCCGAAAATTGAGAAAGATAAAAAAAACTTGAGACTTATGTGAGAGAGGAAAAGACCAAATAAAATTTGAGAAATAATCAAGAAGAATCAAATAATATCTATGTCCCATTGAACTCAAAACTGGAGATTTCCATAAATCGCAATGAATAATATCAAATGGAATAACAGTATGTTGGGTATGCCCATTTATATCTCATGTTTTTAATTTAGATTTGATTGATAAATTAACTAAGTTATATTTTATGGACTTTAGGACCCTATGTAAGAAGTATGTATACTTCAGTTTTTAGATAGTCAATTTTATAGACTAGGCTTTGTAATAGGATCAATACCAAAAATTTCCTAAGTGCCAGTAAGCTAGTGCGCGCCTCAAACTCAATATACTGCGCCCATTACAAGTTGGTGCGCCCTATCCCTTTAAAAGTGCCTAGCACAAAGTTACGCGCCCAGTTCAACCATTGGTGCGCCTATAGAGAAGTGATGCGCCTCATGATCTATGAAATTTTAGGTATTGGTGCGCCTATGTATAGTGCACCTGCTATACATAGTGCGCCTATCATAAGATGCGCCTCTTTGGACTTTCAACACTTAGACAAATTTTGGAAGTATTATGAAGATATAAAGACTCCAGTATTCAAACTCAAAGCCAGAATCCAACGGTGAATCAAAGTTTTGAGAGCACTCAAGATGAAGACATATGTCCTCAACGACTCTCAAATACTTTGTGTCTAACGGCTATAATTGGACACGTGCTCCAATCAACGAGCTACAACACATGGATTATCAACGACTACATTTCTCAAGCTCACTATAAATACCTTATAACTTCAAATCATTGAAGTTGCTAGAATTCACGCTTTGAGAGAAAAGTTTGAAGATTTGAAGATTGTTCTTAAATTTCCCAGCTTTCCAAGACCACCTTCATATATTCATCACTAGCCCAGATCCTAAAAGCCTTGTAACACTTTAGTTTTATTGTTCTCTCAATCTCATGGATCTAAAGAGCTTTAAAACTAAGAACAGACACTCACCTCTTCAAGTTTGATCACTTAGATCTTTCTTGAAGAGATACACTGGTTTTAGTCTAGGATTTGTTCTTTCATAGATAATAGATCTTGAGCTGATCATACTCAAAAGTTGTATTCTGTAATCAAACTCCTAATATAAGATCTCCATTAGAAATCTAAGACTAAGCATCTTGGTAGAGGACATAGATCTTTTCCCGATCAAACCTCTCCAAATAGCGCTCCTTTACTATTTGCAATTTACTTTCAAGTTTTCAGTTTTATCTTACTACTTGCTTGTTTGTCATTGCAGATTTTGAATATTGTTATGTTTGTTAGTTATTGCCTTGGTTCCATTTTACACACTCTTTAAGCCAAATTATTTAGTGTGTGTGCGCTCCTTTTCATTGTTTGCGCTCCTTTTACTTAACTAAATTCCGATGTACATTTCACTCTATCTTTGGAGCGCCTTTCATAACACTTAAAGGACTTAGTGCACATTTGCAATTGAATTTTAAATGGTTATAAAATAATTTCAAAACAACTATTCACCCTCCCCTCTAGCTATTTTTCATACCCATGTTACCCTTTGGGACCAACACAGTAAATGATGTAGAATCATTAAAAGGCAATTTGATATGTTTTCCAAGAGTACAAGAGTGACATAAATGAGAAGAGCCACTTTTATTACACTGAATAAAATTCTTATTTCTAAGAGAGGCAAAAATAGGTGCCCCAGGATGACCTAAACGGTCGTGCCATAAAGACGAACTAATAGCAGCAAAAGACGAAGGAGCGGTGGTGGAACTTAAAAAACGTGGAAGTGATGGGATAAAGAGCGCATTGACTTTCACATCTCATAAGGTGCGTCCCCTTCCGGAAATCCTTTACAAAATATCCAAAAGGGTCAAATTCCACGGTGACATAATTATCACGAGTAAATTTGCGAATGAAAATGAGATTTTTAACTACATGGGGAGCATGAAGGACATTTTTCAAAAGGAGGGGAGGGGACGGAGATGGTAAATAGGTATGACCAACACCCCGAATAGGAATTTTACAACCATTACCAACAATGATGCCATTAGTTTTAATTCTCGTATTGAAATAAGACAAGAGCGTACCTTTTTCCGAAGTCATATGGTTGGATGCCCCAGTATCCATTAGCCAATTTGGAGTGGGTGGTGTGAGAGACATGGTGTGCATAGCAGAATCAATATCCGTGGGAGTGGACATGGTTGATGTGGCATACACTTGAGGAGACCGACCAGTTTGAACAGGTCTAGGGCCAAGAATACCGGGCTGAAAGGGAGGCATTGGGCCATGAGGCTGGAAAGTAGGTCTGGCCCAATTCATAGTAGGATACGGGCATGGCGGCATGACATATGGCCATTGTCTAGCCCACTGTTGTTGTGGCCAACCCAAGAACGAACCCCCTTGCTATTGTTGCCGACCAAACTGACGTCCTCCCCCGAGCTACCCCCGCCGGAATTAGAGCGACCCCCACCGCTGCCTGCATAATTTTCCTCCTTGACTTTGTTTCCTCCCCCATTTTCTTACCATTACCAACCTTTACCCCGCCCTTTGTGACCACCATTATTTCGGCCTTGTGGTCCGAAATCAGAAAACGGGATAGGGTCATCAGACCCCCGCGATTGAGAAGCAACCATGGCTGAATGAACAGATGTAGAAGCTTTCTTAGCAAGGCCGAATTCTTCCAGAATAAGCATGGAACAAGCTTGAGAAAATGATGGGAGAGGTTCACGCTGGCGGATAAGAGTGCCCACCCCATTGTATGCCTCGGTGAGACCCCGCTACCATTTGAAGCACCATCCGATTATCCGAAATAGCAGCCCCCATATTCTTCAATTGATCAGCTAGGGATTTGAGACGTTGACAGTAGGCAGAGGCATTAGGAAATTCTTCCATTGTGGTCGAAGAAAACTCCTGTTTGAGAGAGACTGCCCGAGAATTTTTGTATTCTCAAAAACATCTCGTAGTCTCTCCCAAGCCTCCATAGCCTTTTCTCCAAGAGCAAGAATGCTTTGTAGAAGGTCGTTGGAAATAGGGGAGTAGATCCACTGTAGAACCGTAGCGTCAAGAGTCTCCCATAGGTCCTGCTCCTCCTTTGTGGCAAGGACCTTCTCTTTCCCTTTCTCCGAAGTGATGATATGGTGGAGAACTTTGCAAGACTTGGCATGGACACGGAAGAGCTCCGCCCATGTCGCGTATTGCACGTTCTCTAACTCGAGAATAACAAGAATGTTGTTCTTGACATTAGACACGTCTAGGGCAGGATGTAAACCTGATTTGGAGGCCATGATACGGCTGAGTGGAAGAAAAGAAAGACGGCGACAAAACTGAATAGAAAATACGAAGGAATTAAGGGCGGCGCGGAAGCGAAAGAAAGATCGAACCCTATGGTACCATGAAAGAAATAGACTCTGTGCCTTTCTCATTCAACTTTGTCAAATATATACAAGTCTTCCTATCTATTCTAGATCTTACAATCATGGGATATACATCCTTAATATATGGGGATTTACTACCTATCAAATATGGATACAATCAATTCAAATATAATCAAGGGTTACTTACAATTTAGGGCCTGAACTCAACAGGGTGTTCCTCAAGCGGGGCCTCAACATTTTATTTTTGGTGAATTAGGGATTAATATGCAAAAAATTTCACCATATAAGGGTCTTTTGACGGAATTCGTTAGAAATTTGGTTAAATGACCATGTGCCATGCACGTGATCAACGGTTTGGTTAGTTTGAAGTTGATATTTTTATATAAGGGGCTTAATGAAACAACTGAATATTAAAAGGGTTGAATATATATTATCCTAAAAATATTTAATAATTGAACATTAGAACAAAATAAATTAATCATTTTTTATTTTATTTCTTTTAAAAAAAATATAGGTCAAAAATAAAAACTAAATAAAGTTAATAAATTAAGTTCTCAAAATTTAAAAATTAATGTGCATCTGTGTGTTAATGTATTTGTTAGGATTCATTGTTAGTACACCCACCTGATTTGATTGACCCATTCCACATGTCTTTTTATGGACTTTAGGTTTACATGTAAATGAAGTTTTACTTCAATTTTTAGACAAGTCCATTTCTAGATTTTTAGTAGTTAGGCTGAGTTATGATCGGTTTATTCATAGCGGTTTAGTGTCCCTCAAGCCGCCATCTTCAAACCGCCAGCATGGTGCCTTAAGTCCTTCATCAATCCGCAGTTTGTGTCTTTGATGAAACCGCATTTCAAGTTCATTCATGAAACCGCACATGCATCTGGTGGAACCGCCGACCAAGATATTGAAGAAGTTATTGCTGTCATTTACTCCTTGAAGACAAACATTCGCTTTTCAACCGTAAATGAATGACTGGTGACTTGTCCTTAAACTTCAAGTCATGGTTCAGTTATTCTTGGAATGTCGGTTTGTCTCGCTTTTTGAAAAGTTACCGTTGTACTTTTCAACAACTAAAAGGACAATGTCAGGTAGTGATCCAACAACTTCCTGCCACAAAGCAAAAGCAAAGGACGACAGTGACTGGTCAACCAATGGGATTGTGATAGCGCATAAAACCGCCATACAATGACTCACCTCATTGTCCAACGGTCACTAATGCCTTCACTATAAATAGCCTTTATTGTTCAACATTGAAGGTTGCTGAGCTTCAAAGAGAATATCCCAAGTATTCAAGTTTGCTTTGAAGATTGAAAACCCAGATACTCATATCTTCATCATCTCCTTACCAAACCCAGAGTTCTTCATAAAAGCTTCAAGCCTTCAAATCATCACAACTCAGCCTTGCACAGAAAGTAATCACTAGCTCACCATCACTTAGATATTTTGAGCTCTTGATTTCTTTCCACACTACACACCCGGAGTATATTTTCTTATAGATTATATACCTCGAAAACACAGGTTGTTATAATAGCATTGTTAGGTTAGATTGTTTATTTAGAGGTTGGATTCTTGTGTAATCTTGTAAAAACTCCTCTAAATCAATACAAGTCTAGTAGCTATTAGAAAATCCTAGGCTAACCACCTAGGTAGAGGACGTAGTTCTTTCAAGAACGAACCTCTTCAAATTGTGTGTCCTTGATCTTTATTTTCTGTCTTGTCATTTACATTTATGTTTATGAGCTTTATTTACTTTCATGTGAAATGACTTGATAAATGATTTGCATACTTTTGTGATACTTCAGTTGTGCCTTGTCAGTTGCATCATTCCTTTTTCAACCACTTAAACCGCCCAACTCTTTATAACTCAGTTTGGACAAAACCGCAAAACTCCGCTGTGCATTTTATCTGAGCGGTTCTAGTGCTTTAAACCGCAATAGACCAAACTGATAAGTACTTGGTTGATTTTCAAGGGTATTTCGAAAAATTTTTTAAACCGTTATTCACCCCCCCTCTAGCGGTTCTATACCCTTGTTGTCCTTTGGGACCAACAAGTGGTATCAGAGCTTATCCACCAAAAATCATTTTACAAGCTTAACCGCTTGGGTGCTGATCCAATGGCAAACATAAATTCTCATATGATGAAGACATCCAACTCTAATCACTTACCTATTCTTAATGAAGATAGTTTCATCTTCTGGAAAGATAGGATGAAGAAGCACATGATATCTGAGGATCGCAGATTATGGACTGCAATTGTTAATGGACCCTATGTCCCGATGAAGGCTAACCCTGATGCAGGTACTGCTGGACAAACCGCGGAAATCAAGAAGCCGGAAGCTGAATGGACCGAAACTGATCAACGGAATGTGGACTTTGATGGTAGAGCTATGTCCATGCTTGTATCAGCTATTGGTCTAAGAACTCACTCAAAGGTTCTAGATTGCAATACCGCAAAGGAAACATGGGATGGCATCATTGACTTTCTGGAAGGATATGCCGACACCAAGAAGAACCGCCTCTACCAACAGAGAAGGCTCTTTGATTACTTTGTCAAAGACCCAAAGGAATCTCTTCGCCAATGCTATGAGCGGTTCGTGGAAATTGTCAATGTATGTTTCTCTCTAGGGCACAAGTATTCGATTCATGCAATCTCTTGGTAGCAAATGGCTAATCAAAACTACTGACATTGAAGACAACAAAGATCTGGAAGCTCTTAATCTTCGTCATCTTTATGCCATGCTAAGGGTATTTGAATTCAAGCTTGAGGAAGCTCATGAAACCGAAAACAGATTCAAGTCTCTTTCTCTTGCCGCTTTCAACAATGCCACATCTCCAGTTTACAATCCAGATCACCATCAAACCACATCCAATACTCATTTACAAACCGCTTCTTTTGATCCAAATATTCCAAGATATATTTCTCAAACCGCACCTCTAGAGTATTACCAACCGCCTCATCAACCTTACCCTCAACATCATCAACCCTATTCTCAACCTCAGCAATCTCATCAATCCTACACTCCATCTCAAAATTCCCAAAGTGTAGCATCTAGTTCTACTCAAGTTGACTTTGATGACATGGATGATGATGAGTTTGCTCTCTATGTGAAAAAGTACACCAAGTTCAGAAAGAACAGAGCTCAATCTCAGTCAGGCGGCCCTGCAAAGTTTGTCCCTCCAACCAGATTCAACAAAGCAGCTGATGCTAAGAAAAGGGATGATCTTGTTTGTTACAACTGCAGACAACCAGGTCATTTTGCCTCCAGTTGTCCCAAACCGCGCTATGAAGCTGCTCCTGCCAAGAAACCGTTCAACAAGAAGTTTTTCAAGAGAAGAGGAATGGTTGCTGAACAAGGAGAACAACCATTAACATGGATGAGTTCTGATACAGATGATAGTGATGAAGATGAAGGAGTTGCAAATCTTTACCTAATGGGATTTGAAGAAAAGGTTGAAATTGACGAAAGCCTTCCACTGCCACTCCATCAAATGAAGTCAGTTTCACCAAGAACTCCTGAAGCTAAACAAGGCAAAACTCCTACTTCACCAAACTACTCTCCTGAGGATCAAACCGAACAAAGCCATGATGACCAGGTACTTGAACGTGCTAATGTCATTTGTCAACAACACACTGTGCTTAAAAAGGCATATAAATTAATGGTTGCGGAACTTGAATATTCCCAAAAAGAGTGCAAGTCCCATAAGGAGGAGATTGAAAAACTCAAGCTCCAAATTGTTGGGATAGCTTCTATTGTGGAAGAAAATCGCTACCTTAAGGACAGAACCGAGGTTCTTAAGACCCGAATCCATGATCTTACTGCACAAAGGGATGAACTTCAAAAAGTGACCGATGTGTGGACTAAGTCTGGAGTCACCATGGAACAAATCATTAATTCACAAATTCTCTCTAAGGAGAAAAGTGGATTAGGATTTAAAACTAATGATGGGTGTAAGTGTCCTTGTCTTTGTGCTGAAGGTGGTGTGAAACCAACTGAACAAACCAAAGAAATTCCTAAGGTGAATCATGCTGGTAAAAAGGGCTCAACACAAGAAATTAAAAAGCAAAATTATTTCTATGAGTATCCTAAAAACCAGACTGGGAGAGATCCAAAGTGGAAAGAGAAATCCACAGCGGCTGAGGCAACCAAAGAAGTATTGAGTGAAGAAACCGCTCCTAGTCGGTTTAAGGAATATCCTGTTATATTTCCTAAAGCCGCACCTAAGAGAAAGGTGGAACTCAAGAAGGTTAACTTTGTTAAAGCCAAAACCGATGACCCAGTAAAACATGATAAACCGAAGGTCAGTAATGGATTTGTAAAACCGCAACCAAAACCTGGCTTAATTCATTGTTCTATCTATGCCGATTTTGGTCATAGTGCTGGTCATTGTCTTTTAAGATTCACACCCAATGCCAAGGGACGTAAAAATCCTAAGGTCAAACAGGTGTGGGTCCCAAAAAGCTGCTAACCCTAGGACCCAAGGAATAAGGGGGACCAAAACCTTTCATGTTTATTTTTTAGATTTCATGTTTTATGGCTGGAACCGCTAAGAAGAAGAAGGATCTCTGGTATTTGGATAGTGGATGCTCACGACACATGACTGGAGATTCAGAACTACTCTGCAGTTTCATCCAAATGAAAGGTCCCCCAGTAGTGTTTGGTAACAACATGAAAGGAGAAACAGTAGGATATGGAGCAATCAAACGAGGAAAAGTGACTATTGAAAATGTGTCACTAGTAGAAGGACTCAAGCACAACCTTCTCTCCATATCTCAGTTTTGTGACAAAGGAATGAACTGCATCTTCACATCAACTAGCTGTTATATAATTGATTTAATCAATATTGTTTCTATTGCTGACTGGCAACAGAACGGGTGATGTTTATATAATTGATTTAAGCAATATTGTTTCTATTGCTGACCTCTGTTTTGTAGCCAAAAATATAAGTGAAAGCAGCTGGTTATGGCATAAGCGGCTCAGCCACTTGAACTTCAAGTATCTAGCAAAACTGCACAGGGATGGTCTAGTAAAAGGACTACCCAAAGTGGCTGACCATCATGATGAAAAGTGTAAAGCATGCCAGCTTGGAAAGCAGCCCAAACAGTCATTTCCTTGTAAAACCGCGCATTCAACGAACCGCTGTTTGCAACTGCTGCACATGGATTTATTTGGACCTGTCCCAACCGCCAGTATAGGAGGAAACCGCTATACACTTGTGGTGGTTGATGATTATTCAAGATATACATGGGTGGAAATGATGGCCTCTAAAGATGATACTTATGGCATCGTAACCGCTCTCTTTAGACAGCTCCAAACTCAGAAATTGGATGACATTGTTGCCGTGCGTTCAGATAATGAAACCGAATTTACAAACAATGGTGTTGCCCAATATTGTGATGATCATGGAATTGATCATAATTTCTCTACCGCTGGAGTTCCACAACAGAATGGAGTAGTGGAAAGAAAGAACAGAACTTTGATTGAAGCCGGGAAGACTATGATTGCAGAAGCCAAGCTTCCCAAATACTTTTGGGCCGAAGCCGTCAATACCGCATGCTTCACCCAGAACCGCTCCCTCATCATCAAAGTTCACAACAAGACTCCTTATGAATTGTGGAGAGGCAGACCACCCAACATTGCCTTCTTCAAGATATTTGGATGCAAGTGTTACATCTTGTACAATCGCAAAGAGCATCGAGGTAAATTTGATG
Organism: Campanula takesimana; assembly: GCA_026119855.1. Classification (NCBI taxonomy): domain Eukaryota; kingdom Viridiplantae; phylum Streptophyta; class Magnoliopsida; order Asterales; family Campanulaceae; genus Campanula; species Campanula takesimana. The sequence goes on along the minus strand of JAOWBW010001370.1, from coordinate 74,200 downwards.
CTAAGGCTGATGAAGGTATTTTTGTTGGTTATTCTAAACACTCCAAACCTTTTCGTTGTTTCAATAAGATATCTTTAAAAATTGTAGAGTCAGTCCATGTTACATTAGATGAACATGCTCTCCTTGAGCCACATATGGCTCCAAATGTTGCTAATGATTTTAGTGATTTTGAGACAGGCACTAGACATAGAGCAACTGACAAACATCCTACTCAAACCGCTACATCCAGTTCTTCAGCCACACCTACTCAAACCGCTGATGGTGTAACTGTTGAACCGCTGTCTTCTGACCCCATTCAAACTGTTGAACCAGTTCCAAATCTAACCTTCAATGAAGATTTCAATGATTATCAAGATGATCCTCCTCTGAAAAATATTCAAGAAATAGTGGTTCAAGACAACCTCCCTCCTGAAATTAATGAGCATAGAGACCATCCAACTGCCAACGTTATTGGTCCTATCAGTACTGGTGTCCAAACCAGAGGGAGTTTGACTCACAGAGATAATCACAGTTTGTTCTCAACTGCTCTGTTATCTCAGATGGAACCGAAGAAGGTAGATGAAGCCCTAAGTGATCCAAGTTGGGTAATTGCAATGCAAGAAGAGCTTAATCAGTTTGAAAGATGCAAAGTTTGGACTCTAGTTCCAAGGCCCAGAGATCACACTGTAATTGGAACAAAATGGGTGTACAGAAACAAGATGGATGAGAATGGTACAATAACAAGAAACAAAGCTAGGTTGGTTGCTCAAGGCTATAGGCAAGAAAAAGGCATAGACTATGTTGAGACTTTTGCCCCTGTTGCCAGACTTGAAGCCATAAGATTGTTCCTGGCCTATGCATCCTTCAAGAAATTCAAGTTATATCAAATGGATGTGAAGAGTGCATTTCTGAATGGTGAACTACAAGAAGAAGTTTATGTAGCTCAACCGCTAGGATTTGAAGACAACAAACTTCCAAATCATGTCTTCAAACTCAAAAAAGCATTGTATGGACTCAAACAAGCTCCAAGAGCATGGTATGACACTCTATCTAAATTTAATATTGAACAAGGCTTCTCTCGAGGTAAAATTGATACAACTCTATTTATAGCTAAACACAAAAGTCATTCATTATTAGTTCAAATATATGTTGATGATATTATTTTCGGTTCTACTAATGAAACTATGTGTGTTAAGTTTGAGAAGCTAATGAAGAGTAAATTTGAAATGAGTATGATGGGAGAATTGACATTCTTTCTTGGACTCCAAGTCAAGCAATGCCATGATGGGATCTTTATCAACCAAGCCAAAAACACTAAAGATTTGATAAAGAAGTTCGGGCTTGAAACTGCTAAATCAGTTGATACCCCAATGCCTAAGGCCTGCAGTTTGGATCGAGATGAACATGGTAAGAAAGTTGATCAAAATCTCTACCGAGGTATGATTGGCTCTCTACTTTACTTAACTGCTAGTAGGCCAGATATCATGTTTAGTGTTTGTGTTTGTGCTAGATTTCAAGCTGACCCTAGAGAATCTCATCTTATTGCTGTTAAACGTATTATTAGATATTTATGTGGATCTGTTAACCTTGGACTTTGGTACTCCAAAGAATCTTCATTTAATCTATTAGGTTATTCAGATGCTGACTTTGCAGCATGTAAGATAAGCACAAAGAGCACAAGTGGTACTTGTCAGTTCCTTGGAACGCGGCTTGTGTCATGGTCCAGCAAGAAACAAGCATCGGTTTCAGTCTCAACCGCTGAAGCTGAATATATAGCGGCTGGAAGCTGTTGCTCTCAAATTCTCTGGATGAAACAACAGTTGGAGGACTACGAGATATTTGAACAAAACTGCCCTATCTACTGTGATAGCACTACTGCAATATCCATCTCCAACAATCCAGTTCAGCACTTAAAAACCAAGCACATCGACATAAGATATCATTTCCTCAAAGACCATGTTGAAAAGAAAAACATTTTTCTAGCAAAGGTGGGAACATATGATCAAATTACTGGCATCCTCACCAAACCGCTTGAAAATTCTAGGTTCTATCATTTACGAGGAGAAATGGGTATGTTAGAACTAACTTAAGATATCATATCTATATATATTATTTCTAATATCTGTTGTTTAAGTGTTTTGGCTATACTTAGAAAAGTCATCTAGTGTGCGGTTATGTCATCATTGAAACCGCATCAATAAATGGTTCGGTACAAGATACTTCATCAAACTGACGAGTCAAAATGAATGAAAACGGTTCTTTCAAAACCGACAAGAAAGCAAAGTCATTCGGTTTAAACATATAAACCGCCATCAGATTAGAGAGACATCAGTTTCATGAAAACCGCTGAAGACGTAAGGTAAGTCGGTTTGGTCAATCAAACTGCTCAGGTATGAAATTGCATTTTAGTCCCTACTTTATGTCATATCAATTATAAGGACCCTTTTGCAATTTTCTCTGCCGCATTAAATTCTATGTGACGTGGGACGCCATCTGGAGATAATCGTGCGCCGTTCTCGTCGTTCCATTACCCGAGGAACAGTTAATTGAGTATAAAAGACAAAGTTTATTTCTTTTTACCTTTTTACCTTCTTCCTCATTTGCATATACTCTCTCTCTCTCTCTCTCTCTCTCTCTCTCTCTCTCGCTCTGTCTCTCTCTCCCTTCTGCACTCTGTTCTCAACTTCAAATATTTCCCATTTTTCTTTCGATATTTAAAATGGCACCTAATAAATCATCTGATCCTTCTGCTCCATCTACATCTAAAACTTCCAAAGGCGATATGGTATGATTTCTTGAACCCTTCACTCTAGCATTTCATATTTTTCCGCCATTGTTGTTCGAAAAAGCTTGTTCGTCTTCTCATATTTTTACTTGCTTTTTCTTTCAATTTTTTTTGGTTGATTATGATTATATATGTTCATATATGCTGGGTTTGATGTTTATTTCATGTCTTTTGTTCAATTTTTGAACAATTTTGATTTTTGGGTTTTTCGGGTGTTCTTTCGTATTTATTTTGATACTATGTTCTGGGTTTATTATTTGAACTTGTTAGTTTAGAACTTTGTTAGTATCTGCATTTTTCGAGTCTTTTGGTATACTTATTTCTTAATTTGGTTAAGTTTTTGTTTTGCATGTTTATCCCCTGTTCATCATGTTCTTCATGCATTCAAATGCTTTTTCAAATTCTTTCCATGTCTAGTTTTGAGTGTTTACCATTTTACCCCTGTTTTGCTTCAACCGCTTATTTCATTGTTAGGATTCCTTGTAGCAGTTTGAATGCTTGGTTTATTCAAACTGCTTGCACCAAACTCTTACTAACTTTGATTATTTTTTAGGATGAATCCAACTTTGTTCCTAGATCTCAGATCATCAAAGCCGAATTTGAAGCCGATGCAGTTGGAAGAAAACTGCTTGCCCTACTGGAATCGTCAAAACTGCTGCCACTATTCCAGTTGGATGAACCGAAGTTTGACAAAAGGCTTTGTGCAGAATTCTTTGACAATGGGATTGTCTGTGAGGTACCCCTTTTGAATGGTAAAGGAGAAGAGATCAGAGACTTAGAGTATGGGGAAGTGAAGACTGAAAATGCCATCAAGTCCACTGTCAGGACAAAGGATGTAGTTTTATCTGCTTCAAAGGTTGCTATCTTGGCTGGACTGGAAAATTCTGGAATCCTTTCTATCAAACCAGAGTTAGTCAGCCGAACTACTGAGGAGCTCTTGGGGGTCTCTGTCTTCAACACCAAGTCCACCCCCAAGAAGGAGTTTGGAGAAGTAATGGTGATGTTGTGTGATTTAGTAGACACTGGAGTGATGTGCAAGAATGGCAATCACAACAATTTCACTTCTGAGCAGTACAACTACTGCGTGGCTATCTACAAAGGGAAAAAGCTGCACTGGCCAAGGATCATCATGCAAGAAATGATCAATGCCCTCAGCCGCCACACCTCTGCCAAAGCCGCTGGTAAAACAAAGATCAGAACTCACTGCAGACTCTTAACTAAGTTCCTTCATCAGGATTCTGTGATCTTTAAGGCTTCTGTGGCCAATGAAGCTGAGTGGGTGCAACCGAATGAGAAGACATTGTTTGGTGCTTCAAAGCTTGATGCTTTCAGAACCGCGTTTGGATGGCGGTTTGCACAAGCAGTATGGAATCCTGATCCTCTGCCTGAAGAAAATAGAGGACCCTTTCCTGAGGCTCGGCTAAATAAGTCAGGCAAACCTTATGCCGGTGCCATAGCAGATCAAGCCGCTGCTACTAGAGCTAGAGAAGCTGCTCAAACTGCCACCCTGAATAGGCTAGGAGTTAGCCTGGATGGAACTGAGGCTCCGGTTGAGAGGGAGTCTGCGGTTGAGGGGGAGCCTGCAATCCTTGCGGCTCAACCCAGGGAAACCGCAGCTCCAAGAAAGAAGAAAGCCAAAGTAACTGAATCTTCCAAACCTTCATCCATTCTTCCTCCAAAACCTTCCTTACCAAAATCCTTCCTCATTCTATCCAATCCATCTTCTGAACCGCTTCCACCTTACTCTAAACCAATTCCCTTCACAAAATCAACTCCTCCTATCACTTCTAAACCTCAGATAAAACCCCTTTCCCCAATCAAGCCAAATGTTGAAAAATCCTTAAACTTTGCACAAGATGTGAATCTGTTGAGAAAACTGAAAGCCTCCACCTCTGAACCCAAACCTATCTCACCTCCAAAATCTCCTCTCAAACTGCCAACTGTTCAATTCACTGAAGAACAGTTGCAGCTAATCTTTTCTACCCTTCCCAACCTTAAACCCTCCACTCAAACCGAGCCTGAGCAGACCGAAGTGTCTGAGGCTGCGGTTCCAGTTGAACAAGCTGAGGTATCTACAAGTGCGGTTCAGCCTGAGCAAACTGATGAATTTGAGGCTGCAGTATTGCCTGAGCAGATTGATGTATCTGAGGCAGTTCAAGATGAACCTGAGCAAGATGATGAAAATCTTGAGGTTCAACCGCTGAAGAAGAAGAGAAGGTTAGTAAAGAAATATGACTTTGTGGAACACTGGCAATCAAGGCCACCTGGTGCAATGGACTTCACTGAAGCTTCTGACAAGAAGGATCATTCACCCACTGAAGGCCCATTTGCAAAGGAGTTGAGAGAAAGGGTTGAAATGAGAAAAGCTGGAATAGACCCCATGCTGGTTGAAACCGCTACTCCTTCATTGAAGCGAAAGCTAGAGTTTGACTCACCAGAGCACACTCCTTCACCTTTCAACCGTCGGCTCAACCGCAACTGATCAACATCTCTGCCCCTTCGGTTCTGCCTGAATTCACAGTTGCAGTTAGGTCTCCCAAACCGCGTGGTTTGAAAAGGAAGTGTGCACAGGACATTGCGGGTTACCTGAAGAGGTTTAGAGCCACTACTTCCAAAGCCAACCGCCATGGCGCCATCATTAGAGCCGCCAACAAGCATGAGGAGCAACGACTCAAGTCTGGTCGTCCAAATCCTTTTGCAATCTTTCCAGCCGATGAGTCTCAAGCTGCTTCAGATCAACTGATTGCTTCAACTCTTGATCAAATTATTGAAGATCTGCAGTTGAGTTCATCTTCTTTCTCTGCTCTCACTTTTTCTTTAGAATAAACTGTACTGTATTTCCTTATCTTTATAGATGGCAGTTCTCTCCTTTTACTTCCATTCCTCTCTCCAATACCCAACTTCTTTCCATTTCCCCTTCTTTTCCCTACACTTCATTTTCTATCATTCCTTTCCCTTCCTCCCTTTTTGAAACTGATCCTGTAAAGATTAAGTTTGTGCTGGATTCCTTTTTTACCCAATCTGCATTTCTTTCCTCTCTGCCCTTCCTTGTTGATACCATTAAGAGGGAGAATGCTGTTGACCCTCGGATTGGGAGAATGGAATTCAAAATTGAAACCCTTCTGGAGAACCAGCTCAAGTTAGAACAGAAGCTTGAAACTTTGAATGAGCTGTCTTCTCTCAGACTTGAAGCGGCCCAAGAAATGAATGAGGCTCTGGAGAAGAAGTTAGACCAACTAGCTGATCTAACGGTTTCATCAACTGACTACTTAGTTCAGTATGCCAACGACCTGAAAAAGCTTTCTGAGAAAATCTTAGAGAAGGTAAATGAACCGACCCATCTACGTCTCAAGTCAGCTGAATATGTGTTTGAAACCGCCAGAATAGTTGAGCCTTCTGATGCTGCTCAAACCGTTGTCCAAGCCGCCGCTAAGGTTCCTGATAGAACTGATTAGAATTCTTTCTATCTTTTGTAATCAGTTTTTGCCTTTCATTATTTTCCTTGTAATTTGAAACTTCTAAAACCTTTGAAGGATTATAATGAAAATGAATACATTGCATCCAATATTCCAAAACTTTGTTTATTCAAACTACTTGTTTGTGGAACAATGCATTTCTAAAAACTCATGCACTATTCATCATGAAAAATTTTCTAAGTGTATATGTTTTAAACATTCAGTTTAAACTTGCATATCTGATTTTCATAATCATATCTCTTTATATGCATCTGAATGTATTTCTTATCTATCTGTTTTTCATTTCCTTTGTCTTTGATAGGTTAGAAATCTATGGTATAGCATTGTGTGTGCATTTGACTTGGGACATGCAGTTTCAATACATACTCATTTGAGCATGTTCTTACCAAGTACAATGTTTGCTCTATCATAGTGTGGTAATGGCATCAATCAAATAGGGGGAGATTGTTAGGATTCATTGTTAGTACACCCACCTGATTTGATTGACCCATTCCACGTGTCTTTTTAAGGACTTTAGGTTTACATGTAAATGAAGTTTTACTTCAATTTTTAGACAAGTCCATTTCTAGATTTTTAGTAGTTAAGCTGAGTTATGATCGGTTTATTCATAGCGGTTTAGTGTCCCTCAAGCCGCCATCTTCAAACCGCCAGCATGGTGCCTTAAGTCCTTCATCAATCCGCAGTTTGTGTCTTTGATGAAACCGCATTTCAAGTTCATTCATGAAACCGCACATGCATCTGGTGGAACCTCCGACCAAGATATTGAAGAAGTTATTGCTGTCATTTACTCCTTGAAGACAAACATTCGCTTTTCAACCGTAAATGAATGACTGGTGACTTGTCCTTAAACTTCAAGTCATGGTTCAGTTATTCTTGGAATGTCGGTTTGTCTCGCTTTTTGAAAAGTTACCGTTGTACTTTTCAACAACTAAAAGGACAATGTCAGGTAGTGATCCAACAACTTCCTGCCACAAAGCAAAAGCAAATGACGACAGTGACAGGTCAACCAATGGGATTGTGATAGCGCATAAAACCGCCATACAATGACTCACCTCATTGTCCAACGGTCACTAATGCCTTCACTATAAATAGCCTTCATTGTTCAACATTGAAGGTTGCTGAGCTTCAAAGAGAATATCCCAAGTATTCAAGTTTGCTTTGAAGATTGAAAACCCAGATACTCATATCTTCATCATCTCCTTACCAAACCCAGAGTTCTTCATAAAAGCTTCAAGCCTTCAAATCATCACAACTCAGCCTTGCACAGAAAGTAATCACTAGCTCACCATCACTTAGATATTTTGAGCTCTTGATTTCTTTCCACACTACACACCCGTAGTATATTTTTTTATAGATTATATACCTCGAAAACACAGGTTGTTGTAATAGCATTGTTAGGTTAGATTGTTTATTTAGAGTTTGGATTCTTGTGTAATCTTGTAAAAACTCCTCTAAATCAATACAAGTCTAGTAGCTATTAGAAAATCCTAGGCTAACCACCTAGGTAGAGGACGTAGTTCTTTCAAGAACGAACCTCTTCAAATTGTGTCCTTGATCTTTATTTTCTGTCTTGTCATGTACATTTATGTTTATGAGCTTTATTTACTTTCATGTGAAATGACTTGATAAATGATTTGCATACTTTTGTGATACTTCAGTTGTGCCTTGTCAGTTGCATCATTCCTTTTTCAACCACTTAAACCGCCCAACTCTTTATAACTCAGTTTGGACAAAACCGCAAAACTCCGCTGTGCATTTTATCTGAGCGGTTCTAGTGCTTTAAACCGCAATAGACCAAACTGATAAGTACTTGGTTGATTTTCAAGGGTATTTCGAAAAAGTCTTTAAACCGCTATTCACCCCCCCCCCCTCTTGCGGTTCTATACCCTTGTTGCCCTTTGGGACCAACAGTATTCAAACTAATTTTGGAAACATTAATTATTTTGAAAGTTACAATGGATGGTTTATTAGATAACAATAAATTATAGCATTTTAGATTTACTATATTAGCAAAATTAAATACTAATTAATTACTTAATGAAATTTGAAACATTAACTATTGTAATATCTTAAAAAACACAGCAAATGAAAGTCTCCTTTTGCCTAATCCTACTCCTAATGCTACAAGTTAAGAAACCTAGCAAAATGAAGAAAAAAAAAAAAAAAAAAAACCAGCAAATGATCCGTTTGACCTCCCCTGTTCTCTACTCCATAAGCAGCTCCACCAGCCAGCCTCCCCACCACCTTCACCGCCACACTTCCCACCCTCACTTTCACGTTTTATAGCTTTTCTATAAATCACCAACCCCATTGTTCAGAGTTCTTCTTAAGATACCAAAAATTTCTGTTGACTCCGGGGCAAGAAACAGGCACTTGTATTAAACCGAATTCCATTGGGCTTTTGTGCACGAATTTCTTGAATTCGTCTCTTTATCTGGGTATGAATTTCTTGATTTGGCCAAGAAATGAAGTTTATCAATCTAGGTGTCTTGATTTGAATATGGGTCTTTGGTTATTGATATTGGGTCTTTGATTTTTGATTTGATTTCAAATGGTGGGTGTTGGGGAGTCCATTAGTGATGATGGCGGAGGGAAGGTGGCGATTGGAGTAAGGAGGAGCGTAGCTGTGGGTGGCAAGGAAGAAGGGGTTGGGGCGGTGGTTGGGAGAGGGTGAATTGGCCGGATTCTGGGTTTGTTTTGGGGGTGGGGATGGGGATGGGGGTTAAGTGTAATATTTGAGGAAAAGAGTTTTTAATTTCACCCAACATCTCTAAACTCTTACATTTAACCCCTTGGAGTTAATATTTATTTCAAACTAACCAAATCGTTGATCACGTGCACCGCACATGGTCATTTAACCAAATTTTTTCCGAATTCCGTCAAAAGCCCTTATATGTCAAAAAAAATTACATATTAAGCCATGATTCGCCAAAAAAATATGTTGGAGCCCCGCTTGGGGAACACCCTATTGAGTTCAGGCCCTAAATTGTAATTAACCCTATAATCAAATATAACTAATTTAATCTATCTATTCTAATAGTAACAATTATAGTTAACTAATACTATTAATAGTAATAATTAACTTATATAGTAATTATTATATTTAACTAATACTATTAATAGTAATATTTAACTATATAGTAATTATTATAGTTAACTAATACTATTAATAGTAATATTTAACTTGTATAGTGACCACTATTGTTAACTTATATTATTAATAGTAATGGTTAACTTATACTATTAATAATAATAGTTAATTTATACTATTAATATGAATAGTTAACTTATATAATTACTAATATGATTAACTAATAGTATTAGCTAATAATGAGAATATCAAAAGTCATTACATTTTAGGATGATGTTGATGTAGTTTCTCCAAATTCAAGATTTTACTAAAACATGTACACTTTGTTGGGAATTGGGGGGGGGGGTCTCCACATCCACTAGCCCATACTAGCAGTCGTCAATATGGAGAAAATAATCAACACATGAATAATAATATGAAAGAATAAGAACACTATGAATTTGTTCACCCGGTTCACCATCCCTATGGCTACATCCGGACGCACCAAGCCAGGATATCACTATAATAATATGTCTATTGTTACAATTTACACATACGCTCACGCAGATCTAGTATGGCTACTCTCCAATAACAATCTCACCACATATATTATCTCTCCCCCAAGAACACACAAATAACACGGTCATGGCCGGGTTGTAGGATCGCCCCCCATGGCTCTCCTAGGACCCCAGCCCCCTCTTAGACACTATTTTGTGCTCTCTCTTTTGATATCCTATCTTTCTCTTACACAGTAAAGTACAAAATATTATGGTGATAGTCACAATATATTTATAGGAATACAAAACTTAATCCTGATCAAAACCTAATTACCTGGAAGTATATTAGAGGCGAAAGAAGTATAATAATAATAAGGAAACTAATTCCTCATTATTGCTTCCAATAACGTACACACCATGAAACATTATTGATAGATTACTTGGGAAACTCCTCCACACGCACAACCAATTTGAGTTCAAACTGTGATGGTTCGGCCTATCACCAATTGGTTCGGTCAGGTCTTGCATGATGTCCGGCCGGATCTTCTGATTTCTACTCCGTCCCGGTTTCGACTCGTCTCTCCTCCGCGGTTTTGACCCTCCTCCTCGGTTTTGACTCAAATCCCAACAATCTCCCACCTGGAGACATAAACCACCATTGTTACATACTCCATCAAAACTCCCACCAGAGAATGATCTGCCAAATATTTTACCACCATGTTAAGACTCCACGCTCCTCCACCGTTATGAGCCTCCACGCCCAAATAATAAGGCGAGTTGAAACCAAGCGACGTTTCAACCTCTCTGTGTTAGATTCTTCTTGCCTCCCCAAATCAACTTCTACATTGATTTCTCTGCGAGTCTAACTTCGCCTTCTCCCTCCTAGATCCACTCCCCTTGCAATGATCCGCATGAAACTCGGACACACCTTGCTTCTTGCATTGTCTTCTTGTGGTCTTTTCTCGCTCTCTGTTAGGGCCACTTGACTCCCACCGTGTTGGAACTTTTGAGTCACTCTCCCCTTTAACATACCGTTCATTGATGTCTCTCCGTTTTTACACCAATAGGCCGCTTTTTACGCTTCTTGCTCCCACCCATAACGAATTTGATATTTTCGGTAGAGTACAACATCCTCCTATCTCCCATCTGTCGTTTGCGAGAATTCCTCCTCTTCCCACGTGGTCTAACCGGCTTATACCACCCACCTTTGCATCGTCGGTTGCTTACGCAAGTGCCTGATGCATTCCTCCTCTTCTTTCATATTTTCTCCAACAACCTTGACTGCCCCAAGATCCCTTGAACACCCCCGATCAATCTAGATCTCTGCATCTTCAAATCCCACCTCGAATCTCTGCAGATTTCATAAGAAACAAAACGAATTGATTTAAATTATCTGATCTTCTGCAAGAATGTGACCTATTTGGCACGCTCTTGCTTCAATGAAAAACCCTAGTAGCTCTCAGATTAATCATGCACGTCTTCCACACGAAGCATCTACACTGAACAAAACCTGCACGTGCAATGCACGAATTCTGCACGTGTACTGCACGAAAAAAATCTGCGGTTTCTTTCTTCATCTTGGATCTCCCGAATCTCAAACCAAAGCTCTTGATACCAGTTGTTGGGGAATTGGGGGGAACTCCACATCCACTAGCCCATACTAGCAATCATCAATATGGAGAAAATAATCAACACATGAATAATAATATGAAAGAACAAAACCACAATGAATTTGTTCACACGGTTCACCATCCCTATGGCTACATCTGGAGGCACCAAGTCAGGATATCACTATAATAATATGTCGATTGTTACAATTTACACATACACTCACGCAGATCTAGTATGGCTACTCTCCAATAACAATCTCACCATATATACTATCTCTCCTCCAAGAACACACAAATAACACGGTCATGGCCGAGTTGTAGGATCGCTTCCCATGGCTCTCCTAGGACCCCGGCCCCCTCCTAGACACTATTTTGTGCTCTCTCTTTTGATATCCTAACTTTCTCCTACACAAAGTAAAATACAAAATATTATGGTGATAGTCACAATATATTTATAGGGATACAAAACCTAATTACCCGGAAGTATATTAGAGGCGAAAGAAGTATAATAATAATAAGGAAAATAATTCCTCATTATTGCTTCCAATGACGTACACGCCAGGAAACATTATTGATAAATTCCTTGGGCTACTCCTCCACGCGCACAACCAATTTGAGTCCAAACTGTGATGGTCCGGCCTATCACCAATTGGTCTGGTCGGGTCTTGCATGATGTCCGGCCGGATCTTCTGATTTCTGCTCCGTCCCGGTTTCGACTCGTCGCTCATCCGCGGTTTTGACTCAAATCCCAACAATGCCAAATTTACAACCATCCTCACCAACTTTAATATAAATATATATATATATATATATATATATATATATATATATTTATATTAAAGTTGGTGAGGATGGTTGTGGATTTGGCATTGTTGGGAACCGTGAGAACCAATCATAACCATTAGATTAGAAAAAAATCAAGGGTTCAGATGTTAGATACATTGGATAGACTTAGAAACATTAGTTAATTTTCGAAAAACAATTGGATACATTAGTTTTTAACATAGTGTAGCCAAGTGCAATACTTAGATACAATACTTATTAACCTATTGTATCCAAGTGTAATCGAATTTTTTGTAATTTATCTAAGTGTATCAATTGTATCTAACATATGGACCCTTGATTTTTTTTTTAATCCAATGGTTATGATTGGTTATCACGGTTCTCACGATATTTAGGTTCTCATTTGAGCACCTACATATATATATATATATATATATATATATATATATATATATATATATATATATATATATATATATATAAGATTTCACGAATTGCCAATCAGATTAAGGGATCGATGAATTGATGTGTTGAAATAAATTTTAGTATTAAGAGCGAAATCAATTTTAGTATTAAGAGCTTGCCGAAATGCAAATCAAGGGATTCATAAACTATGAGTTCGGGTTTGTTTGACGGCGGTGCATTTAACAATTTCATAAACAAATCATACGAAGGTGGATGCTTTTATGGAATATTAATTAGGATGAAATCTGTTCATAACATATACTACTTTTGTCCTTTAATGAGTGTCCAAATTTTATTTTAAGGGACGTAAATTTTTGTACAATTTGGTGGCAAAATTCATATATAATTTTATAATACTCTTCACAAACATTTAGTTTTTGCAAGTATAAAGAGGCCGGTGAAAAAAAATTCGAACAAAAAAATTAGGGACAAAGTTATGATCAAAATGGACACTCATTTTGGGACAAAAATATCTTAAAAATGGACACTCATTTAAGGACAGAGGGAGTAGCAAATATCAGGGTCCTTTTCAAGTAAATTGATTCGTTTCAAGGAGCCTTGGGGAATAAATACTAGAATTAGCCCAAATTATTTACTCCATCCGTCCCATTTGAAATTGCAAAACTTGTCATTGTGGGTGTCCCATAGAAATTGTAAAATTCAAAAGTAGAAAACTTTTAATAATTTTTAATTTGTGGACCCACTTGCCATACACACATCAACTAAGAGTATCCACAATGGAAGCTTTTTGGGAGCTTTTTATTTTGGTGAAAGAGCTCTTTCAAGCTTTTTATCATTGTGAAAAAAATGAAAAAACTCTTTAGTAAAGAGCAACTTTTTCTAGAAAGAGCTCTTCACATGAATCCATTACTTTTCCCCAACTACCCATGTTAGGCTATTAAATTTAAGGGTTAATGATATTTTAGACCTTAAAGTGATATACGACCCTTCCAAACGAACCCTGATTTTTTTCCCCCAGATCAGACCTCGATGTGAAAAATGTTGGCCAGTTAAGGCTTTTTTTACGGATTTCGTTAGAAAAGTCTGTTAAGCAGCATGTGCCATGCACGTGACTAACAAAATTGGTTCGTTTGAATTATCAAAACTTTTAAGAAGTTAAGATGACATATTTTTAACATGAAGGGGTGAACAATTCTTCTTTTTTTTTTTTTTTTTTTTATCCCTTTTATCTCCATCTCTTTCAAACACACGCCATGCCACCGCCACCACCACCATCCCACCGTTGCTACCATTTAACCGAAGCCATCACCATGCCACCGTCGCCACCATTTAACCGCCATCACCACCACCACCCCTCTTTCTTCAATCTGCACATTTTAAATTTAGATCTAAAAAAAGATCTTGAGAGACATAGGGTTTCATCCTCGTCACTCTCCAGTCCAATTTACAGTAGATTGTGGGTGTGAGAGAGAGTGAAAAAAAATTAACCATCAATGAGGCCAAAGCAAAGAACCTCGAAGGTCAGCCGGAACTCGGACTTGATCCGCGGCGTCGGAAAGTCCCAGTTGCAGCAGATGTATCACAAGAGGGGTCGAAATCAAGGCCAAAAAACGGCGGCGCTTTACCTCGATACGAGAAGAAGGCTGCTGAAGCCGTTCCCGCCGTCAAGCCACCTAAGTTCTATTCTGCCGACGAACTGAATATTGGGTTAAGCTTGAATCTTATAAATGCAGAAATGTAGTCGAACTGCAATGTTGATTAGGGGTGAGCAATAAAACCGAAAAAACCCAAAAAAACCAATAAAACCGGACCGAAAAACCGGTCCAATAAGCTATTGGTTAGGACCGATTTTTAAAAATTAGAAAATCGAAATTAGTGGTTCGGTTTAGGTTTCCAGCTTGTTAGAACCGATAAGAAACCGAACCGATTACCTAAAACTATGTCGTTTTATTCCTAGCTTATTATTTGAATTAATAGTTGTAAACTTTAATTTATAGTTTTTTGCCCAAGTAGTATGGCCTATTGGCCCAATTCATACTTCAACCAGAAAATGTGTCTTATTTGACCTTATTATGTGCAAATTGGGCCTCATTTGAATGTAGCCCATTAAGGTGCCCTAACAAACCCACAACCCAACAGTCCATTCTATTGGTTTGACACCGAACCAAACCGATATCTCACCGAAACCCAACAAACCGAACCATTAAGAAACCGAAGCTTAACGGATTTGAATTACATAAACCGATAACTATTGATTTGGTGTCGGTTTTAGCCTAAAACCGAACCAAACCGACCCGTGCAACACCCCTAATGTTGATTGAGCCCCCACAGCCACTTGGTTAGAATATCTTACAAATTCGATGATTTTTTCCTTTTTTTTTTTTTTTTTTTTTTCCTTTTCCTTTCTTTTTGTTTCTTCTCATTTTTGTTTGTTTGTTTTTTTTTCTTCTGCGTGGCTTGCAGTTTGTTCTATGTTGTTTTTGTTTTTGTTGTTGTTAATATAATACTCACTTCCGTCCCAAAATGAATGTATAAAAAAAAATTAACTGTAGTGTGATCAACAACAAACTTATTTTTTTTGAATATTTGTTTTAAAATGGACGAAATACTTAATAAGGAAGTAATTTATTTATTTTATAATTTTAAAATATTTAAAATATGCATAAAAATATGTTGCTCCAAAAAATAGAAATATTAGTTTCTGTTTTAGTATATTAATGTTTTTAAATAATATATTAATGTTTAAAAAAAATCAATTATATTACTTTGTTTTAGATGATAATTATTTATTTTGTTAAAAAAAATTAAATATTTAGAAAAAGGATTATATTTAACAAAAAATAAATTAGTTAATCTTTTAACCTTTAAGTTTCAAAAATTTCATTAAATCCCTTAATAGCTAATATCAATTGCAAATCCATCCATTTTGTCGATCACATGCCATGCACATGGTACTTAACTGACTTTTCTAAGAAAATCCGTCAAAAAGGTCTTAACTGACCAGCGTTTTCCACATCAAGGTCTGATCTGGCGAAAAAAAAAATCAGGGTTCGTTTAGAAGAGTGATATATCACTTTAGGGTCTAAATTGTCATTAAACCTAAATTTAAAAAGCTCTATCATTGTGAAAGAAACTTTGAACTTCTGTTGGGTTTCGTAGTAACATGCGCAGCGGAATTAAGCATTTAAAATTTATGAAACACAAAGCCTATAGATCCATTCATATGATTATGACAAATACATCTACTATGAATACAACCCTTGAAGCGTTTCTTGATTTCTTGATCTTTGAGTCTTGGGTTCTTCGCGGCTTTCGAATCACGAACGCAGGAACACGAACACGAAGATGATAACAGAATCACCCTCTATGGATATCCACACGCGAACGAATATTAAGAACTCTTTCTTAATCTTGACTGCTAGATTAAAAGGAACTATATGATTTTATGTATTATTGATCTTTGATTCTCAATCTCAATCAATAATTATGTTTCTCCAAACAAGTGAATCAATCATATACAATGGTTGGGACTGAGATATTTATATGGGTATAAGTCCTTAACCCTTAAGGACTTAGGAAACCCAAATCCCGTTTCTAATTGTGCTGCAAGATTTTCCTGACCGACATGACTGGCACGGTCGTGCCCCAAATCTGGCACGGTCGTGCCAATGACTTCGAGGCAACCTTCCCAGCCGCCCAGTATTGGCACGGTCGTGCTTTGTATCTGGCACGGTCGTGCCGAGCTTATCACGGCCGTGCTTGATATTTTGGCACGGTCGTGCCAATCATGTCGCCAGACATTGCCCTTTGCATGATTTATGGCACGGTCGTGTCTTATAAAGAGCACGGCCGTGCCAGACCAAAACTCAGCTATTTTTCCCTTTTTCCAATTCGTTCTCTTGTGTGTGACCCCATAGGATTATATCAAGTTGGCAATGAGCCCAAACACACTTTGTCTCATAAATCATGAGCGGACCTTAGCAGGCCATCATGATTACCCAAATGATATAACATGTTAAAGTTTGTTAATCCATTATAGAACATATTACAATCTCTTTGTTCCATGTTGTCTATTGAACATAAGCCATGGTCAATGGTCAACTTACATAGTCCAATGCTTTCTCGATCCCGAATGTATTGATAAGATAAATCTTATTTGAGCACGGCCATGCATTTCATCAACACCATTTATCGAGTGGCCAAAGCTTGACATCTCTCTGACGGGGAACAAATCCTTTCTTGGCTTATTACTCTTCCCTACATGATTCCAATTATGCCAATCATGTTCTTTATAACTACCCGGTTAGGGGTAACGTTTGAAGACGTCAAACATAATGTTCATCAAGTGGAACACTGTAATAACCTCAAGTCTAAACATTCCAATAATATAACTATATGAGACTTAATTATGACATTGTGACCATGACATAAATCTCATACGGGTCAGTCCAGTATTTGGTCTCCAACAAATACCCATAAGTTTAATTGTATCCCATACACCATAATCATCATATGATTATCTATTAAACTTATACTAACAATTAATACATAATTATCAGGGACGGGGATTATTATAATAAACATGCAAAGGATATAATAATCAACATTCAATATCTTTATTAAAACATACTCAATAGATAACATTAATCGTTCTCATAACGTGCCTAGAGCATACAACACCAACAATCTCCCACTTGCACTAGGCCTAATTAATGTATCGAATACCCATAGACCTAACATGACCTTCATGCTTTGCTTGTGGAAGACCCTTTATCAATGGGTCGGCAATGTTATCATCAGTCGGTACTCTGCATATATTTACGTCTCCTCTATCAATGATCTCTCGAATGATATGAAAACGCCTAAGTATGTGTTTGAATTTCTGATGTGATCTTGGTTCCTTTGCTTGAGTAATAGCACCATTATTGTCACAATAAAGGTCTATTGGGTTAGCAATGCTAGGAACCACTTCTAGTTCACCAATGAACTTGTTGATCCAAACAGCCTCTTTTGCAGCATCGGATGTAACAATATACTCAGCTTTCGTTGTAGAATCTGTGACGGTACTTTGCTTAGAACTCTTCCAGCTAACAGCACCTCCATTTAGCACAAATACAAATCCAGATTGCGATCTTGAATCTTCCTTGTCGGTTTGGAAGCTTGCATCTGTATAACCACTTACAACAAGATCATTTTCCATTCCTCCATACACCAAGAACGAATCTTTAGTCCTTCTCAAGTACTTAAGAATCGTCTTGACTGCAATCCAGTGACTCTCACCAGGATCTGATTGGTATCTGATCGTCATGCTCAAAGCATACGAGACATCGGGTCTAGTACATATCATGTCATACATGATTGATCCAATTGCCGAAGCATATGGGATCCCAATCATTCTCTCACGCTCATCAATCGTCTTAGGACACTGATTCTTGCTTAGAGTTATGCCATGGCCTACTGGCAAATTTTCTCTCTCAAAGTTTTCCATGCGGAATCTCTTAAGGACTTTGTCAATATATGTATCTTGACTTAAACCAATCAATTTCTTAGATCTATCACGATATATTCTAATGCCAAGGATATACGCGGCTTCTCCCATATCTTTCATTGAGAAACACTTTCCTAACCAAGTCTTTACAGACTGCAGTGCAGGAATGTCGTTTCCAATGAGCAATATGGCATCAACATATAGTACTAGAAATAATACTATGCTCCCACTAATCTTCTTGTATACACAATTGTTAGGCCCAATTGGTAGGAAAATAGGCTAGAGGGGGGGTGAATAGCCTTTTTAAAACTTTTACAAAGAAACACTTATAAATGCAAAGTCACTTATCAGTTTGCAAACTATTATCAGTAAGCGCAGCGGGTAAAATATGACTTAGTTTTAACTCACACAAAGTCAGTGTATAAAAGATTTTCAGAGCTTAGTTTAAACACAAAGTTTTTTCCAAAAGTTCAATGCAGTTTCAAGAGATTGGTCAAAGGAAATAATGATGAATCAGCAAGAACAATAATGATTTGCCGGTGATAGAGTTCAAACCGGCAAGGACACTAAGTAACAGATGACACAGAGATTTGGAGAGGTTCACAGTGTAAATACTGCTACGTCCTCTACCAAGTTTGGTCAGAACTTAGATTTGGGTTAAGAGCACTATTAAATATCCCTAGTCTATTACAAGCACGGCTTTGCCGGATACAAAGACTAAATTCTAGAGATAGTTAATGAATCATAAAACAAATATCTGACCAAGTGTATTTGAGCGGCAAGTTCAAAAGAACTTGTCTCACTCAGGTGGGTGTGTGAAATACTCAAACAACGTATTCCTTAAAATGATCTAGTTCGGGAATACTAACAATGTTGTTGAGTTTGTGCACAAGTGTATATCCTATTAAATGATCTAATGATTATCTGGACACGGAATTTTTGAGCTTCAATGAATGCTGCAAACAACCAACTCTCTTCAATGCACTAAAATCACCAACCTTCTTCAATGCACTGAGTCCTCTATTTATAGGAGGAGTTAATGTCTTAGCTTGTTGAAGAAGGATAACATTTGAATTTCCAGCTGGGTAGGTGAGGAGCATTTAATGTAGTATCCTTGGCATTAATGGCGAAGATACGCGTGCCTCAAAAGTCTGATGGGTAAAGACCCCTTTGTCTCAACCGGTTACCTGCAAAAGCAAGTAGAGACAGAGTATAGCTAAAAGTAGCTATGTGTCAGACGGCGCAGTAATCATTACAGAGCAGGTAAACTACTTTATGATAAAATAGTATAGAGACAATCAGCAAGGTTGACTTTAATGAAATGATGTCACCTGACTGACAGTGCAAACTGTCCTTTATATCGGCATGTTGAGAATGGAGTTGATCGGCAACTTCTTTAATAAGTTGATCGGCAACTTGTGTAGCAAGTTGATCGGCAACTTGTCGCATGTTAAGAATAGAGTTGATCGGCAACTTGTTTACTGGTCTGCTGATTTGCTTCCTCTGCTGGTTTGTCTTGTTTTGAAGAGTTGTAATACACCTGTGCTGGTCACAAAGAATCTTAAAGGTACCTAAAAAGGTTCTAATAAAATTGGGGGATCCTAAGTGCAAACATGATTGGGATTAAGTAATTCTATGATCTAGGAATCTATTTGAACAACAATCTCCTCCTAATTACTTAAGTCCAATCACCCTTAATACTAAGGACATCTCTTAACATAGGGAAAGTTTTCTATGGATATCTAGGTAAAATCATTTCCTAAGGTAAGTCACACTAAATGTCTAAAGTAAAAGGTGGATTCACCAAAATAAATGGTGAAGCCGGTTCAATGAATCGGCAGAATGTTAATCTGCAAAGAGGATTAGCACAGAATAATGCAGATAACATATATATAAGAAAGAAAACATATTAGCACAAACAAAATATCATTGAGCAAAGAGATTTGTCTATGAATGTCTTCATAAGATATCTACATCATTGGCTATGTCGACTCAAGAATCAGCAGCTGGATCAGGATCAGAAGTCTTGGGATCTGCTGGAGTCGAGTCCTTTGTAGATTCAGACTTTCTTGCTTTCTTCTTTGCTCTTTCTTCTTTCTTTTCAGCTTTCCTTTTTGCCTTGCTCTGCCTTCTCTGAGCACTCTCTAATCTATCAGAAAACATCTTGTTGTTCGCCTCGAGAGCAGCAATCTTTAATTTGGCTTCAAGAAGTTCATTCTGAATATCAGCAAGTTTCTCATTCGAGGCTTCAAGTTTGCTGCGGGTGTCATTGTGCTCGGCAAGTAAAATTTTCTGTAGAGTGACAAGAGAGCCATTTAACTCAGACAGATTAAAAACGCGTTCAGTTCTATCTTGCAGCAGATTTTTCATGTCATTGTAGACAGATGTCCTGATTCTGATCACATCCTCCTCCTGATTGGACTTATGAATCTGCTTGGAGAGCTCCTTTGTGGATTGTTTGAACAGGTCCGCAATGGAGTAGGAGAAGTCAACCAAATCACAACGAGAAGGAGGCGCATCCTGATTAAAATCATCTCCTTCTTCAAAGCAATGAAAATCATAGAGGCTGTTGAAGACAATGGGTCTATCAACATAGATCGGAGCAGCAAAAGAATTTGGATTTCGGAGAACCAGAGAAGGGACAAATTCTTCATTTTCCAGGTCTGCATCCTCGATCTGTACCTCATCGGCAACAATCTGCGTGTCATCGTCAGAAATAACAATCGGTAGAGGAGGAGAAGGAACAGGAACAGGAGGTGGAGGCAAAGATAGATTTCTTTGAAGCACAGGATCTTCATCATCGGCAAGATCTAAGTCATCAGCACAACTATCATCAGCAGAAACAAGATCGGCATCATCAGCAGGAGCAGCAACAATCTCAGTAGCAGAAAGAACATTAACAGGAATGAATGTGGAGACAATATCACCGGCAGGTCTAGGATAAACAATCTCCAGAGGAAAGTTTGGATGGACAATAATGTCTCTATCCCCTGAAAGATGAAAGATGCCGTTGTCTTCCATAGAGAGCAGCAAAGCAAGCTGAAACTTCAAACAAGCAATGCCTTCCAATATCATGATTACCAATATGGCATTCAGCAGCCTAGATGTGTAAACCATGTGATCGGCACACTGACGAGGATGAAACATCGGCAGAGTAATGGCAAGTGCAGCTGATTTGACTAAGTGCACAAGGCCACGAGCGTTGAGATGCCGATACTCCAGAATTTCTTTACGCTCATCATTGATCATAGAGCATCTCCTCATCCAACCATTTGAAGTGATGAGAACTTCTTTAGGAGATAGACCAGGGAGAACGATCTTACCACCTATCTTCAGTTTACCAGGTAGTAGACATCTAGGTTCATAGACAATTTTTCGCTTCAGTCTAGAAATCCGAGGAGTCTTTCCCTTAGTACGAATACGGTCATCTTTGATCCATGGAAGGAATATTGGTCTGTCACTGGTTGAAGCACCAGAAGAGAATGGATGCTTGGTGACATGAGGGTGATCTTTACCAAAAGGAAGTGAACGCCTTTGGAGGGTATATTTGAATGATAGCCTCGGATGAACATTAAAAAGAGGCTGTCCAAAGCTGTTGGAAGGGATAGAAACATTGGTAGTGTACCAGTTTGAGCACATCATATCCTTCCCATTCTGAAAATAATCATAGCTGGGAGGTGGAGAAGTATCAACAGCATCAGGATCAATAAAAGCTTGTTCTCCAACCTCCATGTAGTCAGCAGGATCAGCTTCATCAACATGATTTCCATCGGCACGAACATCAGTTGGAGCAGGAAGAGGAAGGGGTGTAACAACAGTCGGCAAGCTGAATAAGGGCTGTAGAAGAATTTCTTCGAATTGCAAGCTAGCAGCAATGTCAGCATCCAAATTAGGAGTACTTCCTTCAGTACCTCCTCCCAATTCCACAACCTCCTTAATACCAGTAGGTGGGACAATCTGTATTCCAGGAGTAACTGTCACTAACTGAGTGTCTATAGTTTGCTCAGCAAGATGAGTGTCGGCAGTTTTCTCACCAGTCTCTCCTCCTGAAGCAGATACATCCATCTGTTGAGTGTCCATAGTTGTCTTAACTGGGGCAAGTAGGTCGGTAGATACATCCAACAGAGGTTGAGTGTCTGTAGTTGTCTCAACTTGAAATTCCACTATCTCCTTAAAAGATTCATCAGCATGACTTCCTTCAACACTACTATCATCCTTCAATACAGACTCTGCAAAGACTTCAGCAGAGGGAGCTTTAGTCATGACAGTTCTGATTGGCATCTTATCACTATCTGTTGTAAGTAAAGTGGAAGGAGAGTCAGCAGCAATTTTGTGAGCAAAAACCAAATCACCAGATAAATCAGCACCATCATCATCAGCATCACTATCAGTAGAATCACTATCTTCATCAGCAGAAATTCATTGGACTTTGTCAATATATGTATCTTGACTTAAACCAATCAATTTCTTAGATCTATCACGATATATTCTAATGCCAAGGATATATGCGGCTTCTCCCATATCTTTCATTGAGAAACACTTTCCTAACCAAGTCTTTACAGACTGCAGTGCAGGAATGTCGTTTCCAATGAGCAATATGGCATCAACATATAGTACTAGAAATAATACTATGCTCCCACTAATTTTCTTGTATACACAATTGTTAGGCCCAATTGGTAGGAAAATAGGCTAGAGGGGGGGGGTGAATAGCCTTTTTAAAACTTTTACAAAGAAACACTTATAAATGCAAAGTCACTTATCAGTTTGCAAACTATTATCAGTAAGCGCAGCGGGTAAAATATGACTTAGTTTTAACTCACACAAAGTCAGTGTATAAAAGATTTTCAGAGCTTAGTTTAAACACAAAGTTTTTTCCAAAAGTTCAATGCAGTTTCAAGAGATTGGTCAAAGGAAATAATGATGAATCAGCAAGAACAATAATGATTTGCCGGTGATAGAGTTCAAACCGGCAAGGACACTAAGTAACAGATGACACAGAGATTTGGAGAGGTTCACAGTGTAAATACTGCTACGTCCTCTACCAAGTTTGGTCAGAACTTGGATTTGGGTTAAGAGCACTATTAAATATCCCTAGTCTATTACAAGCACGGCTTTGCCAGATACAAAAACTAAATTCTAGAGATAGTTAATGAATCATAAAACAAATATCTGACCAAGTGTATTTGAGCGGCAAGTTCAAAAGAACTTGTCTCACTCAGGTGGGTGTGTGAAATACTAAAACAACGTATTCCTTAAAATGATCTAGTTCGGGAATACTAACAATGTTGTTGAGTTTGTGCACAAGTGTATATCCTATTAAATGATCTAATGATTATCTGGACACGGAATGTTTGAGCTTCAATGAATGCTGCAAACAACCAACTCTCTTCAATGCACTAAAATCACCAACCTTCTTCAATGCACTGAGTCCTCTATTTATAGGAGGAGTTAATGTCTTAGCTTGTTGAAGAAGGATAACATTTGAATTTCCAGCTGGGTAGGTGAGGAGCATTTAATGTAGTATCATTGGCATTAATGGCGAAGATACGCGTGCCTCAAAAGTCTGATGGGTAAAGACCCCTTTGTCTCAACCGGTTACCTGCAAAAGCAAGTAGATACGGAGTATAGCTAAAAGTAGCTATGTGTCAGACGGCGCAGTAATCATTATAGAGCAGGTAAACTACTTTATGATAAAACAGTATAGAGACAATCAGCAAGGTTGACTTTAATGAAATGATGTCACCTGACTGACAGTGCAAACTGTCCTTTATATCGGCATGTTGAGAATGGAGTTGATCGGCAACTTCTTTAATAAGTTGATCGGCAACTTGTGTAGCAAGTTGATCGGCAACTTGTGTAGCAAGTTGATCGGCAACTTGTCGCATGTTAAGAATAGAGTTGATCGGCAACTTGTTTACTGGTCTGCTGATTTGCTTCCTCTGCTGGTTTGTCTTGTTTTGAAGAGTTGTAATACACCTGTGCTGGTCACAAAGAATCCTAAAGGTACCTAAAAAGGTTCTAATAAAATTGGGGGATCCTAAGTGCAAACATGATTGGGATTAAGTAATTCTATGATCTAGGAATCTATTTGAACAATAACAAGGCTCATCTTCATTCTTGATGAAGCCAAACTCTTTGACTGATTCATCAAATCGAAGATTCCAACTCCTTGAAGCTTGCTTTAATCCATAAATGGATCTTTGCAACTTGCATACTTTATTAGAATTTTCTGGAATTACAAAACCTTCAGGTTGTGACATATAAACATCCTTAAGTAAGTTCTCGTTAAGGAACGTTGTTTTGACATCCATTTTCCATATCTCATAGTCAAAATATGTGGCTGTAGACACCCCGGCTTGGACCGCTCACCCTGATTGTACACTTGATTTTGTGATTCTCCCTCTTTTAAGTGTTTTCTGTTAGTTCCTGTTACTTTGGTTAAGTTCCAGACGGACTCCGTCAAGTCCCGGGACTAAACTGAATAACAGTTCTAACTTTCTAGTCCATTCTGTCAAAATTAGCCTTTCAGAGTCGCGCGCCTCCACCCCTTGAGGCCAGACGCGCGCGCCTTCCGCCGCCTAGGTGGGATGCGCGCGCTTCTAGGGTGTGTCAGTTACAGATTCTGCCCAAGAATCTCTCCCTTGCTCATTATACATGATTTTGCCCGGGAAAGATTTCTTGGAGACTCCGTTTGGCTCCAAAAACAGTCCTCTTTCAACTATAAAAACCCATCCAATCCATCATTGGAGGGGACCTTGTACCTTTTCCTCAATCTTTTACTCACTTCTTTTCTAGACTATTCCTTTAGACCTTTGTCAACTAAGTACTCAACCTCTTCTTCAAGGTTCAAGAGGTTCTCTTTGAAGGTTACTATAGGTAAATGTCTTAAATCTCCTTTTTTTTTTTCTTCTTCTTCTTCTTCTTCTTCTTCTTCTTCTTCTTCTTCTTCTTCTTCTTCTTCTTCTTCTTCTTCTTCTTCTTCTTCTTCTTCTTCTTCTTCTCCAATCAAATGTGCAATCACCCCAAAACCATTTGGGACATGACACCAATGGTCCTTTCATTACATTGAATTGGCCTAGGAGTCATCTCCCTACATTCTAAACTTTAATACCCTCTTTTATCATCATTCAAATAGGAAGAACACATTTATCTTAAAAAGTGAATTATGAACAAACAAGACCGATTTTGCTCGGGCGAAATGGGTGTTTAAGTACTTCCCATTTCGTAACCTAACCCCCGAACCCCTCATCCCAAAGAATCTCTGTTTTCGTAAATCAAACGTAGGCTCATAAACATTAGGTTTTCTTACGTTCCTCAAAAACGTGGGTGGCGACTCTAAAATCAATTAGACATCCTAGGTAATTCACGCGCTCTAGCCAAGCCGTGGTTCCCCGGGGTATCTACAGTGGCGACTCTGCTGGGGACTGCTTGAGGGTTAAACTTGTGTTTCTGTTCATAATTCACTTTTCTGGGCATTCTGGAAATTTACATGGGAAGCGCGCACCTCGGACCTTCATGGTCCAAAGCGCGCGCGTCCAGTGTCAAATTCCAGAATCGCCCGCCTTCCATGTGTTCTTCCTATTCTTCCTATTATTTCGTGCTAACAAACATTGCAGGGGTTTCATCACACAATCAGGACCAGGGCAATCCCCTGAGTCAATAAGTTTCTGATAATCTGATAGGTTAGCCCAGAAGCGGGCGCCTCCCAGATACAATGCGCCAGGCGCGCGCGTCCCACAACACCAGCCCGGGGCGCGCGCTTCTGGGCCAATTTCCAGGGCAAGAACAGGTTTCAGTGACTGAACAGAGTAGTGGGGTGTGGGCACAGTTGCCTGCATCAGAACAGAATTGAACCCTTGGACTGTTTAACTTTGTGTTTTATTTACCGGTCACATGGGTGATTCGGGAGTTGTAATTTACGTGCTTATGTGTTTTTTTTATCTTTTCTTTTCAAAAAAAAAAAAAAAAAAATTGTCACGTGATAGACCTCACACTACATGCACATTACTCCTATAAACTGCTCACTATCGAGTCGCACAAGTCCAACCCCAAACCCGTCGAGGCCCGTCCTAGAAAGTTTCAAGCTCCACTCGACCTTGGATCTTTCGAAGTGGTAAACCTCAGCCCATTGCGTAGTTCATGACTACATGCCGGGGGTGACCTTTAAGCCTCTCTTTAGCCGAGCACAAACCACACAATTCTAGTTAGGGTCTAACACTCCGTGACCAAGTCGGTTTCCATGTACCGAGATTTCCCTAAACTAATGTTTTCAAATCATACATGCCAACTTGTTGAAACGGACGCAATAAAAATCCGTCCCCAAAAGTGGTTACTTTGGACGAAAATAAAAATCCGTCCCCGCATGTATGCTTTACTACATTAATTTTGTTTAATCCCGACACATGTAGGATTCACAAACGCGATGGAATCCAATGAGTATATGGGACCGCGAGATGGTCTATATACTAGTGTGACGATTCCATTATCGAAACCCCAAAAGGGAACCATTCCCTCCGACTTATAAAATAAAAAAAAAGAGTCTTTTTCTTATGTGGTTCGAGTCGTGTGCCCAACTGTGTGTTCTTGACCTCTTCATGGACCGAAAGTGTGAACCGAGACTGACAAGGGCTACTTCTCCAATTATAGGTCCGATTGGTACTCTCCGCGTCTATAGGGATTCATCCAACAGGCTTGTCCGTGAACCGATCACTCCAACAGCTTTTGCATCATCAATGGCCGGCGACTCCAGCACCAACAACGCCATGACTCTCGAGCAACTCTCTGCCATGGTCCAAACTCTTCAACAACAAGTCACCACTCTCCACAATGAGGCTCAAGCCAAAGAAGCCTTGTGGCAAGCTCATGTCGACAGTCAAAGGGAGGCCCACGAGGCCGAGGTTGACCAATTGAAAGCCAAGCTCCTTAAGCTCTCCAAGAACAAGGGGGTTAATGACAATGAGGAATCCGATTGGACCGAGGGTTTGTTTGAAAGCCCATATGTCAGTGCCCGTACCAAAAAAGTAG
Source organism: Campanula takesimana (assembly GCA_026119855.1). NCBI lineage: Eukaryota > Viridiplantae > Streptophyta > Magnoliopsida > Asterales > Campanulaceae > Campanula > Campanula takesimana. Next base: position 47,062 of record JAOWBW010001370.1, on the reverse strand, counting down.
GGAAACCAAGCACCGACAACAACGACCCCAAAATGGTCGATTCCATCATGGCCTACATTGATCAGAAATTTGACGACCTCAACATGGGAAAAGGCTCCAACACAAGCCTTTATCAGTCATCCATCCTCATGAGCACGATGGCCGCTCTCCCCGACAAATTCAAGATGCCCGACATTAGCAAGTTTAAGGGCAACTCATGCCCGATGGCTCACATCGAGACTTACATTTGGGCTATGGTTCTGAAGAAGGTCTCCCCAAAAGTTATGGCTCAATGCTTTCCTCTCACCCTCGAGGGGGCGGCAAAGGATTGGTATGCAACTCTCCCGCTCATTGTCCGTCTTGATTGGGATGCCGCTATGCTTGCCTTCAAAAATCAACATCAAGGCAACACCACTCACCGGCCCACCAGGAAAGAGCTCGAGAACACCACCCAAAGAGACAACGAGTCGTTCATTGACTTCACAAGGAGATGGAATGACAAGCTCTCTGAAATTGTTGAGAGGCCAAACACAAAAGAGCAAATGGACATCTTTCTCAAGTGTCTCAAGATTGATCTCCGCACCCACCTAAGTGGGGCTTGCTACTCCGACTTCTCCCAAATGTATGAGGCAGGGGTACGCATGGATGACTTGCTCAAGGAGATTAAGAAGGCCACTCCTACCTATCGTTACAAGTCCGCCTCTAATTCAAACAAAGAGGCTTCTGTCAATGCCGTTACTACCGATAAGGGGAATTACAAGAAGGTCCCTCCACCATAAGGCAAGCGGTTCCAAAACGACCGCGTCTACACTCCTCTCAATGGCATGACCATCACCGAGGCCTATGAAGCTCTAAAGGCCAAGGGACAAATCACCCCTCTTCAAGGGTACAAGCAACCACAACCGCTCCGTCCCAATCATGCCCACCACAAATGGTGTGACTACCATCAATGCACCGGCCACCTCACCGAGGATTGCTTCTCCATCCGCAACACCATCCAAGACCTCATAGACAAGAAGGAATTCATAATCCCTAATGAGGGTGGTGTCAATGTAACAGAGGTAGGAGAGTTTGAAGGAACCACTCATTCGATCCCAATTGTGAATGAGGGCTCCAATGATATGTATAAACTTGATAATTCTTGTTATGTTGTGACTTATGATGAGATTATGAGGGAAGTCTTAGAGAATAGTAAGAAGAAGATATACGGGACCGTGAACGTGCTCACTCGCAGTGGCCGAGTAACAACGAGCAAAATCCCTCCCAATACCGCAGCAACCAACACCTCTTCTCAAAGATCGCAAGCACGCGACATACCCGAAGATCCTTTATTAACACAACTCAAGAAGATGCAAGCCAACATATCCATCTGGGACCTTATTGCATCATCAAAGAAACACCGAGACCTCGTCATCAAGAACTTGGATGACACATCAGTCTCTCCCGACACGACTCCCGAGGACCTCACAGCAATGATAGGTCACATTCACTTCGACAATGTCATCACTTTCGCCGACATGGACCTCCCGCCATTTGGGTCCGAACACAATGAAGCTATCTACCTCAAAGTAAAGGCAAGGGGGAGACCCATCTCAAGAGTTCTAGTAGACGGTGGTTCTGCACTCAACTTAATGCCTAGCCGAGTCATGGGCATACTGGGGCTCAAAAGATCTGATTTACAACCCTCCGTCCAAGTCATTAGAGGGTACGATAGCACTCCCCGTACATTCATGGGAATGCTAGAAGTCGATATCGAATTTGGAAGCATGATCATGGGGATGAGATAGTCACCGTCATGGCCGAGAATGTTACCATCCACAGAAATGGGGAACAACCCGTCCACCAAGTTCAACACGGGATAGAAGATGCCACTCTCTCCGGCGTCAACACCATTGACAAAGAAGGGGGAAACAAACAATGGACCCTCGGCAATCCTAAAATCCTCCGCATGATGAGGAACATGAATCACTTTCCCGGTCTAGGCCTAGGGAAACATCAACAAGGTATATTGCACCCCGTAGAAGTTCCTTTTGTCAAGAACAAGTTTGGTTTGGGATACGAGCCTACTGAAGATGACTTGAAATAGGAGCAAGCAGTCAAGAATCAAAAGACCCAAGCTCGCAAAGAAGGTCGACAATATGAAATCCCAAACTTGAGGCCTTACCGCAACACACTCAACGGTTATTTTGTTCGCCAAGGGGAAGATGTTTCGTACATGATCTTTCCCGAAACATGGGTTAACGACAAGGGCGTCAGAAAGCCCGGTCTCGAGATCTTCACTGGCAAAATTCTGACACAAGAAAGGGAGCCTACTCCAATGTCACCCCGAGAGTGGTGGGGCAAGAAAGTGACTATAGAGTCCGAGGTAGAGATTACCGTGGGGGAAGAACTATCCGATCTAGCCTCCATGTTCGAAGAATTTGCCATCATGGACGATTGTCAAGTCAACGCCATCTACGACACCGTCGTCAGAAAGGAAACCGTCAGTGAGATCCCGCCAAGCTCCGAGCCAATCAACAACTAGTATTCAACGAAGGGGCCCATAGTATCCGAGGACTTCTTGATCCGAGAAATGGGTTGCATACCCCGTACAGGAACAAAGGAAGAGCGTCTCACACTTACTTTTGAGTCCGAGAGTGTTTCTAATACTCTCACCCAAGAGGATATGGAGGCAATAGCCGAGCGTGTGTTTCCTTTCTTTGCTAATGAAAAATTCGATATTTCTGAGTACCCCGAGATTGCAAACATCATAAATGATGAATTAACTAATAACGAACTTAATGAGCAAGTTAATAACGATTCAAATTATGATGAAATATACCACAAAAACATAACATACCTAAATGAACTAGCTCAACAGGTTCGTTGTCGTGGTGAAAATGGTCCAGGAGCTGATAAGGAATTGCATGTTGTTAATCTGGGTACCGACGAAGAGCCGAAAGAAACGAAGATTGGCAGCTTATTCAAGGGGGAAGACAAAGACAGATTGACTGCACTGCTCAAAGAGTTTGTGGATGTATTCGCATGGTCGTACAGAGACATGCCGGGTTTGGACAGAAAGGTCGTGGAGCACAGAATTCCGATCAGAGAGGACGCCAAGCTAGTAAAGCAGAAGCTCAGAAAGATCAAGCCAGAATGGTCTCTACAAGTCAAAGAAGAAATTGAAAAGCTCCTCAGTGTGGGTTTCATCAAAGTCATTGAGTATCCGACTTGGCTAGCCAACATTGTGACAGTCAGAAAGGCAAACGGCAAGGTTCGAGTTTGTGTGGACTTCCGGGATTTGAACAAAGCTTCTCCGAAAGATGATTTTCCACTACCAAACATCGACATGCTCGTCGATTCAACTGCCAACTATGAAGTCCGCTCATTTGTGGACGGTTTTATTGGGTTTTGATGCATCATGCGCAGCGGAATAAACAGATAAAATCAAACACCCAAGAGCCTGGATCCGTGCATGTTGATTAAATTAAATACAAGATGAAAGAAACATACCCTTGAAGATCGAATCCATGAACACGGACTTTGAGGTATTAAAGCAAACACCCTCTATCGGTATCCACACATCGAACGGACTCAAGAACGCTTCTTGATTTGACTGCTAGATCCTTAGGCTTTAAAAACATGGTTGAAGAACCATTCTTCAATCCCCCTTTGATTATTATGGTTTGATGATGAGCAAAAATCAAACCCCAATAACCTAAGCATATTATGTGTTTTTCTCTCTCCAAGAAACTCTTGTTGATTTCCAAAATCAATGCCTAAGGCTTAGTTTTCGGCTGAAGAGAACACAGAATATAAACTGGGAGAAACCTAATTCCATTAGGTTAAAGGATTCCTTTCCCAGAAAGAAATCTGACAAAAAATCGTCAGCGGACAAACTATCCGTACGGCTAGTCCAAACCATCCGTACGGCTGGTCCAAACCATCCGTACGGCTGGTTTTTCCACTTCCCAGTTTTTCTCGTTTTTCGTGCCAAGCAAGATCCGTTCTGCGTGTGTGACCCAATAAGATTATACTATGTTGGCAACGAGTCCGAAGACCTCGTAAATCATAAGCGGACTCTAGCAAGCCATTATGACTACCCAATTAGTATAACTTTGAAAGCCCAAAGTAACCTTATAAAACATATCATATTCCCTTTGTCACACGATATCATATTGGACATAAGTCATGGTCCACGTCAACTTATGTTGTCCAATGCTTTCTCGATCTCGAGTAGATTGATATGAGCAAATAACATTGAACGCTTCAATTCATTTGGGTACGGCCGTACACTATTATCAATCTCACTCATCGAGTGGCCAAGAAGATATCTCTCTTGAGAGAGGGACAAATCCCATCTTGACTTATCATTCTTCCCTTCAAGAATCCGATTATGCCAATCGTAGCCTTTATAACTTCCCGGTTAGGGGTAGCGTTTGAGTACGTCAAACATAATGTTCATCATGTGGAAGACTATGATAATCTCAGGTCTAAGGATAAATGATATAACTATTATAAGATTTAATTATGACATTTGACCATGACATAAATCTCATAACGGGTCTATCCAGTACTTGTTCTCCAACATGTACCCACAAGTTTAATCCGCATCCTATGCGCTATAATCATCATATGATTATCCATTAAACTCATGCTAGCCCTTCATAAGTGCTAGGGACAATGATTATTATAATAAACATGCAAAAGATATAATAATCGGGTTTGTTATCTCTATAACAATGAAGCTATGATATAACGCATAGGCCTTTCTCAAGGGCCTAGGGCATAATATCCAACAATCTCCCACTTGCACTAGGCCCAATCAACGCGTATCCAATACCCATTGAGCTTAGTTATGATCTCCATCATAATTGCAAACGAGCTTATGTAGGATAATTATCCTTGTTATTATCATGAGGCATTTTGCATATTTTGACATCTCCCATCTTTGACGATTTCTCGAGTAAGATAGAAATGTCTGAGTATATGTCTAGATAAGATATTAGTCCCTTGATTTGTGTAATAACGATTATTGACACAATGAAGGTACATTAAATTAGTGACACTAGAAACGATTTCTAGTTTACTAATTAGAATCTTAATCTTAACATTTTTCTAGTTGCATCCCATGCGACTAGATACTCAACCTTTTGTAGAATATTAACGGTATACTTAGAACTCTTCTAACACCACTATTAAACTTAGACATGTATTTATACTGCAATAGTTATCTTTGATGGTTTGTAAGAATGCATCTTTGTAACTATTTACAGGATCATATTATATTCCATCAAAGATCAAGAATGCATCCTTTAGTTCTTCTAAAGTACTTAAGGATGTTTCTTAACTAGTGACTCTCACTAGGATCCGATTGGTATCATCTCATCATACTCCAAGTATATGAGACATACGGTCTTAGTACATTTACATGGCTTACATGATAGATCCAATTGCCGAAGCATATGGAATCCTAATCATGTACTCTTACTCAATAGTCTTCCAGTAAGACTAAATCTTGCAAAGATTAATGCCATTAGACTTTCACAAGTAACCTCTCCAAGAGTCTTGCATAGTGAACTTTTCACTATCTTGTTTTTACTAGTACTTTGACTTTAACCAAACAACGTTTTAGATTTATCTCCATAAATCTAAATTCTAATGATATAGGTGGCTTTATCCAAGTCTTTCATTTAGAAACTCTTTCAGAATGAATTATATGTCAACCACATATATATGACTAGGAATAATATTACGCTCCCACTAAATTTATTGTAATCACAAGTCTCATCTTTGATGAATTCATACTCTTTGAATACTTCATCAAAATAAAATTTCACTCCAAATAGTTTGCTTCAATCCATCTCATGAATTTCTGCAACTTGCATATTTTATTAGAATCTTATGGATCAATCAAAACTTTTAGATTGTATCAAACACATCCTAATGTAAGTTCCTGTTAAGGAATATAGTTTTGACATCCATCTGTCATATTACATATTCAAAATATGAAGTCATGACAATAAGAATTCTAATAATATTAAGCATGACTACAGTTGATAAAGTTTCATCATAATCGACATTATGAATTAACTTTTCTCAATTAGTCTTGCTTAATCAATATACACTTTTAGATTTTATGACTCCAAGTCATTGATCTAAATCCGGAGCGGACTTTGCATCTTGATAGGTAATAGGTCAATCGTTCGCAATGATATTTTCCTAACTACTTTCTATTACGAGAAATCAATATTTCTTGTTATAGATAGTATCCTATCATTTATGCAAATAACTTTGTGTATACTTGAACGAATTTCTACAACTCCTTGTGAAACTTTGTTCAATCTTCCATCTTAGGTTCTATGTCATTTTCTAGGTCTTGAACTCTTCGAGATACATTTTACTCCCACTAGTCCTTTAGAGATAAACGATTTATCTAGAAAGTGCTATTTAGAGTAACAAACGATTTGTACTCTAAAGGGTGTAAAATTAATATCATTAATATATCCCATAAAATACATTTATTAGATTTAGGTGTGATTTTGTCCAAGACAAAACTTTTCTCAAAAATATCACATCACAAATCTTTATGAAAGACAAACCAAGTTTTCTTTCATTCCATATCTTATATGGTATAACGAACCTCCTTAGACGAATCTCAATTTAGTGTAATCGCAGCTGTTTCCAGCACATATTCCAGAAGGATAATTAAAAATCAACATTGACTTATTATGAGGCGAATAACTGCAGTTTTAGACAATCTGTAAACTTCTGGAACGGGGTCCGTACGGCTTTAGATTAGGCGTACTCCTGATATTCAGCCGTACGGATCTTGTTTCCAGTTTCAGTTTTTCTTTTTTTGCAGACTTTCTGCGGAATACTCGTAAAGTCCAGGGCTCAAATATTCGTTACTTTGATCAGATCAGAGTACTTAATACTTTTGCCATGAAATACCGAAAACCTTTCCAAGCATTGTTACTTTAATGAACTTCATACATCAATATGTATTAATCCAAAAGAGTTCTTCCTTCTACTACCATTAGTAAAAGGTGTCTTCATCAATTTCTAAGATTCACATATATCACATGATTCGAAATCATGTGAATTTAAAACTCCGTCCCATGGAATTTTATATATGTATTTCTTATCATTGATATAGACATCTATGCCTTAAGAATGTAACGCTTACATCCTTAGATTCAGATTTCCTTTATTTACGTTTATACTCATTATTTTGTTCTTCCAAGATAAGGATATAAAGTCCAATTTACATGATTAGCAATACAATAAAGCAAATCATATTTAATGGAACACTTTCTTATCCGAAATAAGATATATCCATAATCTTCTAATGAAGAAACCAAAATAATATTTCTACTTAAAATAAGAACATAGCACCATTTGTTCAAAACAAAAATGAACTTATTAGGTAAATACACTTCGCAAGTTCCTATGAATAATGTTGCAACCATTGTATCATTATTGCCACATAGGTTAATCTTTACCTTCCTGAAGTAGAATTTTAACATAAATACTTGAAGTGGTAGTCCAACTACCCTTCCCTTTGATCTTTTAATTCAAATTGTAATTTCTCCAACGGTCAATCCTATTGCCAAAGTAGAAATTACTTTATTTGGTTTTTAGGTTTTAGCCACAAATATTTCCTTTAGGATTGACAACTCTTGTCTTGCCTTTATCTTAAATCCTCGTCCTTATTTACCTTTAGAGTTTGAGAAGGTTTCCATTTGATATTAAGACATAGCATTTTAAACATCAAATGTCACTTATGAATTAATGTCAAATCCGTTTGTTAGTTCCAAACTAACTTGATTATCAAGCCATATCAAGGTAATTAATATGTCTCTCCATGTTCGAAACATGATAACTTATTGACATACCTTTCATTCATCAAATGAATGTTAGACTCTAATCAATCTCAAACTTGTCTTGCCTTTCTTGCTTGTAGGAACGCTTCCTACGAGCATCCATGTGTTTCAGATACTTCTAAAGTTCTAAACATATGGTAGCAAGTCATAAGATAATTGACATATATAGAATCATCCACATGTTTCTAATCAATGTCTTTGTCCATCCTTAAGGCATTAGGTTTCTTAGGAATATGATTTATTAAGAATTCATAACTTCCGATCTTGCTTTAGAACAATTCTTAAGCTCATGACTAGGTCATGGAAGTTAATATTATTCTTCTTAAAGTAGGGTCAATCGCAGTAATTATACATGATTATAGTTTAAGACATTCTACGAAATATGCAAATAAATATACACATATATTTCATACCATTATCATTTAGAGACATATAATGTATTTCATAAATACTCCCACTAAATTATACACCTTCAAATACAACAATTGTATAATATAATTTAAGTAGGCTAAGATCCAACTTTAATTTAATTTCAAGTCCGCTTTGGCGATACTGCTCAAAATTAAATTAATTAGGTAGACAACTCTTTGTCAATCATATCATAAATGATTCTTAGATCCTTTATGAGATTTGTTAGACATCTTATGTCAGACATGTTTTAATCTCATCTTGTGCCTTAGGCCCAAAACTTTGTCTTTTGATAGACTAATTAAGTCAAACCACGTTAAACGTATAGGAAACTCTCATTCCTCATCTTGCTCATACACTGATAGAATTAATGCACCTCGCTTTGGCAGAGCCCACATAAAAATACCCGGTGTACTCACAAGTGTTTTAATAATGGATTGGCACATGACTTAAGTTTTAAGAAGGTTTATTTGCTTAGAGATATGCATCATATATTTAATTATGTCATAATATAATATAGTCTTTGCATAATCAAGGTTAACTAATCAAATTAATTAACAGAAACAAAATCTTGTGATTCAATTATGAAGCAACATTGTGGGGACGGAATCTAAATTATCTGTAAACGATTTACAGATTGGATATTTCATTCGCATTCCCAGAAACAAGGCGTAAGCCTGCCATTGGTCCATGCAATGAATTAATCCAAATATAGTTTCCTTCTCTGCAAACTATTTGCACTTTGTATAGGGATAAATTCTGAAACTTTAAGATTACGACAATCTTAAACTCCTTTAAGATTCTGATCTCATTAACAGTTTGAACTTCTGAACTTAAATCTGTTTCAGGAAACACGGTTTCCAAAACCTGCAGTCTGAAACAGATCAGAATCAGTAATGCCCAAACCATCCGTACGGATGTTTCTGGAAGCATCCAGATTTATCCGTACAGCTCTTTCATACAGGTCACATAAACTCTGAACTCTTCAGAATTCTGAATCTGTATCCGCAGAGCATCTTGAAATTGAAAGCACAAACCGCACGGCCGAAACTAATCCAAAAGGCATCCACATTTCCGTGCTAAGATCAAGAAACCAAGCAACTTCTCTATACGGTCGAAACTAAGCCAAAAGGCATCCACATTCCCTTATAGATTGGATACTTATTTCAAGATCTTTCATTGTCTCTTAATCTCACAGATTACAGCAGTTCTAAACTCTTTAGAACTCTGATTTTTGCAATTCCTATTGAATTCTTCGGCCGAAAACTGTTTCAGGAAACACGGTTTCGAAAACCAGCCGTCTGAAAGCAGTTTCCAGATTCGAATTCTGTAAACAATTTACAGAATAATCTGAACACCAGAAAACAAAATCAAATCTGAGAATTTCCAAACTATCCGTACGGATCAGTTTGACATCATCCAAACCATCCGTACGGATCCATTGGTAGGATCCCAGATTTCCAGTTTTTTTTTCTTCAGAATTTCGACCAAATCCAATATCATGTTTATACATAATCAGATTACAGAAACATGAATTTACAGATTACGAATTTAATTAGATCTAATCAATACCATGAATAAACAATTTATTACATACACAAATTAGATCCAAATTATCAATACACATAATCCAATTATTTATTGATATCTCAAACATGCAATTATTTATATGGATCAAATCAATACAATGATTACATAATCCCCATATTCATGCTCATAAATTTTATATCTCATATATAAAACTCAAATCACACATTCATCTTATTATCATGTAGATATTATATAATCGAATTAAACAATTTCAACATGATATACTAAAATAATCAATAATGAACGGGGCTTTGATACCACTGTTGGGTTTTGATGCATCATTCGCAGCGGAATAAACAGATAAAATCAAACACCCAAGAGCCCGTATCCGTGCATGTTGATTAAATTAAATACAAGATGAAAGAAACATACCCTTGAAGATCGAATCTATGAACACGGACTTTGAGGTATTAAAGCAAACACCCTCTATCGGTATCCACACATCGAACGGACTCAAGAACGCTTCTTGATTTGACTGCTAGATCCTTAGGCTTTAAAAACATGGTTGAAGAACCATTCTTCAATCCCCCTTTTATTATTATGGTTTGATGATGAGCAAAAATCAAACCCCAATAACCTAAGTATATTATGTGTTTTTCTCTCTCCAAGAAACTCTTGTTGATTTCCAAAATCAATGCCTAAGGCTTAGTTTTCGGCTGAAGAGAACACATAATATAAACTGGGAGAAACCTAATTCCATTAGGTTAAAGGATTCCTTTCCCAGAAAGAAATCTGACAAAAACTAGACAGCGGACAAACTATCCGTACGGCTAGTCCAAACCATCCGTACGGTTGGTTTTTCCACTTCCCAGTTTTTCTCGTTTTTCGTGCCAAACAAGATCCGTTCTGCGTGTGTGACCCAATAGGATTATACTATGTTGGCAACGAGTCCGAAGACCTCGTAAATCATAAGCGGACTCTAGCAAGCCATTATGACTACCCAATTAGTATAACTTTGAAAGCCCAAAGTAACCTTATAGAACATATCATAATCCCTTTGTCACACGATATCATATTGGACATAAGTCATGGTCCACGTCAACTTATGTTGTCCAATGCTTTCTCGATCTCGAGTAGATTGATATGAGCAAATAACATTGAACGCTTCAATTCATTTGGGTACGGCCGTACACTATTATCAATCTCACTCATCGAGTGGCCAAGAAGATATCTCTCTTGAGAGAGGGACAAATCCCATCTTGACTTATCATTCTTCCCTTCAAGAATCCGATTATGCCAATCGTAGCCTTTATAACTTCCCGGTTAGGGGTAGCGTTTGAGTACGTCAAACATAATGTTCATCATGTGGAAGACTATGATAATCTCAGGTCTAAGGATAAATGATATAACTATTATGAGATTTAATTATGACATTTGACCATGACATATATCTCATAACGGGTCTATCCAGTACTTGTTCTCCAACATGTACCCACAAGTTTAATCCGCATCCTATGCGCTATAATCATCATATGATTATCCATTAAACTCATGCTAGCCCTTCATAAGTGCTAGGGACAATGATTATTATAATAAACATACAAAAGATATAATAATCGGGTTTGTTATCTCTATAACAATGAAGCTATGATATAACGCATAGGCCTTTCTCAAGGGCCTAGGGCATAATATCCAACAGGTTTTTGCCGGTTACAATCAGATTCTCATGTCCAAAGAGGACCAACACAAGACAGCTTTCACAACCCCGTGGGGGACTTTCTGCTACACAGTCATGCCGTTCGGACTAAGGAACGCTGGGGCTACCTACCAGAGGGATGTTACGGATCTATTCCATGACATGATTCATAAAGAGATCGAGGTCTATGTAGACGACATGATCATCAATTCGAAAGGAACCAACGGTCAACATTTCATCGATCTTCGTAAATTCTTTGAAAGACTTCGACAACACAACATGAGACTCAATCCCGCAAAGTGCACTTTTGGGGTCGTCAGAGGAAAGGTTCTCGGTTACATGGTCACTGAGAGGGGAATAGAAGCCGATACCTCCAATATCAAGGCAATCATTGACATGCCTCCTCCAAAGACGCAGAAGGAAATCAAAGGTTTCATGGGCAGACTTCAATACATCAGTCGGTTTGTGCACCAACTCACTTCCATGTGTGAGCCGATCTTCAAGCTACTCAAAAAGAATGTGGCTCTAGAATGGACCGATGCTTGCCAAGAAGCCTTCGACCAAGTGAAGCATTACTTGACATGCCCTCCTGTTTTGGTTCCACCGCACAAGGAGAAGCCTCTATTGCTCTATCTCACTGTCAATGATGAAGCCCTAGGGGCTATGTTAGCACAAGAACAGCGAGACTCCACAAAAGAGAATGCTATCTACTTCATCAATCACCGGTTTCAAGGAGCTGAAAAGAACTAATCTGTCTTAGAGAAGTCTTGTGCTGCATTGGTGTGGGTTACTCAAAAGCTCAAGCATTACATAGAGGCCTTCCCAATCAAGTTGGTAGCAAAAGTGGACCCGCTCCGCTACATCTTCGAGAAGCCTTTCATGTCAACAAGAATAGCCAAATGGTATTTCATGCTCGCCGGCTACGATATCACTTACGTCACACTCAAATCCATCAGGGGGAAAGTGTTCAGTGATCAGCTTGCTGAATTTCCGTGTGACGAAGTGAAGGGGGAAGATGTACAGTTCCCCGACGAGCATTTAATTTGCGCTACAACTAATAAGCATGGATATGGCATAGGGATGTTACTTGTTGATCCAAAGGACATGTATACTCTAATCGCTATCCGCCTCGAATTTGAAGCCACCAACAACACCGCTGAGTACGAAGCATGCATAGCGGGGCTCGAAGCAGCCCTCGAGAGAAATGTCACAAGTTTAGAAGTATTTCGTGATTCCTTGCTCATCATCAAGCAGACATCTGGAAAGTGTAAGATTCAAGACTCGACTCTGCAACGATATGGTCAATATCTCGAGGAGTTGGTTGAACAGTTTCAAGAAATCACCTTCAACTACCTGCCAAGGGACAAAAACCGCTTTGCTGATGCACTAGCCACCATCGCTTCACTAGTCGAAATACCTGAGGGTAAAATGGTGAAACCCTTCAAAATTTCCCGAAGGAACAGTCCGGCATACTACATGAGTATCGAGATCAACGAGGTCCAAGCAAACTCCCCGTGGTATGCGGATATCATGAACTTCTTCAAGGATGGTACTTATCCCGAGAATAGCAATAAGAAGTCTAAAATGGCATTACAAAGACTAGCCTTCCAATATGTACTGATTGGGGACCGAGTCTACAAAAGGCACCACGAAGGGATCAATCTCCTATGAGCAAATGAGACCGAAGCTCAAGAAATAACGCATGAGATCCACGAAGGTGAATGTGGGCCCCATATGAACGGGTTTATGTTGACCAAAAAGATACTCCGCATGGGTTATTATTGGAGTACCATGGAAAGGGACTGCATCGAGAAAGTCAAGAGGTGCACCAAATGCCAATTCCATGCCAATCTACACCACGCTCCACCCTCACAGCTTTACAATATGACCACGCCTTGGCCTTTTTCTTGTTGGGGCATAGACATCATCGGCAAGGTTCACCCTACTGGCAGCAACGGACAATCTTTCGTCCTAGTAGCCATGGACTATTTTACAAAATGGGTTGAAGCACAGCCTTACCGAGTTCTCAACGCCAAGAAAGTGGCCGAATTCGTAAAAACCCACATCATGTGCCGGTACGGCGTTCCTCATGAAATCATCTCAGACAACGGCTCTCACTTTGAGAAAGAGATGGACGCGCTCATGGTAGAATACAAGATTACTAAGCACAAGTCATCTCCATACCTCCCTCAATCAAACGGCGCGGTCGAGGCAGCTAATAAGACAATCGAGACCATTGTGAAGAAAATGGCCTCCACCGGATGGGATTGGCCCGAAAAGCTACCTCTAGCATTATGGGGCTACCGCACATCAATACGGACAGCGACTGGAGAAATTCTTTACGCACTGGTATATGGTTCCGAAGCTGTACTCCCAATAGAGCTCGAGGTCCCATCCCTACGGGTCCTCCTCGAGAACCAAGTCAATGAAGTCGATTGGATGCAAAGTCGATATGAACAGCTAGCCCTACTCGACGAGAAAAGGCTAAGGGCAATCGAACATACGAGGGCCTATCAACAAAGAATGGCTAGGGCTTTCAACAAAAAGGTGAAGCCCCGAAACATCAGTGTGGGAGATTTAGTCCTAAGACAACACCCTCCTAATGCCATGAACCCCCTTGGAAAATGGGGACCCCGATGGATCGGTCCGTACGTAGTCAAGAAAATACTAAGCGGCGGTGCAGTCCGACTCGTGGATTTAGACGGAGATCAGCTGCCAAAGGAAGTCAACCTCGACAAGTTGAAGAGATTTTACGTCTAATAAATGAAGACCATCAAAAAAAAAGCTCGCTAGTTTGAAAACCCACAAGGGCGGCCTAGGCAAAAATTAGAGCACGTGCAAAAAAAGAAGCCCGCTAGATTGAAAACCCGAAAGGGCGGTCTAGGCAAAAAACAGGGTGCACACACAAAAAAAAAATGGTCTTCGTTTGTTTGAACTACGGAGACCTGAGCCTCTACACTGGGGGAACGTAGGCAACCTTCGGGTGTGGTCTAAAATATAAACAAATACCCAAATCATTCCAAATTAATGAAATGCAATTTTTATTCATTCACTGAATTATTTTGATCACTACAATGGAAATGTTGAGCTATTAAAAGACATCAAAACATTAAATCCTAAACAAGTGGTCTATTCTAATTGCAATCTCATAGGGTACAAAGAAATATCTAATCTTTCTTCGGTTTTGGGACCCATTGCTTTTGGGGACGGCCTTTAGTCTTCTTAGATGTGGGCGGAACATTCTCGAGACCACCAAGATGAGAAAAGACGCTAGGACGGGACGGAGCTTCGTCAACGGCCTTCCTTTTACCTTTGTCAAGCGGAACCTTAGAGAGGACAACCATGGGGCGCTTCCACACATGAGAAGAATTTCCCTGGCCTTTCCTCTTCTTAGGCAAATAACGGGACCTATAATCCCTCACATGGACCACCGGCTTCACGGGATCAACGGCAACAATACCCTCATTTGGCCTTCCCAAAATGGTCAAAGACGCTAGGACGCGCCTTCACAATTAGAGCAATGGGGACGGACTTATCGCCTTTGGGGACGGAAACTTTGACTTCAAAAGTAAAGGTCATCGGGGCCATCGCTACAAGAATTTTGAGGTATAGAGTAAGGGAAAGGATGTAGAATATTGATGTGTGATCATTCTGATCGAAAATGGTTTAAATCTATAGCTGTTGGAGTGCTCTGCTCAGAAAATAAAGGGGCTGGAATTCAGCAAGCCAGAAGCTCGCGCCTCCGACAAATGATGCAAGACGCGCGCGCCTCCCGCCCCCAAGTTCAGACGCGCGCGCCTTTGACAGCAGACAGAAACAGAAATAGCCTTTGTCAGTTCAGAACAAAACCCAGGTGTTCCAACGCCTTCAACCTACAGAAAAGATGAATCCCAGCAACAAGAGAAGCTCAAACGACGACAGCAAGCACGCTTTGGGCACACATTTGTTTGTAAAGAGTCGGCACTTAGGATCGAGTCTAGACAGATAACTAAAAAAGCGTAGTAAATAACTAGGATTGTGAATACATGCTAAATGTTTATTACATGAAAATGAAAAGTGTTTTCAGTCTCTCAAAGGCTACTCAGAATCATCATCATCGGCAGCACCGTGCCCACCCCCACTGCCGCTCTCAGTCTCCTCGTCATCATCATCATCATCAGCGGATTATTCCTCCTCAGATGTCTCCACCACAACATCATGACGGGTCCTCTTGGCAGCTCTCCCTGATGAACTAGCACCGCCCCTGCTCTGACTAGCTCCTCGGCTCAGACTCCTGCTCAGTGACTGCCTCGCTGAAGAGACAGCCTCATCAATATCCAGTGCAGCATCCCTGCAGCCTCGTCCCATGCCCCGAGCACCTCAGGCAGCTCCTCTCGCAGCACCAGAAACAGCACCAGCAGGATCTCTAGTCATGGCGGCAATGTCTCTGCACAGCCCTAGCACCCTCTCCTCCAGCTGACGAAGTCTCCTCCTCATCCCTTTGTTCTGTCTGCCTAAGTACCTATAAGAAACTACAGGTACCTGTTACAACAGAGGACAGAAAAAGAAAATTGCATCAACACAAGGAACAGAAGAGCAGGACTGGAACGGAGAAATGCAAAGACAGTCAGAAAAGTATACCACAGCAGCCTGAACAGGAGGCTCTCTCTCCGGCGACATGTCCTCAGGAACAATCTCCCTCTTCTCCTCATACACCCCAAAGTTTGAATAAGTATAATATGAATGAGGCAGAGGTGGATCAAAGCAATATCCAGCACCGGTGGGATAGAATCGAGCTGAAGTCTGTGGAGCAGCATGTGTCTCCCTCGGATCGGTAAACATGAAACCCTGCTGGAGGTTATGCTCCCTGAATAAACCATAATCCTGCTCTAGATGAATGAAAGGGACATCATCAACCCCCGCAATATAGACTGCCCGGTCTGCCTCTGAAAGAGCCCTCCAATTACGAGGATAGAAAGGAGGAACATCAGGAACCGCTGGCCTAGGAGGGTGGTGAAAGTCCGTCACCTGGCCACCATGCTGCCAGAACACTCTCTCTCCAAGATACATTGCCATACACTCCACTGAGCTCATCAGAAGCCTCGAGCGGGTGGGAATCAGAGTGTGCTCAATAAAAGCATAAATATCTCTCCACGGGAACAAAGAGGAGGCGACAGCCTCTGGCCTCAAAGCATCCAAGTGGCGTCGAGCTGAAAGCAAGCTGATGGGAACAGTGCCAGTCCTCACATTCCTCTCCCTATACGACCACCTCAAACAGTCGGGATACTGGGGCTGGCCCTCTCTGTTAATCTTGAAGTCCCTCAGCTCCAAGACAGCGAAGGCCCATAGCTGCAAAACAGAGGCAACAGCAGAATTAAATGACAGTTCAAAGATACAGTAGAGCAATGACAAGAAAGCTGAAAAGAAAAGGGAAAGCAGTATACCTCCCACAACAGGCTGAAGCCCGTGACCGATCTAGTGGTCGAACGGCTGGTCAGATCCATGCCGTGATAACAAGCAGCCAAGCCCGCTGCGCCCCAGTTATACTGACCGGCCTGGTCCAAGTTTATCAACAAATCAAGCAAAGCCAAGGAAGCCAATGATCCTCCACTGGCAAACAGAGTATGGGACAGCAGGTACCATATAAAACAATGGGCCACAGCATCGACCCGCTCCGCAGTGATACCCAAAGGCTCCGCTGCAAGAATACTAAAATATCGATGGATGCTTCCCCAAGTGACTCGGTAATTCTTCACCGGGAAGCCACAGTCAACCAAAGCCAACAGCTCGTCAGCAGTCCGAAGGGTCCCTCTCAAGACACAAGGGACAGGCTCCCCCGCAAATAGCAGACCAGTCAATGCCGTGAAGTCAGTAGGCGTCATCGTGACCTCTCCCATAGGCAGATGAAAAGTATGGGTGGTGTCCCACCATCTCTCTCTCAGAGCCTGAATAACATCCGAATCATTCTTCAAGCCCGGCAGACTGGTAATAAAGAGGCCGAAATGGGTGGTCTGAACTCGAGCCCTGACATTCTCGGGCAGCTTACTCCAAATGGTAACCGGACCATGAGCTCCGCCTCGAATCTCTGACAGGCGGCTCCACTTCTGAAAAGAAACAAAAAACAACGAAAATTTCATCAGCATAATGGCTAGAAAACGGACAAACCCAAAACAGAAATTTCAACATGCATGCGAGTGTGTGGGTATAGAAATGGGTATCCGAACATGTTTCTTACAATAAATCAACAACAACGACAACAAACAGCGACGATCAACAAAAGAAGTTGCAGCGAAAAATACGGGTGAAACAGAGCAGCCCCAAAGCGCGAAAATCACAAAAAGAATAAAAGATTCTTACCGATCCCGCTGTGACAAAGTGGGAGATATAGGTATGTGGCTGGTACGTGAGCAAACTCGGGTCCATCGCCTCAATTCCAACCTCGGGCTCCTCGTCCTGTGGCATCTCGAATGGAGGAGATTGTTGACGATCCAACATCGTTTCTATGATAGAATCGCTCCTAGAACAACAAGAAAGTGTTTTGGGGTGATTTCTCCGCGAAAATTTGGTTCAGAATTTGGAGGGTTCTTTGAAATTTTGAAAACTCGCCAGAAAAGTGAACTGTCTGTTTACATATGCTGAACTGGAACAGGATGCACGCGCCTCCCGCTATGTCACTAAGACGCGCGCGCTTCCCGTAGCGAAGATCAGACGCACGCTCCTTTGCTTCCTGACAAATTCAAACACAGCTCCCCACACGGGAATCAAGGTGTCACATCCATGCTCATCTGAGTTTCAGCTCTACCACTATAAGATGAGTGAAGTTCGTAACAGGCGCCATTAATTCTCAAAGATTAGTTTTTTACAATTCATCCCCAGCACAAAGCACTCCGCAGTCAACTGTGCCCGCACCCCATCAAAAGTTAAAGTCAAACAGTCAACATCAAAGTACGACTCACGACAACAACTTGGTCCGGGGTGAACCACATAATCACCGCCTACGCATCAAGAAAAATCTACATCCATTCAAAGCAAACGGTCCTCTAGGCCCCGCACTTCAGCAGACGTCCTCTAGGCCCCGCACTTCAGCAGACGGTCCTCTAGGCCCCGCACTTCAGCAGACGGTCCTCCAGGTCCCGTACTCAAGCAAACGGTCCTTCAGGTCCCGCACTCAAGCAGACGGTCCTCCGGGTCCCGTGTTCCAGCAAACGGATCTCGCTATCAGCAAACAGGTCCCGCTTCCAGCAAACAGATCTCGCTATCAGCAAACAAGTCTCGCTTCCAGCAAACGGATCTCACTATCAGCAAACAGGTCCCGCTTCCAGCAAACAGATCTCACTATCAGCAAACAGGTCCCGCTTCCAGCAAACGGATCTCGCTATCAGCAAACAGGTCCCGCTTCCAGCAAACGGATCTTGCTATCAGTAAACAGGTCCCGCTTCCAGCAAACAAAATCCCGCCTTCAGCAAAAGGATCCCGCTATTGGCAAAGCCGCTCACACAGGGAGCGCACCCTTATCTCTCAAAGCCGCTCACACAGGGAGCGCACCTCTATCCCCTGCAATTTCAAATTCCTGCTTTTATCGAGTCTTTTTTCTTGGTGATGTCCTATGTGGATGTCTGTCTTTCGTCGGCGCGTTTGCTTCGCAATCCTCGCCGCCGAGGGGCTCTGTATACACCTCGCCTTGGACCGCTCACCCCGATTGCACACTTGATTTTGTGTTTCTCCCTCTTTTAAGTGTTTTCTGTTAGTTCCTGTTACTTTGGTTAAGTTCCAAACGGACTCCGTCAAGTCCCGGGACTAAACTGAATAACAGTTCTAACTTTCTAGTCCATTCTGTCAAAATTTGCCTTTCAGGGTCGCGCGCCTCCACCCCTTGAGGCCAGACGCGCGCGCCTTCCGCCGCCTAGGTGGGATGCGCACGCTTCTGGGGTGTGTCAGTTACAGATTCTGCCCAAGAATCTCTCCCTTGCTCATTATACATGATTTTGCCCGGGAAAGATTTCTTGGAGACTCCGTTTGGCTCCAAAAACATTCCTCTTTCAACTATAAAAACCCCTCCAATCCATCATTGGAGGGTACCTTGGACCTTTTCCTCAATCTTTACTCACTTCTTTTCTAGAATTTTCCTTTAGACCTTTGTCAACTAAGTACTCAACCTCTTCTTCAAGGCTTTTCAAGAGGTTCTCTTTGAAGGTTACTATAGGTAAATGTTTTAACTCTCCTTCTTCTTCTTCTTCTTCTTCTTCTTCTCCAATCAAATGTGCAATCACCCCAAAACCATTTGGGATATGACACCAATGGTCCTTTCATTACATTGAATTGGCCTAGGAGTCATCTCCCTACATTCTAAACTTTAAAACCCCTCTTTTATCATCATTCAAATAGGAAGAACACATTTATCTTAAAAAGTGAATTATGAACAAACAAGACCGACTTTGCTCGGGCGAAATGGGTGTTTAAGTACTTCCCGTTTCGTAACCTAACCCCCGAACCCCTCATCCCAAAGAATCTCTGTTTTTGTAAATCAAAATTAGGCTCATGAACATTAGGTTTTCTTACGTTCCTAAAAAACGTGGGTGGCGACTCTAAAATCAATTAGACATCCTAGGTAATTCACGCGCTCTAGCCAAGCCGTGGTTCCCTGGGGTATCTACAGTGGCTATGGCAAGTAAAATTCTTATAGACTTGATCATTGCTACGGGCGAAAAGGTTTCATCATAGTCGATTCCATGAATCTGCCTATAGCCTTTC
The DNA here is from genome assembly GCA_026119855.1 of Campanula takesimana. Lineage (NCBI taxonomy): Eukaryota > Viridiplantae > Streptophyta > Magnoliopsida > Asterales > Campanulaceae > Campanula > Campanula takesimana. Next base: position 26,854 of record JAOWBW010001370.1, on the reverse strand, counting down.
GCTACAAGTCTAGCTTTATAATTATGCACCTTTCCATCCATGTCAGTTTTCTTTTTGAAAACCTACTTGCATCCTATGGTTTTTACACCTTCGGGCGCATCTTAGGATATCCCACGAAATTACATTTATCAGACTTGTGTGCGAGTTTGTCAGAGATTAGTCTCTTGACATAGGCCTCACAACCCCAAATCTTCATAAAAGAAAGATTAGGCTTCTTTCCTTTCCACATCTTATATGGTGTTTTAGGAACAGCTTTTGTTGGAACATTATTTAGTGTAAGAGCAGCCGTTTCTAGTGCATGTCCCCAAAAGGATAAAGGAAGATTAACTTGAATCATCATGGAGCGGGCCATATCCAATAAAGTCCTATTTCTCCGCTCAGACACACCATTCCATTGTGGTGTTCCAGGTGGAGTTAATTGTGAAACAATTCCACAATCTTTAAGATGATTGTCAAATTCTTGGCTTAAATATTCTCCACCACGATCAGATCGAAGTGCTTTAATAGTTTTGCCAAGTTGATTTTGTACTTTATTTTGAAATATTTTAAATATCTCAAAATACTCACTTTTATGTTTCATTAAGTAGACATAGCCATATCTACTAAAATCATCAGTAAAAGTTATGAAGTATTGATATCCTCCTCTAGCACTGCTGCTCATTGGTCCACACACATCAGTATGTATGAGTCCCAATAAGTCACTAGCCCTTTCACTACTCTTAGTAAAAGGTTTCTTTGTCATCTTTCCAAGTAAACAAGACTCACAAGTTTCATATGATTCAAAATCATGTGAATCTAAAAGTCCATCTCCATGGAGTTTTGAGATACGCTTCTCATTTATATGACCAAGATGGCAATGCCACAAATAAGTATGATTTACATCATTAGGTTTGGATTTCTTATTTACATTATAAATATTCTCATTATTCCCACTTTCAACATCAAGAATATAAAGGCCATTAAATGAACATGCAGTACAATAAAGCATCTCATTTAAATAAATAGAAAACTTCTTATTCTTAATAAGAAAACTATAACCTTCATTATCCAAACAAGAAATTGAAATAATATTTCTACTTAAATCCGGAACGTAATAATAATTGTTCAAAACAAGAATTAATCCGCTAGGTAAAATGGCATCATATGTTCCTACGGCTAATGCAGCAACTCTTGCTCCATTCCCCACACGTAGGTCCACTTCGCCATCTTTAAGTAGCCTTCTATTCCTTAGTCCCTACACATTTAAACAAATGTGAGATCCACATCTGGTATCTAATACCCAGGAGCTAGAAGTAGAAAGAAGAACATCTATAACATAGATACCTGAAGTAGAGGCAGTCCCACTGCTCTTCTTCTTCTTCTTCATCTCTTCCTTGTAAACCTTGCAATTCCGTTTCCAATGACCAATCTCATTGCAGTGGAAACAAATTGCATCATTTTGGGAAGCAGGTTTAGTTAGCATTAGCAACAATTGCCTTGCCAATCTTGGGTTTGACAACTTTTGTCTTACCCCCTTTTCCTGTGACTTTCTGGCCCTTTTCTTCCTTTGATAATATGAGCACAGGAGCGGCTTCTTTACCGATTTTATTTTCCGCTGTCTTTAGCATCCCATGCAACTCAGACAGGGACTTATCCATCCCATGCATATTAAAGTTCATTACAAACTGATTATAGATTTTGGGCAATGAATTAGGAATAAAATCAGTGGCCAACTCAACCTCAATGGGATGGCCAAGCCTCTCTAGATGCTCAAAGTGAGCCTTCATCTTTAGAACATAAGGGCCTACAGCCTGCCCATCACTCATCTTGCATGAGACGATGGAAGCTATAGTATCAAACCTTTCTTGCCACGCCTGTTCTTGAACATGTCTTTCAACTCAACAACAAGGTCATATGCCTCCAAGTGTTCAAGAGTCTTCTGAAGCTCAGAACACATGGCTGTAAGCATGAGACAACCCACCTCACAAGAATCACTCTTGTGTTTCTTGTAGGCGTTTCTCTCATCCTTGAGGGCATATGATTTAGGTTCATCCTCAGGAACGGACTCATAAAAAATATAGAGCTTATCTTCATGCTTTAGAACAATTCTAAGGCTACGGATCCAATCCGTGAAGTTAGATCCATTTTCTTGAAGTTTTTCCTTCTCAAGGATTGATCGCAATGATAAAGAATTTGAACTTTGAGCCATTATCTACAATTATGCAAACATATAATTAAATATAAGTACCAACTTAGTTTTAAAGATATTACAAATATTAGTATTTCACAAATACTCCCACTAAATTATATAACCTTCATATACATCCAATGTATAATATAATTTAATTGGGGTAAGATCCATATTTCATTTAATTTTACGTCCGTGATGGCAAGATGCATAAAATTAAACTATTTAGGTAGATAACTCCTTATCAATCATATCATATATGATTCTTAGATCTTTTATGAGATTATATTAAGACATCATATGTCATGCATGTTTTAATCTCATCTGTGCCTTAGGCCCAAAACTCTTTTGATAGCCTAATTAAGTCAACCCACTTTAAACGCATATGAACCACTCTTTCACTCATCTTGTTCATACATGAATAAAATCAATGCACCTCACGATGGTTAGAGCGCGCATGAAAGTATCCATGTAATCCCAAGTGTTTTAATCATGGGTCGGCACGGAACTTAAATTTTAATTGAAGGTTCACAACATATAGCATATAACACATTTATGATCACATAAGATAAACATGTTACACATCAAGTTTAGTCATTAAATTAATCTCTATTAATTTAAGCATGATATTATGTGTCATTAGTTTCTCTATAATTATGAGGATGTGACTATTTGAACTTTGGTTATTATCTCCAAATCAAGACAACAAAATGCGGCCGAACTAAGCCATAAGGCAACCACAATTCCGCACTAATCCAAGAAACCAAGAAAGTAGTCCATGTGGCCGAAACTAAGTAATAGATGGTCTCGATGAACGTAGGTCAATTGCATTCACAATTCCACATGGATCTCCAATCTTTGAATCAAGAACTTTGTTTCTCAATTTTAGCAATTATGAACTCTTCATAATTCTAACTTCGTTTTATCTTTGAATCTTTGATTATGATCAAGTTTGGGAAACACAGTCTCGAGAACGTAGGCTAGCCATCCAAACCTTGAACTAATCTCAGAATTCAACAAACTAAAACAAATAGGAAATTCAAACCCCAAGGTCCACACCCGCGATCTAAAGGACACACCCGCACAAGACCCGGAGGTCCGGCCGGGTCGCCTACTAGGTCCGGTCGGACCCTTTGAAAAATCGAAATTTTAAAGTTCCAAAATTTGTACCAAATTATTTTTCCCGATTCAATTAGGATTTGGTGTTCTTGGTGATCCAATCACCATGATCATCAAAACCTTTAATAAACAATATATTCATGAATCTCTTAGATTATCAAAACTTTGTTCAAATCAAAAAATTGATAACCCAACAATTTTGAATCCAACATAATTTTTTATTGCGATTGAATAGTGCGATTAAAGTTTATGAAACAATAAACCACATAAACGCATATAACACATAAACATCATAATCCTAATATTCAAATCATGCTAGGCACATAAACAATTTATATACACACAACATGATTATGCATTGAAATAATCAACATGAACGGGGCTCTGATACCACTGTTGGGTTTCGTAGTAACATGCGCAGCGGAATTAAGCATTTAAAATTTATGAAACCCAAAGCCTATAGATCCATTCATATGATTATGACAAATACATCTACTATGAATACAACCCTAGAAGTGTTTCTTGATTTCTTGATCTTTGAGTCTTGGGTTCTTCGCGGCTTTCGAATCACGAACGCAGGAACACGAACACGAAGATGATAACGAAATCACCCTCTTTGGATATCCACACGCGAACGAATATTAAGAAATATTTCTTAATCTTGACTGCTAGATCAAAAGGAATGTTGGTCCCAGAAGGGCAACAAGGGTATGAAAAATGCTAGGGGGTGAATAGCGTTTTTAAATTCTTTTCAAACCCTTTTGCAAATCAATGGCAAATGCGCACGACTCTTAATTTGGCTAAGTATAGCGCGCAGCAAGAGTGTGAAATGCACAGCAGAAACTTAAAGCAATCACTTATGCGCAGAAGTGTAAATACGCACGCACTAAGTTTAGCTTAAAGATTGGCGCAAAATGGAACTAAGGCAATAAGCATACAAACACAATTCAATCTGCGCAATGTAACTACAAAGATCAAACAAAGCAATATGTAAGTAAAGCTTAAGAGTAGAAAACAAAGCACAATAAATAGACAAGCTATTTGGAGAGATTCGATCGGGAAATGATCTACGTCCTCTACCAAGATGGTTAGTCTTGGATTTCTAATGAAGATCTTATAATATGAGAGAGTTACAAGTTATAACGATTTAGAACAAACTAACTCAAAGATCTATAATCTATGAAAGAACAAATCCTAGACAATAACCGGTGTATCTCTAGAAGTAAGATCGATGAGATCGAAACTTCAAGAGGTGTGTGTGTGTGTCGAAATTCTGGGCTCTATGAATCGTATGATGGAAAGCATAAGAAATTTTGGTGATACAAAGGCTTATAGGATCTGGGCTTGGATTGAGTATGAAGGTATTAAGGTTATTCTTGGGAATTCTGGAAATGAGCAAGCAATCTTCAAATCTTCAAATCTTTCTCTTTGAAAGCAAAAGCACAAGCAGCTTGGAAAATGAGGAAGAGCTGGCTATTTATAGTGGAGCTCCAAGAACTAGCCGTTGGGGAGCTTCAGCAAGGACGATGTGCTGTCACAATGTGATTGGTGCGCAGCTGTCCTTTATAGCCGTTGGAGACAGCAAGTTGACAGCTTTCAGATATCTTTTAAAAGGATGACAGCTGTCTTCAATTTGAATTTCAAACTGAGGCGCATCTCTCCATCCACGTGTATGCTGAGTGTGCACGGTTTATCGATTGTCCACATCAGCACTTTGACTCATACCCAAAAGTGTAGCTTTACATAACGCTTTCCAATCTATACAAAGGTGAGTTCAGGAAATAAGAGATTTGACTAAGGTATATCTACGCTGCGCATGAAAATCATGCGCATTGAAGTGCGCAGATGGTGCTGCGCATGAAGGTCATGCGCACCATACTTAGACATTTACTCATGAGACCTCAAATCTAAAGCTTCAGCCCTAAACACTAAGCCTAGTCTATAAAGAGGACTTAGCTAAAAAATTGAAGTTATAAAACTTCTTACATAGGGTCCTAAAGTCCTTAAAATAAACTTAGGTGATGGTATCAATCAATTCTAACATAATTAGGAGGGTTAAATAATAAGCATACCCAACAATCTCCCCCTAAATAATTGATGCCATTACCTACTACAACAAAGGCGATACAAGGTACTTGATAAAAACATGTCCATAAGAATGTAAATGGTAAATCATGTCTCAAGTCCATGCACACACTAGCCAGTGTTATAGATTTCTAGTCTATCCAAAAGAATAACTTACATAATGGGAAAGACAGAAATATCATTCAGAGCATACAAAAAAAAATAATGAGTTTAAGTTTGAGTATGCGTTTAACTGAATGTTTAAACATCATGCAATGAAATATGAGCAGATATGAGTATGCGCATAATGTAGAGTTTAGATAAAACATTCATTGCTCCACAAACGAAAAGTTTGAATTGAACAAAGTTTTGTGAAAACCAATGATGCATTCTTCTCATTAGAACTTGAAAGATTTGAGTTACAGGTACAAGTTTTACATGGAAGAAAAATCAAAAGCAAAAGTAATGTGCGCATCAAAAACTTACATTTTGCGCAACAAAAAATTACACTTCTAGTCTATGTGAATCCTAGAGAGTGCTTCCCTAAGCTCGTTCTGCAGGCCGGTAATTTTGTCCATTATCTCGATCTTGAGAGCTTGAAACTTGGCGTTGTATTCCACAGCCTGGTTAACATAAGTCTTCATGCCGGAGCGCATCAGATCATTATCTTTCTGAAGGTCTTCAGAGACTCTGTTAAAAGTATTCTCAAGGGAACCAAATTGGTTAGCCAGAGATTGCTGAGCGGAAGCAACATAATCCAGAATCTCCTTCTGCCCATCCGCAAGAGTTTTGTTCAACTCTACTTGAACCATATTTTGGCTTGCTTGCATATCCAGCATAGCTTGGTTCATGGGTCCATTGAATGTATCACTGAACTGAACTAAGAAGTGAGTGACATGAGATTTTAGCGCATCGATGGAGGAGGAAGGGCTGGAATCCCTAGGCGCAAAGTTATCAATGGTGTTTATAACTTTGGCAGTTTCAATATGGATTACCTCAGAGAGAGTATTTTCCAAAGTGCTAAGTGCTTTTGACAGACCATGCATAGAGGGAATCTTCGAGAGCGCAGTGGTAATAATACCAAAGTCATGCTCTAAGTCATGGCGGAGCGCTTCGTAAATTTAAGGCATATGCGCAGCTGCAGAACTGGTTGCCAGCGCATCAGCAGCAGCAGAACCGGCTGCCTTTGTTGAACTCTCCCCCTTAATGGCACAATCAATAGCTTGAAGTAAACTGGCTTGCGCATCTAGCCTTGCAGACTGCGCATCCAGCTGTTCTTGAATTTTGGCTTGCGCAGTGACCACCTGGAAATGCTGGGTTTGCGCAGCAAATTGATTTGCCTGGATAGTCTGAAGCATGGCCAAGACTTGGTGCATGTCAGTTGTTGAACTTGAGGGATCTGAGGGAGCAGTTGCTGGAGTTACAGCAGGAATAATTGGAGAAGTCTGTGAAGCTACAGTAGGTTGTACAGGAGTGGTAGCAGAAGCAGGAGTCTCTTGCGCATGAACTGGAGAGTAATGCGCATGGATAGGAGAACGATGGACCTCATAATCTTCTGAGCTTGAGTCTTCCCCATCTTCAACTATAGGCGCATCCTCATAAACAGTAGGATCAGGCGCATCATGAGCAAAGCCTTCACTATTAATGAAGACTGGTGGGGCTTGCTGCGCAATGTTTCTCTGCGTAATTGCAGCTAGCCTTGCTTCCCTTGCAATTTCCCGCGCAGTCTTTCAGTGCGCGAAGGAGAATGCCTTGGAGGATCTGATTCAACATCAGATAAATCTTCCACAGTACGGTTTGAGGCGCGTTTCTTGGTAGAAACCTTCTTAACCCGGCGCTTGGGAGTAGACTTCTTTGCAGACATTGGGATATTATCCTCACTAGAAGTTTCCTTGTGCGTATCCTTAGGAATCTCCCCCTGAGATGGTGCAGCCTTAGAGGTTCCAGTGGATTTGGAAGGGCTGATGAGTGGGTCATTGAAAGCACCTTCAAATTCATCTTCCTCTTGGGGCGCAGGAGAGGTAGATGCGCGCATTGACTTATGCGCAGGTGGAGGGGGCGCAGCATCATTTTCTACATGGACGTCTTCATCAGACTCATCCAGTAGGGTTCTAGAGACCTTTTCCTTCTTTTTCTTCTTCTTTTCTCCTCAGGCTCAACAACCTTTGCTTTCCTTTTCTCATCCTTATTCTTTTTCTCCTCAGACGCATCAACCTTACCTCTCTTCTGCTCTTCAGGCACAGTGGCTTTAGCCTTCTTGGATTTCTTAGGAGGCGCAGGGTCAGCTGTAGCCTTGCGCTTCTGGACAGGCGCAGAAGGCTCTTTGATAGTTATCCTAGGCGCAGCAGTAGATTTGATGGCCTTCTTCTTCTTGCGCTTGGGTGTATCAGCAGCCAATCCCTTGCCTTTCTCCTTATCACCCACCTTGTTCACCACAGGCTCATAGAAAGATTCATTTTCAGAATCTGACTCAGATGTGGAGGCTTCCTTGAGCTCACTATCAGAAGTTGGAGGTGAGCCTTGGTCATCAGGATGAATATCCTCAAACATCTCAACTGGATCAGCAGCTCAGTACATGCAGTAATCAAAGTTGTTAGCTTCATGCTGGAAATTCTGAAGGAATACGCGAGAATACGTGCACGTAGAAGTCACATCAACCTTTAAAGGGGGTCCTCATCCACCAATTTGCGCACCTTGGGGAAGCGCATGAAGATAGCGGTGAGGATTCTGCAGTGAGTTTTGTACTTGGGTGGCCTCTTGGTGTCAGCGGCCTTTTTCTTGTACACGCGCACCCAACGCACTAACTCATCAAAGATGATTTCAACCCAGCTTAACTTATTCTTCTTGTAGATGGCAGCGCAGCACATCCACTGCTTGCTGGTGAAAGTTGATTTATTTCCATTCTTGCAGTTGATGGTGTCCCCAATCAAAGTGAAGATGTGGTACATAAGTTCTCCAAACTCCTTCCTATCGTGGTTGTTGTATTGACCAACCAGCGTAGGGATCTTGATCAGCTTCTGCGTAACTTTGTCTTGCACATCCTGTGATAGCTTCTTCTTATTGCACGCAGGAAGACCCATTGTCTGTCTGATATGCGCATAGTTGATCGTTACAGAAACCCCGCGAACTGAACTTTTGAGGCAAGGAACTGTAATATTGTCATACACGCCATCAACTTCTTCTGCGTTGCTGAAGAATTCATCGATGTAGGAGGGAAGGATGAAAGTCTGGCCCTTGGTGAAAAGAGGTAGAATTCCAGAAGTGTCCATGATCTCCATCATATAGCGTCCAAGCGCATCATGCTTAAGATCTTCAGCATCAATTTCCCAACCGGGAATGAAGTAGTTAAGATTCCGCGCAAAAAAACAAAATTGAAAATTAGGTCTGGACATGCGCATGGAGAGAAGCGCATGCGCATGAGCGATATGCGCAGCGCATGAACTAGACTCCATACTTAGAACAAATAATAAATATAAAGGGTAAAAATGTCCAAAACACAAAATTTAAATCAAACGCCTAGAATGGGCACGAAAAGCAGAAACACAATCAATAATCAACCCAAGGCACATCATAGGACTATTCATCAATAACATGAAGAACATGCATCGAATACATGAAGAACACCAAGAACATGAAAATGTCAAAGTGCTCCAAAATGCATAAAAAGCATATCAAAATGTTCGAAATGAAAAATCACACACAAACAAGTAAACCACAGCAGTAACAACAACATTAAACACCCAGGATCTGAGAAAAACGAAAGAGAATTTGAAAAGGTATAAAATTCGAAAAATCTTAGAGATCATATCAAATGATCATTAATCGTAAAACAAATTACATATATGAATAGCTATGAGTAAAACGAACACATAGCATCAAATAATTTGAAAAATGAGCAACGGATCATAGAGAAATCAGAAAGGGGAACATTCAGACCTTCGACTCAGAAATGGCGGGAAAAAAAACTGAGTTTGAGATCTTACCATTTGAGGATCCTCGGATTTCTTGGATGATGTAGATGTCTTGGGAGCCATCAGATTTTATATAGAAGAATGTTGTGTGCGAAAAATAGAGTGTGAATGATGAGTGCAGAGAGAAAGAAAAGTCAGAGAGTAGAGAGAAAAAGGAGTTGGTTGAGTGTATAAGAAAATTTTGAGTGAAGTGAGGAAGAAAACGGCGGTTTAGAGGGTTATAGCCGAAAAGGGTATGGTGACGTCACGGTGCACTGATACAAGAGTTGGTGTGTCAGGTGAGTGAAGCGCACGCGCGAGTGAGGCGCACGCGCAGGTGACGTGGACCAATGAGGAGCGCGCGTGAAAATCCCTAGCCGCGCGCGTGTGTCAGACATTAATGGTCACGAAGAGACTCTTCCACTTTCGTCATAAGTAGCACACACTAAGTATTAATGGCGCGTCACTCAATGCTTTTTCATTAAATGAGGTGGGACATGCGCAGGGGTAGAAAAGTAATTTCCCAGGAATATTTAAAAAGAAATGACGAGGGAAAATACATAATTACGCAAGTACCCTTGCAAATTATGTGCTGACTCAGCAAGTCAAGGACCTAGGTGTAACTATTGATAAGAAAACTTACCTGAGGTCCACGTGGCATGCGCATGAAGTATATGCGCAGTTCTATAGAGTGCAGAGATTCTTAGAAATCTCAGATGTATTGCCTTACGCGCATCATCATGTGCACATGAAATGCGCAGCGCATGAGGCATCTAACTTAGAAATTTCAAGAAGACTCAAAAGCATTAGTATTGACAAATTTTATGGACAAATTTAGCTGAGTCAAGCATACCCATTTCACCTCTCAAAAAGATGAACCTTTTAGCATCAAGTGCTTTTGTAAGAATATCAGATTTTTGATAGTCAGTTCCCACGTGTTCCAAATGAATATTTCTTTTCTCCACGTGGTCTTTGAGGAAGTGATACTTGATGTCAATATGCTTGGTCTTGGAGTGCATGACAGGATTTTCAGAAACCGCAATAGTTGATGTATTGTCGTAGTAGATGGGACAATTTTTTTCTTTGATGTCATAATCCACCAATTGCTGCTTCATTCACAGAATCTGATAGCAACAGCTTCCAGCAGCAATATATTCTGCTTCAGTAGTTGAGACAGAAACTGCAGCTTGTTTCTTACTAGCCCATGACACAAGTCGATATCCGAGGAAATGACAAGTGCCGCTTGTGCTTTTCCTGTCAATTGTGCACGCTGCATAATCCGCATCTGAATTGTTGGTAGTGGTGCCCTAGGCACGTTTAATAAACGTTGTAATTGTTATCATTTATTTCATATCAATAAAGAGATGTTTTGATTATTATTGTTGTTCATGTTTACTTATAATAATCTCCGTCCCTAGTACTTGTTAAGCACTAGTATAAAGGCTAAATGATCATGGGATGATCATGTTAGATTTATGGGTACTTGTTTGGAACAAGATACTGGACATGACCCGCTGTATGAGATTTATGTCATGGTCCATGTCGTACATATATCTCATATTAGTTATGTCATTTGAATCCTTAGACATGAAGTTATTATAGTCTTCCACTTGATGAACGTTGTGTTTGACATATTCAAACGCTACCTTAACACGGTAGTTATAAAGGGTATGGTTGGCATAATCGGATTCCCGTTGGGAAGAATAATAAGCTAAATGGATTTGTCCCTCCACGGAGAGATGTCAAGCTTGGGCCCCTCGAAGGAATGATGTTGATGAAATGTTCGGCCGGACTCAAATGGATTGATTGGATCAATAGCATTTGGATTATCAACATATTCGGAATCGAGAAAGTATTGAACAAAACAAGTTGACTGTTTGACCATGACTTGTGTTCAATGACGTCGAGGACAAAGGGATTATGACATATTCTAAAGGAATGCGAACTTGTATCTAGTTATACTATTTGGGTAGATATGACGGTTTGCTAGAACCTAATCATATCTTATGGTTTCATGTTTGAACCCATTGCCAACTTAGTATAATCCTAGAGGGTCACACACAATAGAACGAATCTTTAAAAAGGACTACATTGGAATTTTGGAAATTCTGGACATTCTGGGGAAGTGGGCGACCGCACATAATGGACTGGGCGGCCGCACACTTATCTCAGTTTTGTACCAGTTTTGCTTCAGATAGTTGTGCGACCGCACAGTGCATTCTGGGCGGCCGCACAATACTGTCGGGTGGCAGATTCCTAATTTGATTAGGAAACGAATTTTGGACGGATTTTGACACAAGTTTCCTATTTGGAATAGGTCATACTTGTGTATAAAAGACCAAATTCGGCCAGCACTCTAAGAAAATAATTTTGTGAGTCTCAAAGAGTTTGAGAGAGGGTTTATTTTGTTCTAAGACATTCTTGGTTGAAGAACAAAATAATACACAAAATAAATTCTATATAGTTCTTTTGATTGTGAAAAAGTGTTTCACAATTTGGTCTAGCAACCAAGATCAAAGAAGCTCCTTTGATATTCGTTCGAAGTGTGGATACCGCTAGAGGGTGAAAATCATCATCTTCAAAGTTCGTGTTCAAGCTTTGTGATCGTGATCAAGTCTTCAAACCTCCACCAAAGACCAAGAGAATTTGATAGCCATCAAGGGTTAGTTTATTCCTTTATTCTTATGTTGCATTTGATTTAATCATATGAATGGATCCATGGCTTTGGGTTTCAAAATTTTAAATGCTAAATTCCGCTGCGCATGTATCTACGAAACCCAACAGTGGTATCAGAGCCCCGTTCATATTGATTAATTCAATACTTGGATCATGTTATGTGTATATAAATTGTTTATGTGCCTTGCATGATATGAATATTGGAATATGTGATGTTTATGTGTTATGTGATTTTATGTGGTTTATTGTTTTGCAACTTTAATCGCACGATTCAATCGTAATAAATAAATTATGGTGGATTCAGAATTGTTGATTATTAATTTTTGATTGGATCAAAGTTTTAATAATCGGGGAAAAACGATTTTGAGACAAAATTTTCGAACTTCAAAATTCTGTACATTCTGATCAGTTTGGGCGACCGCACAAAATCACTTGGGCGGCCGCACATGTTTGGGCGACCGCACAGTGAGTTTTGGGCGGCCGCACATAAGGATCAGATTGTCTGATTTTTGGTTGAAATCAGAATTTGGAATTTTCGAGAGGTCCAACAAAACCAGTAACAGAACCAGTCCAGACTTGCTGATCTGGAATGGGTTTTGGGTAGTTGGTTTATGTGAGGATCTTGGGGTTTGATTTTCCTATTTGTTTTAGTCTTGTGATTCTAAGATTGGTTCAAGGTTTGGATGGCTAATCTGCGTTCATCGAGATTGTGTTTCCCAAACTTGATCGCAATCAAAGTTTCAAAGATAAAACGAAGTTAGAATTATGAAGAGTTCATAATTGCTAAAATTGAGAAACAAAGTTCTTGATTCAATGATTGGAGATCCATGTGGAATTGTGAATGCAATTGGCTTACGTTCATCGAGACCATCTATTGCTTAGTTTCGGCCACATGGACTACTTTCTTGGTTTCTTGAATTAGTGCGGGATTGTGGTTGCCTAATGGCTTAGTTCGACCGCACTTCTTGTTGTCTTGATTTGGAAATAATAACCGAAGTTGAAATAGTCTCATCCTCATAATTATAGAGAAACTAATGACACATAAATACCATGCTTAAATTAATGGAGATTAATTTAGTGGCTAAACTTGATGTGTAACATGTTTATATTATGTGCTCATAAATGTGTTATATGCTATATGTGATGAATCTTCAAAAAAAGTTTTAAGTCCTTTTGCCATGCCATGATTAAAACACTTGTTTATACATGAGTAATTTTATGTGGGCTCGCCAAAGCGAGGTGCATTGATTTTATTCATGTTTGAGCAAGATGAGTGAATAAGAGTTTCCTATGCGTTTAAAATGGTTGGACTTAATTAAGCGTCAAAACAGTTTTGGGCTTAAGGCAAAGATGAGATTTAACATGCTTTTTGAAATTGGATTTCTTAAAGAATCTCATGAAAGGAACTGAGAGTCATATGAGATATGATTGACAAGAGTTGTCTACCTAATTGATTTAATTTTGAGCGGTGCGCCAAAGCGTACTCAAAATTAGATTAAAGCGGGATCTCAACCCATTTAAATTATACAATACATTGGATGTATAAAGAAGGTTGTATAATTTGGTGAGAGTATTTTGTTTTAAAATACATTATTTATCTCTTTAATGAAAACCGGTACTTATTAAATTTTGGAAATTTTTGCATATTTGTAGATAATGACTAATAACACTCAATCAATGTCGTTGCGATCGATCCTTGAGAAGGATAAGCTCGAAGAGAATGGTACCAACTTTATGGATTGGATCCGTAGCATAAGAATCGTTCTTAGGCAAGAAGATAAGTTGTACATTATCGATGGGCCTCTCCCCGCTGAACCACCGCCTACTGCCCCTAGGGTAGAAAGAGACAATTACAAGAAACATCGTAATGATTCTAGAGATGTAAGTTGTCTCATGCTTGCTGCTATGTGTTCAAAACTCCAACAAAGTTTGGAACATTTGGAAGCCTATGAGATGGGCATGGAGTTGAGAACCATGTTTCAAGAGCAAGCTAGGCAAGAGAGGTACAAGACCATTGTTGCATTCACTACTTGTAAAATGAATGAAGGGCAACAAGTGAGTCCTCACTTTCTTAAAATGAAAGGTTATGTAGAGCACCTTGAGAAACTTGGCTATCCAATCCCATTGGAGCTAGCTACGGATCTCATTCTTAATTCATTGCCTAAAAGTTATAATCAGTTTGTAATGAATTATAACATGCATGGAATGGATAAGAATCTCTCTGAGTTGCATGGGATGCTCAAAACTGCAGAGATGAAAATTGTGGAGAAAGGTTCTCCCGTGCTCTTGGTTCATGATGGGAAGAAGGCTAGTGCCAAAGGAAAGGGTAAGAAAGTTGTCAAACCCAAAATAAGCAAGGCAAAGGTTGCCAAGGCTTCTGAGGCAAAACCTGATTCACAAAAGGAAGCAATCTGTTTCCATTGTCAAGAAATTGGTCATTGAAAACGTAATTGCAAGGCTTTCTTGGAAGAGCAAAAGAAGAAGAAGGGCAGCAAGGCTGCGTCGACTTCATGTATCTATATGATAGATATTCTCCTTTCTACCACTGATTCTTGGGTATTGGATACCGGATGTGGTTCTCACATTTGTCTAAATGTGCAGGGATTAAAGAATAGGAGACTGCTTAAAGAAGGTGAAGTAGATCTACGTGTGGGGAATGGAGCAAGAGTTGCTGCATTAGCCGTAGGGACTTATGAAGTCACTTTACCTTCCGGATTAATTCTTGTTTTGAACAATTGTTATTATGTTCCGGATTTAAGCAGAAATATTATTTCAATTTCTTGTTTGGATAATGAAGGTTTTAAGTTTCTTATTGAGAATAAGAAATTTTCTATTTATTTAAATGATGTGCTTTATGGTATTGCTAATTCATTTAATGGCCTTTATATCTTGGATGTCAAGAATGAAAATAATGTCTATCATGTAAATAAGAAATCTAAACCTAATGATGTAAATCATACTTATTTGTGGCATTGCCGTCTTGGTCATATTAATGAGAAGCGTATCTCAAAACTCCATGGGGAGGGACTTTTGGGTTCATGTGACTTAGAGTCATATGATACTTGTGAGTCGTGTCTTCTTGGAAAAATGACTAAGACACCTTTTACCAAGTTGGGTGAAAGGGCAAGCGACTTATTGGGGTTGATACATTCCGATGTATGCGGACCATTAAGTAGCAATGCTAGGGGAGGATTTCAATACTTCATAACCTTCACTGATGATTATAGTAGATTTGGGTATGTTTACCTAATGAAACATAAAAGTGAAGCATTCGAGATATTTAGAATATTTCAAAATGAAGTAGAAAAACAACTTGGCAAAAGTATAAAGGCACTTCGATCAGATCGTGGTGGTGAATACTTGAGTCAAGAATTTGATGATCATCTAAAGAATTGTGGAATAGTTTCACAATTGACTCCACCTGGAACACCACAATGGAATGGTGTGTCCGAGAGGAGGAATCGGACTTTGTTAGACATGGTTCGATCAATGATGAGTCAAGTTGATCTTCCAATATCCTTTTGGGGTTACGCCCTAGAAACCGCTGCTTTCACACTAAATCATGTTCCAACTAAATCGGTTCAAAAGACTCCATATGAGATGTGGAGCGGAAAGAAGCCTTGTCTATCTTTCATGAAGATTTGGGGTTATGAAGTTTTTGTCAAAAGACTTATCTCAGACAAACTTGCACACAAATCTGATAAATGTATTTTCGTGGGATATCTTAAGGAAACTAAGGGATATTACTTTTACAACCGAGAGGACAACAAAGTGTTTGTTGCCCGAACTGGTGTCTTTCTAGAGAAAGAGTTTCTCTCCAAAGAAATCAGTGGGAGTAAAATAAATCTTGAAGAAATTCGAGACCCAGAAAATAACATTGAACCAATAGTGGAACAAGAACAAGAACCACAAGGAGTTGTGGAACCTGTTCAAAATACACAAGCACCTCGCAGATCTAGTAGGTTACGATCCGAGCCCGAGAGATATGGATTTCTCGTAACGGATAGTAATGAGGTAGAAATCATTGAGAATGATGAACCGTCAACCTACCAAGAGGCGATGTCTTCTCCTGATTCGGACAAGTGGCTTGGAGCCATGGAATCCGAATTGCAATCCATGCAAGACAATCAAGTTTGGAATTTGATTGATGCGCCCGAAGGTGTAAAAACTACAGGATGCAAATGGGTCTTCAAGAAGAAGACTGACGTGGATGGGAAGGTGCATACTTACAAAGCTAGGCTTGTAGCGAAGGGTTATAGGCAAGTTCATGGTATTGACTATGATGAGACCTTTTCACCCGTAGCAATGATCAAGTCTATAAGAATTTTGCTTGCCATTGCCGCATATCATGACTATGAAATATGGCAGATGGACGTCAAAACCGCTTTCCTGAATGGAAAACTCCAAGAGGATGTGTATATGACACAACCAGAAGGTTTTGAACAAGATTCTAAGGTATGCAAATTGCAAAGATCCATCTATGGATTGAAGCAAGCTTCAAGGAGTTGGAATCTCCGTTTTGATGAATCGGTCAAAGAGTTTGGTTTCATCAAGAAAGAAGATGAGCCTTGTGTATACAAGAAGATTAGTGGGAGCATAGTGCTATTCCTTATTTCATACGTGGATGACATATTGCTCATTGGAAACGACATTCCTACACTTCAGTCTGTGAAGACTTGGTTAGGAAAGTGCTTCGCAATGAAAGATATGGGTGAAGCCGCATATATACTTGGCATTAAGATCTATAGAGATAGATCAAGGAGGCTACTTGGTTTAAGCCAAAGTACATACATTGACAAGGTCATTAGAAGATTCCGTATGGAAAATTCTAAGAGAGGCACCTTGCCCGTGTTATATGGAGTTTCTCTAAGCAAGACTCAATGTCCTAAGACAAACGATGAGCGTGAGAAAATGAATGATGTTCCATATGCTTCGGCAATTGGGTCCATCATGTATGCCATGATTTGTACTAGGCCGATGTATCTTATGCTTTGAGCATGACAAGTAGATACCAATCCGACCCTGGCGAAAATCACTGGATAGCTGTAAAAGCGATTCTTAAGTACTTGATAAGAACTAAAGACTCGTTTTTGGTCTATGGAGGAATGGAAGATGATCTCGTTGTAAATGCTTACACGGATGCAAGCTTCCAAACCGACAAAGATGATAGCCGATCGCAATCGGGTTTTGTGTTCATGTTAAATGGTGGAGCTGTAAGCTGGAAGAGTTCCAAGAAAAGTACAACCGCTGATTCTACAACAGAAGCTGAGTATATTGCTGCATCGGATGCTGCAAAAGAAGCTGTTTGGATTAAGAAGTTCATAACTGAACTTGAAGTGGTTCCTAGCATTGCTAATCCAATAGACCTTTATTGCGATAATAATGGTGCTATTGCTCAAGCAAAGGAACCAAGAGCACATCAGAAATCCAAACACATACTTAGGCGTTTTCATATCATTCGAGAGATCGTTGATAGGGGAGACGTAAATATATGCAGAGTACCTACTGATGACAATGTTGCGGACCCACTAACAAAAGGACTTCCACAAGCTAAACATGATGGTCATGTTAGGTCCATGGGTATTAGATACATGGGAGATTGGGCCTAGGGCAAGTGGGAGATTGTTGGTAGTGGTGCCCTAGGCACGTTTAATAAACGTTGTAATTGTTATCATTTATTTCATATCAATAAAGAGATGTTTTGATTATTATTGTTGTTCATGTTTACTTATAATAATCTCCGTCCCTAATACTTGTTAAGCACTAGTATAAAGGCTAAATGATCATGGGATGATCATGTTAGATTTATGGGTACTTGTTTGGAACAAGGTACTGGACATGACCCGCTGTATGAGATTTATGTCATGGTCCATGTCGTACATATATCTCATATTAGTTATGTCATTTGAATCCTAAGACATGAAGTTATTATAGTCTTCCACTTGATGAACGTTGTGTTTGACATATTCAAACGCTACCTTAACACGGTAGTTATAAAGGGTATGGTTGGCATAATCGGATTCCCGTTGGGAAGAATAATAAGCTAAATGGATTTGTCCCTCCACGGAGAGATGTCAAGCTTGGGCCCCTCGAAGGAATGATGTTGATGAAATGTTCGGCCGGACTCAAATGGATTGATTGGATCATAGCATTTGGATTATCAACATATTCGGAATCGAGAAAGTATTGAACAAAACAAGTTGACTGTTTGACCATGACTTGTGTTCAATGACGTCGAGGACAAAGGGATTATGACATATTCTAAAGGAATGCGAACTTGTATCTAGTTATACTATTTGGGTAGATATGACGGTTTGCTAGAACCTAATCATATCTTATGGTTTCATGTTTGAACCCATTGCCAACTTAGTATAATCCTAGAGGGTCACACACAATAGAACGAATCTTTAAAAAGGACTACATTGGAATTTTGGAAATTCTGGACATTCTGGGGAAGTGGGCGACCGCACATAATGGACTGGGCGGCCGCACACTTATCTCAGTTTTGTACCAGTTTTGCTTCAGATAGTTGTGCGACCGCACAGTGCATTCTGGGCGGCCGCACAATACTGTCGGGTGGCAGATTCCTAATTTGATTAGGAAACGAATTTTGGACGGATTTTGACACAAGTTTCCTATTTGGAATAGGTCATACTTGTGTATAAAAGACCAAATTCGGCCAGCACTCTAAGAAAATAATTTTGTGAGTCTCAAAGAGTTTGAGAGAGGGTTTATTTTGTTCTAAGACATTCTTGGTTGAAGAACAAAATAATACACAAAATAAATTCTATATAGTTCTTTTGATTGTGAAAAAGTGTTTCACAATTTGGTCTAGCAACCAAGATCAAAGAAGCTCCTTTGATATTCGTTCGAAGTGTGGATACCGCTAGAGGGTGAAAATCATCATCTTCAAAGTTCGTGTTCAAGCTTTGTGATCGTGATCAAGTCTTCAAACCTCCACCAAAGACCAAGAGAATTTGATAGCCATCAAGGGTTAGTTTATTCCTTTATTCTTATGTTGCATTTGATTTAATCATATGAATGGATCCATGGCTTTGGGTTTCAAAATTTTAAATGCTAAATTCCGCTGCGCATGTATCTACGAAACCCAACAGTGGTATCAGAGCCCCGTTCATATTGATTAATTCAATACTTGGATCATGTTATGTGTATATAAATTGTTTATGTGCCTTGCATGATATGAATATTGGAATATGTGATGTTTATGTGTTATGTGATTTTATGTGGTTTATTGTTTTGCAACTTTAATCGCACGATTCAATCGTAATAAATAAATTATGGTGGATTCAGAATTGTTGATTATTAATTTTTGATTGGATCAAAGTTTTAATAATCGGGGAAAAACGATTTTGAGACAAAATTTTCGAACTTCAAAATTCTGTACATTCTGATCAGTTTGGGCGACCGCACAAAATCACTTGGGCGCCGCACATGTTTGGGCGACCGCACAGTGAGTTTTGGGCGGCCGCACATAAGGATCAGATTGTCTGATTTTTGGTTGAAATCAGAATTTGGAATTTTCGAGAGGTCCAACAAAACCAGTAACAGAACCAGTCCAGACTTGCTGATCTGGAATGGGTTTTGGGTAGTTGGTTTATGTGAGGATCTTGGGGTTTGATTTTCCTATTTGTTTTAGTCTTGTGATTCTAAGATTGGTTCAAGGTTTGGATGGCTAATCTGCGTTCATCGAGATTGTGTTTCCCAAACTTGATCGCAATCAAAGTTTCAAAGATAAAACGAAGTTAGAATTATGAAGAGTTCATAATTGCTAAAATTGAGAAACAAAGTTCTTGATTCAATGATTGGAGATCCATGTGGAATTGTGAATGCAATTGGCTTACGTTCATCGAGACCATCTATTGCTTAGTTTCGGCCACATGGACTACTTTCTTGGTTTCTTGAATTAGTGCGGGATTGTGGTTGCCTAATGGCTTAGTTCGACCGCACTTCTTGTTGTCTTGATTTGGAATAATAACCGAAGTTGAAATAGTCTCATCCTCATAATTATAGAGAAACTAATGACACATAAATACCATGCTTAAATTAATGGAGATTAATTTAGTGGCTAAACTTGATGTGTAACATGTTTATATTATGTGCTCATAAATGTGTTATATGCTATATGTGATGAATCTTCAAAAAAAGTTTTAAGTCCTTTTGCCATGCCATGATTAAAACACTTGTTTATACATGAGTAATTTTATGTGGGCTCGCCAAAGCGAGGTGCATTGATTTTATTCATGTTTGAGCAAGATGAGTGAATAAGAGTTTCCTATGCGTTTAAAATGGTTGGACTTAATTAAGCGTCAAAACAGTTTTGGGCTTAAGGCAAAGATGAGATTTAACATGCTTTTTGAAATTGGATTTCTTAAAGAATCTCATGAAAGGAACTGAGAGTCATATGAGATATGATTGACAAGAGTTGTCTACCTAATTGATTTAATTTTGAGCGGTGCGCCAAAGCGTACTCAAAATTAGATTAAAGCGGGATCTCAACCCATTTAAATTATACAATACATTGGATGTATAAAGAAGGTTGTATAATTTGGTGAGAGTATTTTGTTTTAAAATACATTATTTATCTCTTTAATGAAAACCGGTACTTATTAAATTTTGGAAATTTTTGCATATTTGTAGATAATGACTAATAACACTCAATCAATGTCGTTGCGATCGATCCTTGAGAAGGATAAGCTCGAAGAGAATGGTACCAACTTTATGGATTGGATCCGTAGCATAAGAATCGTTCTTAGGCAAGAAGATAAGTTGTACATTATCGATGGGCCTCTCCCCGCTGAACCACCGCCTACTGCCCCTAGGGTAGAAAGAGACAATTACAAGAAACATCGTAATGATTCTAGAGATGTAAGTTGTCTCATGCTTGCTGCTATGTGTTCAAAACTCCAACAAAGTTTGGAACATTTGGAAGCCTATGAGATGGGCATGGAGTTGAGAACCATGTTTCAAGAGCAAGCTAGGCAAGAGAGGTACAAGACCATTGTTGCATTCACTACTTGTAAAATGAATGAAGGGCAACAAGTGAGTCCTCACTTTCTTAAAATGAAAGGTTATGTAGAGCACCTTGAGAAACTTGGCTATCCAATCCCATTGGAGCTAGCTACGGATCTCATTCTTAATTCATTGCCTAAAAGTTATAATCAGTTTGTAATGAATTATAACATGCATGGAATGGATAAGAATCTCTCTGAGTTGCATGGGATGCTCAAAACTGCAGAGATGAAAATTGTGGAGAAAGGTTCTCCCGTGCTCTTGGTTCATGATGGGAAGAAGGCTAGTGCCAAAGGAAAGGGTAAGAAAGTTGTCAAACCCAAAATAAGCAAGGCAAAGGTTGCCAAGGCTTCTGAGGCAAAACCTGATTCACAAAAGGATGCAATCTGTTTCCATTGTCAAGAAATTGGTCATTGAAAACGTAATTGCAAGGCTTTCTTGGAAGAGCAAAAGAAGAAGAAGGGCAGCAAGGCTGCGTCGACTTCATGTATCTATATGATAGATATTCTCCTTTCTACCACTGATTCTTGGGTATTGGATACCGGATGTGGTTCTCACATTTGTCTAAATGTGCAGGGATTAAAGAATAGGAGACTGCTTAAAGAAGGTGAAGTAGATCTACGTGTGGGGAATGGAGCAAGAGTTGCTGCATTAGCCGTAGGGACTTATGAAGTCACTTTACCTTCCGGATTAATTCTTGTTTTGAACAATTGTTATTATGTTCCGGATTTAAGCAGAAATATTATTTCAATTTCTTGTTTGGATAATGAAGGTTTTAAGTTTCTTATTGAGAATAAGAAATTTTCTATTTATTTAAATGATGTGCTTTATGGTATTGCTAATTCATTTAATGGCCTTTATATCTTGGATGTCAAGAATGAAAATAATGTCTATCATGTAAATAAGAAATCTAAACCTAATGATGTAAATCATACTTATTTGTGGCATTGCCGTCTTGGTCATATTAATGAGAAGCGTATCTCAAAACTCCATGGGGAGGGACTTTTGGGTTCATGTGACTTAGAGTCATATGATACTTGTGAGTCGTGTCTTCTTGGAAAAATGACTAAGACACCTTTTACCAAGTTGGGTGAAAGGGCAAGCGACTTATTGGGGTTGATACATTCCGATGTATGCGGACCATTAAGTAGCAATGCTAGGGGAGGATTTCAATACTTCATAACCTTCACTGATGATTATAGTAGATTTGGGTATGTTTACCTAATGAAACATAAAAGTGAAGCATTCGAGATATTTAGAATATTTCAAAATGAAGTAGAAAAACAACTTGGCAAAAGTATAAAGGCACTTCGATCAGATCGTGGTGGTGAATACTTGAGTCAAGAATTTGATGATCATCTAAAGAATTGTGGAATAGTTTCACAATTGACTCCACCTGGAACACCACAATGGAATGGTGTGTCCGAGAGGAGGAATCGGACTTTGTTAGACATGGTTCGATCAATGATGAGTCAAGTTGATCTTCCAATATCCTTTTGGGGTTACGCCCTAGAAACCGCTGCTTTCACACTAAATCATGTTCCAACTAAATCGGTTCAAAAGACTCCATATGAGATGTGGAGCGGAAGAAGCCTTGTCTATCTTTCATGAAGATTTGGGTTATGAAGTTTTTGTCAAAAGACTTATCTCAGACAAACTTGCACACAAATCTGATAAATGTATTTTCGTGGGATATCTTAAGGAAACTAAGGGATATTACTTTTACAACCGAGAGGACAACAAAGTGTTTGTTGCCCGAACTGGTGTCTTTCTAGAGAAAGAGTTTCTCTCCAAAGAAATCAGTGGGAGTAAAATAAATCTTGAAGAAATTCGAGACCCAGAAAATAACATTGAACCAATAGTGGAACAAGAACAAGAACCACAAGGAGTTGTGGAACCTGTTCAAAATACACAAGCACCTCGCAGATCTAGTAGGTTACGATCCGAGCCCGAGAGATATGGATTTCTCGTAACGGATAGTAATGAGGTAGAAATCATTGAGAATGATGAACCGTCAACCTACCAAGAGGCGATGTCTTCTCCTGATTCGGACAAGTGGCTTGGAGCCATGGAATCCGAATTGCAATCCATGCAAGACAATCAAGTTTGGAATTTGATTGATGCGCCCGAAGGTGTAAAAACTACAGGATGCAAATGGGTCTTCAAGAAGAAGACTGACGTGGATGGGAAGGTGCATACTTACAAAGCTAGGCTTGTAGCGAAGGGTTATAGGCAAGTTCATGGTATTGACTATGATGAGACCTTTTCACCCGTAGCAATGATCAAGTCTATAAGAATTTTGCTTGCCATTGCCGCATATCATGACTATGAAATATGGCAGATGGACGTCAAAACCGCTTTCCTGAATGGAAAACTCCAAGAGGATGTGTATATGACACAACCAGAAGGTTTTGAACAAGATTCTAAGGTATGCAAATTGCAAAGATCCATCTATGGATTGAAGCAAGCTTCAAGGAGTTGGAATCTCCGTTTTGATGAATCGGTCAAAGAGTTTGGTTTCATCAAGAAAGAAGATGAGCCTTGTGTATACAAGAAGATTAGTGGGAGCATAGTGCTATTCCTTATTTCATACGTGGATGACATATTGCTCATTGGAAACGACATTCCTACACTTCAGTCTGTGAAGACTTGGTTAGGAAAGTGCTTCGCAATGAAAGATATGGGTGAAGCCGCATATATACTTGGCATTAAGATCTATAGAGATAGATCAAGGAGGCTACTTGGTTTAAGCCAAAGTACATACATTGACAAGGTCATTAGAAGATTCCGTATGGAAAATTCTAAGAGAGGCACCTTGCCCGTGTTATATGGAGTTTCTCTAAGCAAGACTCAATGTCCTAAGACAAACGATGAGCGTGAGAAAATGAATGATGTTCCATATGCTTCGGCAATTGGGTCCATCATGTATGCCATGATTTGTACTAGGCCGGATGTATCTTATGCTTTGAGCATGACAAGTAGATACCAATCCGACCCTGGCGAAAATCACTGGATAGCTGTAAAAGCGATTCTTAAGTACTTGATAAGAACTAAAGACTCGTTTTTGGTCTATGGAGGAATGGAAGATGATCTCGTTGTAAATGCTTACACGGATGCAAGCTTCCAAACCGACAAAGATGATAGCCGATCGCAATCGGGTTTTGTGTTCATGTTAAATGGTGGAGCTGTAAGCTGGAAGAGTTCCAAGAAAAGTACAACCGCTGATTCTACAACAGAAGCTGAGTATATTGCTGCATCGGATGCTGCAAAAGAAGCTGTTTGGATTAAGAAGTTCATAACTGAACTTGAAGTGGTTCCTAGCATTGCTAATCCAATAGACCTTTATTGCGATAATAATGGTGCTATTGCTCAAGCAAAGGAACCAAGAGCACATCAGAAATCCAAACACATACTTAGGCGTTTTCATATCATTCGAGAGATCGTTGATAGGGAGACGTAAATATATGCAGAGTACCTACTGATGACAATGTTGCGGACCCACTAACAAAAGGACTTCCACAAGCTAAACATGATGGTCATGTTAGGTCCATGGGTATTAGATACATGGGAGATTGGGCCTAGGGCAAGTGGGAGATTGTTGGTAGTGGTGCCCTAGCACGTTTAATAAACGTTGTAATTGTTATCATTTATTTCATATCAATAAAGAGATGTTTTGATTATTATTGTTGTTCATGTTTACTTATAATAATCTCCGTCCCTAATACTTGTTAAGCACTAGTATAAAGGCTAAATGATCATGGGATGATCATGTTAGATTTATGGGTACTTGTTTGGAACAAGGTACTGGACATGACCCGCTGTATGAGATTTATGTCATGGTCCATGTCGTACATATATCTCATATTAGTTATGTCATTTGAATCCTAAGACATGAAGTTATTATAGTCTTCCACTTGATGAACGTTGTGTTTGACATATTCAAACGCTACCTTAACACGGTAGTTATAAAGGGTATGGTTGGCATAATCGGATTCCCGTTGGGAAGAATAATAAGCTAAATGGATTTGTCCCTCCACGGAGAGATGTCAAGCTTGGGCCCCTCGAAGGAATGATGTTGATGAAATGTTCGGCCGGACTCAAATGGATTGATTGGATCAATAGCATTTGGATTATCAACATATTCGGAATCGAGAAAGTATTGAACAAAACAAGTTGACTGTTTGACCATGACTTGTGTTCAATGACGTCGAGGACAAAGGGATTATGACATATTCTAAAGGAATGCGAACTTGTATCTAGTTATACTATTTGGGTAGATATGACGGTTTGCTAGAACCTAATCATATCTTATGGTTTCATGTTTGAACCCATTGCCAACTTAGTATAATCCTAGAGGGTCACACACAATAGAACGAATCTTTAAAAAGGACTACATTGGAATTTTGGAAATTCTGGACATTCTGGGGAAGTGGGCGACCGCACATAATGGACTGGGCGGCCGCACACTTATCTCAGTTTTGTACCAGTTTTGCTTCAGATAGTTGTGCGACCGCACAGTGCATTCTGGGCGGCCGCACAATACTGTCGGGTGGCAGATTCCTAATTTGATTAGGAAACGAATTTTGGACGGATTTTGACACAAGTTTCCTATTTGGAATAGGTCATACTTGTGTATAAAAGACCAAATTCGGCCAGCACTCTAAGAAAATAATTTTGTGAGTCTCAAAGAGTTTGAGAGAGGGTTTATTTTGTTCTAAGACATTCTTGGTTGAAGAACAAAATAATACACAAAATAAATTCTATATAGTTCTTTTGATTGTGAAAAAGTGTTTCACAATTTGGTCTAGCAACCAAGATCAAAGAAGCTCCTTTGATATTCGTTCGAAGTGTGGATACCGCTAGAGGGTGAAAATCATCATCTTCAAAGTTCGTGTTCAAGCTTTGTGATCGTGATCAAGTCTTCAAACCTCCACCAAAGACCAAGAGAATTTGATAGCCATCAAGGGTTAGTTTATTCCTTTATTCTTATGTTGCATTTGATTTAATCATATGAATGGATCCATGGCTTTGGGTTTCAAAATTTTAAATGCTAAATTCCGCTGCGCATGTATCTACGAAACCCAACAGTGGTATCAGAGCCCCGTTCATATTGATTAATTCAATACTTGGATCATGTTATGTGTATATAAATTGTTTATGTGCCTTGCATGATATGAATATTGGAATATGTGATGTTTATGTGTTATGTGATTTTATGTGGTTTATTGTTTGCAACTTTAATCGCACGATTCAATCGTAATAAATAAATTATGGTGGATTCAGAATTGTTTGATCAACTTTCTTACCTTTCAAGGCTTTGTCTAGTTTGTTGCCGGTAGCCATTGGAGTGTCATATGGTTTAGCATTATCTAGACCAATTTCTTGATTAGATCCTTTGTGTACTTGGCTTGGTTTATAAAAATGCCTTCATCCATTTGCTTGATTTGAAGCCCGAGGAAGAATGTGAGTTCTCCCATCATGCTCATCTCAAACTTGCTCTTCATTAGTTTCTCAAAGCGCTTGCACAACAATTCATTAGTAGAACCAAAAATAATATCATCGACATAAATTTGAGCAAGTAATTTATGATCATTATGTTTTGGCAATGAAAAGAGTAGTATCGATTTTACTGTGCGTGAAGCCTTTCTCAATGAGAAACTTAGATAGTGTGTCATACCATGCTCTTGGTGCTTGCTTTAGCCCATACAAAGCTTTCTGGAGTTTGTAGACATGATTTGGAAATTGAGATCCTCAACCCAGGTGGTTGAGCTACGTAGACTTGTTCTTGGAGTTTACCATTTAGAAACGCGCCTTGACATCCATTTGATATAACTTGAAGTTCTTGTGA